>JBCNJP010000006.1:62076165-62096165 GCA_039602395.1 Deinandra increscens subsp. villosa
TTCTTATCAGTTTAATATCTGATATGTGAGCCATCGGCTCACTCGATATTAATCTAATTTTTTATGGGGAAAGACCCATCACAATAGCTTGCTATTGGGGTCTTTGAGCGTCGCTTAGGTGTTGCACTACTACCTTTGCCTGGCGCACCCCTCCAATGTGTAGTCTATTTTTATTTGTATCTTCTAATGTTATCATTGAATTTCAAATAGGCAGGATTCCTTGTACAATATGTAATGGTAACGATTTTGTGTTCTTCTAGCAGCATGTTGTTAAAAAAAGCTGAATGTTGTTATGATGGCTATATGTTGCACTGCTGTTTCTCATTTGAAGTTGGGGTGCTTCGCACTCCTTTGCAACTAGCCTTTGCTTGGTCTACCCCTCCAGTTTGCATTCTGTTTGTATGCTTGTTACTTCTGTTTTTCATTTGAAGTAGGTGCTACATGCTGTATGTTGCATTTTATATTTTGTAGGCTAAGGCTGATCTTTCAATTCCAATTTTGATAAAATTTAGATCGAGTTTGGGAGCTAAATGTTGTTATGATGTATATATAGAGGGTGATGTGAAATAAGATTTGGGCAGCCTTTTAGGAGACCTATCCTTTAATATTGAATATGTATATCTCAGACTTTAATTGTAAAAACTCATATTTTAGCACA
Organism: Deinandra increscens subsp. villosa; assembly: GCA_039602395.1. Lineage (NCBI taxonomy): Eukaryota > Viridiplantae > Streptophyta > Magnoliopsida > Asterales > Asteraceae > Deinandra > Deinandra increscens. The sequence continues at coordinate 62,076,824 of JBCNJP010000006.1, forward strand.
CATAATATTTACTTCTTAACTACTACACCTGTCCCACACTTAAAAGATGAAAACTGTGAAAGAATGTAGCATTTTCGGTAAGGGTGGTAGTGAAGGTTGAATCTCTTTTTCTGTTATAGGCATGGGCAGAAAATCATAGGTGGAATTGAAGGACAACTAATTAAAGTACAAGGATGATTTGTTCTCATTGTTCTTTGCTTTATTCCAAATCTACAAAAGTGCTTATTTTTTCTTTGATAAGTTCAAATATCATTCTCCGTTTCATCTGAAGAATTGTGGGATACACTTAAATCTGTTCAGGACGTTCCCTATATATAGAAAGTTCAATACTTTCTTCTTTTTAATTCACATGTTAAATTTTCTTGATAATATGCATTTTGCTGCTTACATGCATTACTACTACCTTGTTTGTTACAACTATTAACAAAACTTACTGCAGAGTTTTCATTAATTGATCTGTGTAAAAGATACTTTTAATTGTCCTCTTACATAAAACATTTATTACCAATTGAAGCCAATTTCTTACAACAAAATATGAGTATGACAATTTTCTTGTGTTCAGATGCATGTCGATCTTGTGGATTCTGTATTTACTCTTACTGGTGAAGTGGTGATACAAATGGTGCAACTGAGGTGCGAGCTGCAGTCAAAATGTGTTGTTTTCAATGATTGCTTTTCAGGGAGATAATATGTAAACTTTTGAGTAGTTATTTTGAAACCATTAAACCACCACATTATTTATAATTACAGACGATACATTTTACAATAATGACTCTATGATATCGATATATTTACATAATGACTATTTGTCCTCTAATAGAAAGAATTTATAAACAGATGTTTGGGATCAGCGCCACAAGTGTACAAGTTCATTAAATATGCAACTATTGGGATCATGTGAGTTTTTCCATAAGGTCCTCACAGACCTCACCCAGTCACAGTTTTGGTTTGACTCTGCATGTTCATATATTTTCCGTACGATCCTTCCTGGGACATGGAGAGAGCTGTCACAAGGGACTTGGTGTCACATATTACTTGAGTTCTGAATGCGTCCACTCTAGGGAGAGTCAATTTTGCAGCAAAACTTGACTGTTCAGGTACATTCTTAATTTATTTGTTCCGTTTTTTTATAAAGTGCTTTCTTGTATGTTATATATCTCTTGATAAGTTTGATAAGATCCTCACAAAGAGATGGAGAGATCCTCACAAATGACACTCAAACTTCCAAAAAGTTTTGTTTAGGGTAATCTACCAAGTTAACCAGTGTTTAGGTGCCATGTCAGAAAAAGGCAGCATAATCAAATTTAAGTTACAAACATGATTGGTCTAACGGCTAGATCAGGGTTCTAGGAAAATCAAGCTTAACCAACCATGGATGGTCTTAGATGATCACACGAAACCTAGCTTGATGATTAAAGAATTTGGTTTACTAATAAAGCGTGACTCATGAAAAAGCATGTGAGCTTATAATAAATTCAGGGTTGAGGTGAAATTCTGGATCATGCATGACATAGAATAAATTCAGTCAGGTACACTTCAAAACGGACTTGGAGTGTGGATTAAGTGTCAACCGATCGTCGAACACTTTGTTACCTTAAGGAAAGTTTAACAGACTTTTTCTGATGGAAAAATCAATGGCAACATTTCTATATACCCAATAGTTAACAGATTCAGACATAAAGAGCTTGGTCTATTAATAGGAATGTGAGTGACTGAGATCTTTCATTTGGAAGTAGTAAGAGCATGTGGTATACTCATGGTGGTGTGGTGTGGTGGCCACGTAGGCGATGACTGGACCACACACACTTACCACATACATGGGGCCATGGGGGTATACTCCATGTGGTGTGGTGTGATGGAATATATATTTTTTTTCTTTTACCTTTTTAATATTTAGATTTAATATATAAAATGAATATGTGATGTGTCAAGAGATGAATGGATACGAATAGATAGTAATCAGAAATGTCGGGAGTTTGGCGCAATAGGGGGAGGGGGGCGGTGTCTGAGACGGTTTGGCGCCGTGATGAGGCCACCACCCGGTGTATACCGCATACTCTAATTGTCTGGCACATTTAGAGAAGGATCTGGAGGTAGATCAGTTATTGCAAACTTTGTGATCTCACAAGACTAGTATTATTGGGATTTTAAAATCATGAGGATGGAAAAACAGGGGAAAAAGTCTATAGAAATCCCATATTTGATGATTGGAGAAAACAGAGATGAATGGACTGTCTATGTAAACAACTGCTTATGAAGGTAACAAGCATACCTTTCTCGGCCTTTTGGCTAAGATCAAGTGTAGTATCTGTTCTTATCAGTTTAATATCTGATATGTGAGCCATCGGCTCACTCGATATTAATCTAATTTTTTATGGGGAAAGGCCCATCACAGTAGCTTGCTATTGGGGTCTTTGAGTGTCGCTTAGGTTTTGCACTACTACCTTTGCTTGGCGTACCCCTCCATTTTGTAGTTAATTTTTGGGACATTGTGTTATCATAATAAAATTTAAAATAGGAAGCTATATGTTGTATATTTGGTTTAGTATTTGGTCACCCCTCTAAACCCCCCTCCAATTTGTACTTTATTTTTATTCCTGTCTGTTATCATAATATTTGAAGTAGGAAGCTATATGCTGGAATGCGTATTTGGTGCTTTGTATTTTTTAGGCTAATCAGCTTGTTACAGCTAATATACAAAATGTATTGCAGAGTTTTAACTAATTAATATGTGTAAAAGATACTTTTGCTTGTCTTTTACATACATCTTTCATCCAAAATGAAGCTAATTTCTTCAAAATGATAATATCATAACTTTCTTGTATTCATAATCATGTTGAGCTTGTGGGTCTTGTATTTTCTCTTGCCAGTGATACAGGTTACGCAACTGAGGCTACATGATTTACTCTTTAAATACGTGTTTTCATTTTCCATCATGTGTTGTTTTCAGTGATTGCTTTGAGCGGAATTGGATGTTGTATAATCAGTGACTGTTGTATAATCTTTTTTTATGCATAAGGTATATTCTGTCCAAAGCTGGCTGAGATCTTATGAGCCATTACTTCATGGATTCAATTAGGATGTAGCTCTATACCTGGCTACCTTTTTCTAATTATACTTATCAGTAAGAGCCCATATTTCATGATTTATCAGTTGGGTTGGGTTGGATCTTGATAAGAAGCAGTTGAGCACATGAAAAGATACCATGGTAACAAACATGTGTTTCAGTAGTTTTTTATTTCTTTTAAATTGCCACAAATTCAAAATCATGAATATTTTGAACTTCCCCAAATTTAGAACTACAACCTGGAGAGGTGGGCTTGGCAATTGATAATCTACTAATTCAATTGGTCCGGCTTAAAAAATCTTTAGAGATCTCTTCCCTCCCACCAACCGCTTTTTGCAGTGTAGAATAGCTATTGGTTCTTCCACATAATTAAGCCTGTCATTGGGAGGATAATTTTGTTGTTTTCTCTTATTTTCATCACACAGATTGCTATATATTCTGGATACATAGATGCCTAGATGGATGATGGGTTGGATACATAGAGGATGAAAACCAATGGAAAAGTTTCTATATAGCCAATAGAATGGTAAAGCATGACTCATGAAATAGGATGGGAGCAGTATAGTACTGCTCTTTGAGCTTGACACATTGCGTTTCAACGTTGTGGTGAAGTTATGGGTCATGCATGACATAGAATAAATTCATTCAGGTACACTTCAAAACAGACTTGTAGTGCTGACTAAGCATCGAACGATAGTCAAACACTAATGTCTGAGAGATGAAAAATCAATGGAAAAGTTTCTATATAGCCAATAATTATCAGGGTCACACATAAGGAGTTTGGATGATTGGAGAATGGAGTAGTAATCATAAGGCACATTTAGAGAATGGAGGGCTGTTTTCGTGTAGATCACAGTTATTGCAAACTTTGTGATCTTAAAAGGCTTGTATTAATAGGATTTTGAAATCATGAGGATGAAAACCACAAGGGAAAAAGTCTATAAAATTCCCACATTTGATGATAGGAGAAAACAGAGATGAATGGATTGTCTATGTAAACAGCTGCCTAAGACGATAACAAGCATACCTTTCTCGGCCTTTTGGCTAAGATCAAGTGTAGTATCTGTTCTTATCAGTTTAATATCTGATATGTGAGCCATCGGCTCACTCGATATTAATCTAATTTTTTATGGGGAAAGGTCCATCACAATAGCTTGCTATTGGGGTCTTTGAGTGTTGCTTAGGTGTTGCATTACTACCTTTGCTTGGCGCACCCCTCCAATTTGTAGTTAATTTTTAAAAAATGTTTGAGTTATTGTTATTTCTATTGTCATAATATATAAATTTAAAATCAGTTACATGTTGTATTTTTTATTGAGCTAAATGTTGTTATCTTGGTTATATTTTGTAGTCAGCACTCTGAAAATTGGTTTAAATTGAGATTGTTTTGCAATTTGATATCCAATGCAGTGGCTGATGTGAAAAACATGTATTTTGCATACATACAGTTTACTTCTTAACTACTATAACTTATTAAGTATGGGGAGAAAGTTTTGAAGGCAACGTATTAAAGTATAAGGATGGTTTGTACTCATTGGTCTTTGCTTTATTCCCTAACTACAAAGTGCTTCCTTTTCTTTGATAAGTTAAGATATTGTTCTTCGTTTCATCTGAAGAACTATCGCCTCTTAAATCCTGTTTGGATACAGAAGGTTCAATACCGTCTTCTTTTTAATCTATATGTTAATTTTCTAGATGTATATGCATTTTGCTGCTTATACGCATTACTACCTTGTAATCAGCTGGTGTACTGCAGAGTTTCGCACTAACCATATGTGTAAAAGATACTTTTTTGCTTGTTCTCTTACATACAACATTTCATCCAAATTGAAGCCAATTTCCAACAACAAAATGGTAACGTCGTTGTTTTCTTGTGTTGCATGTTGAGCTAATTCTGTATTTACAACTTCCAGTGATACGGATTGCGCAACTGAGGTGCGCGCTTTACTCTTCAAATATGCGATTCCCTCTTGCAGTCAAAATTTGTTGTTATCGATGATTGCTTTTCAGGGACATTGGATGTAAATGCAATGGGAATAAAGATGGATTTGGCTTCTGTATATGAAAAGGTTAGTTACCTTTTTTTTCACTGTCGTGATCCTTCATTTCATAATATGCTTCTTCAAATTAGATTTAATGACAGTGAAACAGAATAAAATTGTTACTTATTCGTCCAATTAGTAGTTCAAATATTTAGAAAATATGCATATATGATTCCTGATTAAGTTTACAGTTTTATATTTTTGATTTATTGTTATTTTGTCGGTAATTGGTATTACTGAAGTAAAGAGAAGTAAATACAGGTTATGAGACAACCGTGAAAGTTGGTATATGTGACGAGGTTAAGAACATTTTAATAAGATTTCTTCACTTACATAATATGCATGTCTTTCTATCCATTCTTTTAACAAACTCTTCCTTCATAAAAAATAGTAGTTGGATTGATACGTCCCGGATATCCGACCCGTATTCTTACCACCAAACCCACAACGACAAACTTGCTTGGAGCACAAATTCAAGTCCCATGTCTGATGCATCACGTTTTCTATTTTCTGCATGTGCATGAAAAATTTAGTTATGGCATTACTCCAATAACTGCATCCATGTTTCCATTTTGTCGCATGTTCCTAATTTCTAGTAAATTAGCTACGTAGGAAGTTTGTTCTTGTATTTAAGTTTGATTATGGAAAATAAAAGGGAACCAGAAAAATTGCTTCAAAGTTCTTGTTTTCTTCTATAATTTCTCCTGAAGCCTAACCCACTCAACGGGTCTATTTGAGAGTTTGTAGGTTTTCTCCGTAAACCTATCATGGATGAACCGAGGCAGATGTAAAATTTGTAAGTTACTTTGTCTTCCTTACATGTCTAGAGATAAATTGCTTCCACAAGCTGTTTATGTAATTCAAACAGCTCTGTTATTATTATTATTTTTTTTTATCCATGTTCGATATTTTCTAGCTCTCGAAGGATAAGGAATAGGAAAAGGAAAAGAACAGAAAAAACACACCTAGACGAAGACACTATGGGTCACATTTTCAGTTATTGCAAACTTAGTGATCTTAAAAGCTGAAAAGCATGGGCAAATTTTTTATCATAATCCCACATCAAATGAGTGGAGAATACAAAGATGAAATGAATGCCTATACAAACAGCAGCCCAAGAATATTTGAAGCATACCTTTCTCGGCCTTTTGGCTAAGATCAAGTGTAGTATCTGTTCTTATCAGTTTAATATCTGATATGTGAGCCATCGGCTCACTCGATATTAATCTAATTTTTTATGGGGAAAGGTCCATTACAATAGCTTGCTATTGGGGTCTTTGAGCGTCGCTTAGGTGTTGCACTATTACCTTTGCTTGGCGCACCCCTCCAATGTGCACTCAATTTTTATTTTGGTATCTATTTCTGTTATAATAGGATTTGAAAGAGGAAGCTGTATGTTTTTGTGGGTTATTAAGAAAGTTTATGCTTTGTGGTCAATAAGGAAATCTCCGTGGAAGGAAAGCAGGATTTTGTTTGCTTTTATCATCTTGCTAGTTATTTTAATGAAATTCATTCCTTTATGATGTTAAAAAAACCTAATTCATTCTTTTACTGTTTTTCTCATTTGAAGTAGGTGTTGTGCACTCCTACAGTTTGCAACTAGCCTTTGCCTAAAAAACCCCTCCAATTTGCACACAATTTTTATGTTTGTTACTTCTGTTTCTCATTAGAAGTAGGTGATGTGATGCACATTGCCTTTGCCTGGTCTACCCCTCCAATTTGCATTCTTAATTTATTTGTTCCTTCTTTTATTGGACCAGACTTGCTACTAAATGTATACATGTGGACTGAGAATCTGATGAAAAGATAACAGCTCAAGATTAGCAGTATAAGGTGCTTTCTTGTATGTTATATATCTCTTGATAAGTTTGATAAAATCCTCACAAATGACTTTGTTCGCAACACGAAAAACACTCAAACTTCCATAAAGTTTTGTTTAGGGTAATCTACCAAGTTAACCCGTGTTTTTAGGTGCCATGTCAGAAAAAGGCAGCATAATCAAATTTAAGTTAGAAACTTGATTGGTCTAATGGCTAGATCAGGGTTCTAGGAAAATCAACCTTAACCATGGGTAGTCTTAGATGATCACACGAAACCTAGCTTGGTGATTAAAGAATTTGGTTTACTAATAAAGCGTGATTAATAAAAAAGAATGTGAGCAATAAATTCAGGGTTGAGGTGAAGTTCTGGATCATGCATGACATAGAGTAAATTCAGTAAGGTAAACTTCAAAACGGACTTGGAGTGTTGATTAAGTGTCAACTGATTGTTGAACACTTTATTACCTCAAGGAAAGTTTAACAGACATTTTGTGATGGAAAAATCAATGGGAACATTTCTATATACCTAATAGTTAACAGATTCAGACATAGAGAGTTTTGTCTATTGATAGGAATGTGAGTGACTGAGATCTTTGATTTGGAAGTAGTAATTGTCATGCATAATTAGAAAAGGATCTGGAGGGTTGTTTTAGGGTAGATCAGTTATTATTAGGAATGTCTATAGGAATCCCACATTAGATGAGTGGAGAATACAAAGATGAAATGACAGCCTATACAAACAGCAGCCCAAGAATAATAGAAGCATACCTTTCTCGGCCTTTTGGCTAAGATCAAGTGTAGTATCTGTTCTTATCAGTTTAATATCTGATATGTGAGCCATCGGCTCACTTGATATTAATCTAATTTTTTATGGGGAAATACCCATCACAATAGCTTGCTGGGGTCTTTGAGCGTCGCTAAGGTGTTGCACTACTATCTTTGTCTGGCGCACCCCTCCAATTTGTACTTCATTTTTTTCCCTGTCTTTTATCATAAAATTTCAAATAAGAAGCTATTATTGCAGTCTTTCAATCCATAAAATTTGAATTAAGGAGCTAATGCTGTAATGATGGCTATATTTTGTAGTCAGTACTCTGGAAATTGTTTTAAGCTGATATGCATTTTTGATATCTGATGAAATGGGTAACACCTTCTATCATTGAATATTGGATATGCATATTTTAGAATTTGATTATAAAACACATATTTTAACACACATATAGTTTACTTCTTAACTACTACACCTGTACCACATTTAATAGATGAAAATGTGAAGAATGAAGCTTTTGCGTCAAGGGTAGTAGTGAAGTTTTTCTGTTGTAGGTATGGGTAGAAAATCTTGGGTGGTAATTGAAAGACAACATATTAAAGTATAAGGATGATTTGTACTCACTGGTCTTTGCTTTATTCCATATCTACAAAAGTGATTCTATTTCTTTGATAAGTTCAGATATCATTTTCATTTCATCTGAAGAATTGTTGACTCTGAACGGGGTACACTTAATCTTTTTAGATGTTCCTAATGTATAGAAGGTTCAATACCGTCTTCTTTGTAATTGACATGTTAATTTTCTTGATGTATTTGCATGTTGCAGCTTATACGCATTACTGCCTCGTAATCAGCTTGTTACAAGTAATATAGAAAAAGTACTGCAGAGTTTTAACTAATTAATATGTGTAAAAGATACTTTTGCTTGTCCTTTACATTCATTTCATCCAAAATGAAGCCAATTTCTTACAAAATGATAATATCTAAATATCATAATTTTCTTGTATTCATATGAATGTTGAGCTTGTGGGTCTTGTATGTACTCTTGCCAGTGATACAGGCTACACAACTGAGGCACATGGTTTACTCTTGAAATACGTTTTCATTTTCCAACATGTGTTGTTTTCGGTGACTGCTTTGAGCGGAATTGGATTTAAATGCATGAGAATAACAAACTTTCGAGGCAACTGTAAACTAGCTTGTATTTCTGTCTACCTTTTAGCAAATCGGATTTCATTAAATAGCAATTCACAAGTGATTGTTTCTGTTTAGTCAGTGTAATATTTTATAGTGTTAGAGATAAGAAATCTGTTTACTGATAAGATTGTGAGTTAGCTAGACGCCTAGACCGAGATTTTTGAGTTTGACGCAACAATTTTCAGGGTGAGGGTCTGGAGGGTTAATTTTGCATCAAGAAAGATTCTTATGAAATAAATCAAAGATTTCTCTGTTAATTTTGTATCAGCTGGTCACGCCAGCCTCGTGAAAGTGCGGTGTGACATTTAAAAAAGATCCCAGTCACTTTTGAGTATTTATTTTGAAGTACTTTATAAACTGATGTTTGGATTGGTGGAACAAATGTACGAATTCATTGATGCTGCCTGTTTCCTTTATTACTTCTATTAAGAAATGATCTTTTCTGCATATTAAATATGCAACTCTTGGGATTAACTGCATTTTTCCGTAAGGTTCTCACCGAGTCAAAGTTTTGGTTTGACTGTGCATGTTCATATTGAACAGGCGACGGATCAGATTACCTTAAACAGATTTTGGAAGTGGCATTTTATATGTTTTCTGAAAGTTGGTTACTGAAGAACAGAAATCAATCCGTAGTTGATTACCATATGATACAAACTTCCACTTCTACCCAGAATGCTTCTCTAGCTTTTTTTTTGCTGTAACAAAAGAATTTGTTGTTTTTCATGATGCACTTCTTAGAATAGATTGCCTGAGTGAATTCATGTGTTTAAGTAGGCAGCAACATATAGGCTATGCTTTATTTATTGTTTCTTGGTTTAACTGGCTTATGAGATTGACTGTTGTATAATCCTTTTTTATGCTAAGGTATATTCTGTCTAAAGCTGGTTGAGATCCCAGGAGCCATCACTGCATGGATTCAATTAGGATGTAGCTCTATACCGGGCTACCTTTTTCTAATCATACTTATCATAACAGCCCATATTTCATGGTTTATCATTTGGGTTGGGTTGGATCTTGATAAGAAGCAGTTGAGCACATGAAAAGATACCATGGTATTTTGAACTTCCCCAAATTTAGAACTATAATCTGGAGAGGTGTGCTAGGCAACTAATAATCTACTAATTCAATTGGTCCGGCTTAAAAAATCTTTAGAGATCTCTTCCCTCCCAGCAAACCGCTTTTTGCGGTGTAGAATAGTTATTGGTTCTTCCACATAATTAAGCTTGTCATCCGGAGATTAATTTTGTTGTTTTCTCTTATTTTCATCAGACAGATTTTTATATATTCAGGAGATAAAGACGGATGATGGTATTGTTCCAACGTCAGATAAGTAATCTTTTCCTTAAGTTATCAATTTTTTTTTCCAAGTTATCGCTCCCTCATTGTTTATATATGGTATTCCTTACATGTCTAGGAACAAATTTCTTCCACAAGTTAGACGATCATACAATACTTATCAGGGTTAGTAAAGAATTTAGTTTACTGATAATGCCTGACTCATGAAATAGAATGGGAGCAGTACTAGTACTGCTCTTTGAGCTTGACACATTGCGTTTCAAAGTTGTGGTGAAGTTATGGATCATGCATGACAAAGAACAAATTCATTCAGGTACACTTCAAAACAGATTTGGAGTGTTGATTATGCGTCAAACGATAGTGAAACACTTGATGACCGTAAAGAAAGTTTACCACACATTTTATGAGAGATGAAAAATCAATGAGAAAGCTTACCTGACATTTTCTGAGAGATGAAAAATCAGTGGAAAAGTTTCTATATTGCCAATAGTTACATAAGGAGTTTGGATGAGTGGAGAATGGAGTAGTAATTGTGAGGCACATTTAGAGAATGGAGGACTGTTTTAATGTAGATCACAGTTATTGTAAACTTTGTGATCTTAAAAGGCTTGTATTATTAGGATTTTGAAATCACGAGGATGAAAAACACAGGGGAAAAAGTCTATAGAAATCCCATATTTGATGATTGGAGAAAACAGAGATGAATGGACTGTCTATGTAAACAACAGCCCAAGAATAGAATAAGCATACCTTTCTCGGCCTTTTGGCTAAGATCAAGTGTAGTATCTGTTCTTATCAGTTTAATATCTGATATGTGAGTCATCGGCTCACTCGATATTAATCTAATTTTTTATGGGGAAAGACCCATCACAATAGCTTGCTATTGGGGTCTTTAAGCGTCGCTAAGGTGTTGCACTACTACCATTGTCTGGCGCACCCCTCCAATCTATAGTTAATTTTTTATGTTTGTGTTACTATTATTTCTATTTCTATTATCATAGTATATATTTATAAAATTGATTACATGTTGTATTTTGTATTGTGATGGCTATATTTTGTAGTGAGCACTCTAGAAACTGGTTTAAATTGAGATTGTTTTGCAATTTTGATATCTAATGAAGTGGGAGATGTGAAAAACATATATTTTGCATACATACAGTTTACTTCTTAACTGCTTATTTCCATTACTACCTTGTAATCAGCTGGTGTAGTGCAGAGTTTCGCACTAACTATATGTGTAATAATACTTTTGCTTGTTCTCTTACATGTTTTATCAAAATTGAAGCCAATTTTTAACAACAAAATATGCTCACATCGTAATTTTCTTGTGTTTATATGCATGTTGAGAATGTGAATTCTGTATTTACAACTGCCAGTGATACAGATGGCACAACTGAGGTGTTACTCCAAATATGCGATTCCATCTTGCAGTCAATTTGTTGTTTTCAATGGATTTGGCTTCTGTATATGAAAAGGTTAGTTACCTTTTTTGTACTGTTATAATCATGTCATAATATGCTTCCTCAAATTAGATTTAATGACAGTGAAACAGAATAATATCGTTACTTGTCCAATTAGTAGTTAAATATTTAGATAATATGCATAAATGATTCCCAATTAAGTTTACGGTTTTTTTTTAATTTATCGTTACTTTTGTCGGTAATTGTTATCTTCACTCACATAATATGCATGTCTTTCTATACATTTACCTCTTTATTTGTATGCTCCATTCTTTTAACAAACCTTTCCTTCATAAATAATTGCAGTTGGATGAACTGAGGCAGATGTAAACTTTGTAAGTTACTTTGTCACATTTTTTTGTATCTATTATATCACTGCTTAACATGCATGCGATTATCGTTGAGACAAATTGCGTCCACAAGCTGTTTAAGTAAATCAAATAGGTCCATGTTCGATATTCTAGCTCCCAAAGGATAAGGAATAGGAAAAGGGAAAAACACACCTAGACGAGACACTATGGGTCGCATGTTTGGTTAGAAATCCTGAAAGCCGAAAACCATGGGATTTTTTTTTATCATAATCCCACATCAGATGAGTGGAGTATACAAAGATGAGAAGAAAGTCTACACAAACAGCAGCACAAAAAGAGTAGAAGCATACCTTTCTCGGCCTTTTGGCTAAGATCAAGTGTAGTATCTGTTCTTATCAGTTTAATATCTGATATGTGAGCCATCGGCTCACTCGATATTAATCTAATTTTTTATGGGGAAAGACCCATCACAATAGCTTGCTATTGGGGTCTTTGAACGTCGCCTTGGTGTTGCACTACTACCTTGGCCTGGCGTACCTCTCCAATTTATACTTAACTTTTTATGCTTGTGCTTGACTTTGGTTTATGTTAGGATAACATTAGAAACAGCTAGCTATATGTGGTATGTTTTATGTCTCTAGTAATCAGCACTTTTTATACTTGTAGGCAAAGCTAGATCTTTTGTTTAGTAGGTAATTTAAAACAGGGAGTTAAATGTTATTCAGTGAAACCAAACTAATGGGCGATTTGGATGGTTTCATGGTTAAAGTAAATCCGTCATATATTAAAGAATATAGTAATACTATTGGGATAGTGATACGATCCAACCAGACGCGTTCCGGTAAAAAATGAGGTGCCTGCAATAGGGATCGTAATGAAACCCGAACACGATAGGAAAACCCGACACCCGAAATACATGGGACGGATATGAGGTCGGGTAATCGGCTTTGGGACCGGGTTTGAGATTACTTTTGAATTTTCACGGGTATGGGATTTGATGATATACCCATTTACCCGACCCAATTACCCGATAACATATACCCGTTTACCCAATAATATACTTGCCATATTTTTCTTTGTTTTATTTATTTATTTTAAGTATATATCGTATGATCTTGTTTATCTATCTTTTATATTTATCTGTAATACGTAGTTATTTGTTAAGAAAACATTGATTTACATATTATTAAATTTAAAAATATGTTTAGTTATTTAAGATTTTTTATTATAATTATGATAAATGTAGATGTTTTAGTTAGTCAATAGACACCCGCGCGTATGCCCGATACCCAATGGGTAAATAACGCTAGAAACCTGATGGGTTTTGGGTCGGGTATGGGATACACTTTTATAACCGGATATGGGGTTGAGATTACTCAAACCCATCCCAAACCCGCCCCATTGCCATCCCTAGCCTGCCTGCACGTTTTTGAATTGTTGACCCAACTAGCCTTTCTAATTTTTGCCTTTACGTGTTCTATGTATAAATTTAGTTTCCACTTATGCATTTCACCCATGTTCCAGATAGGTTGGTAGTTATTTGTTTTGTTTCCTTCAATTAAAAGCATTGTAAATTGTAATCTGCTACAGAAAGAAAATTAGTCTCAAAATCTAGTCTCTACTCTCATTTTGTTCTTTGAAGTCTAACCCACTCAACGGATAACTTTTGGGAGATTGACCATCTCAAATCGGTATCTATGTGATAGTTCATATATGTTTATAGAGCATGATGCATAAATTCATAAGGATAGTTTCTGTTATGTATTTGCAAATCTTTTGACTCTCAGCATAAAAGGGTATGATAATTACAACCATAAAAGTAGATGGTAAGATTTCAGTAAAATATATCATATTCTGATCATATACTCTTTAGGACAATACACCATAGTTTCCTAACCTGACAAACAATCTGACTTTGGTTGATCTCAAATGGTGATTTCATATTTTTGATGACTATGCTTCATCACTACCCACGGTAGATCATTCTTTGACCGTTTCTTTTTTGGTTGACTTTGCTGACTCTTCTTCATCACTTCTGGACGATTGTTCGAAATTTTGTTTTTGAGGTGATTTCGTTATATCTTCATCACTATTGGATAACTGTTTGTTTTTTTCACCATTAGACGGTTTCTTGTTATCTTCTTCATCACTACCGGACAGTTGTTTGGTTTTTTCTGTTACAGTGTTGGACAAGTCACTGTGTTCATGTTCTTCTTGCACCGGTGAAGAGGATGATTCGCCTATAGCTTTGTTTTCCTCTACTTTGACTGGTGAGTCAGCATATTTTGGTGATTCTTGGTGCATTTCTTTGGTGGGTAACTTGGGGTCATCTTCTGTTATGACAGGTTTTTCGGTTGACAACCTGGCTGATTGTGATCCTGGGCTCTCTTCCTTTTTCTTGGGCGAGCCAGCAACGTCTTTGACTACTGATGGCTCAGTTTTTGTGGGTGATTCCTTGTTATTGCTGTCCTCAGAGCTAGGTGACTCAGCATGTGGCTTGGCTGTGACATGTAGTGGTCCAAGCTTTGCTTCAGCATCCTTGATCAAATATGTCAAAGCTCTTGTATCCCGTGCTTTTACCAACTTTTCGGTATTTGATAGCTGCCACAAACCAAATATAGATGTTTCACATTAATATTGAACTATGGGAGGGTTTTCGGATGATCAATGATTATGTGATGTTTGGGTGTTTGAGAAATCTGATTATTTAAGAAATCAACAGATACCGTTGAACTGCTAAAGTTTTGTTAACTTGGAGTAAAAATCTTTAAGAATAGATAATCAGTTTTGTTGCAGCTAGTATAAAATTGTTTAACTCTCAATAAATCAGATAATACATCTTTCTCCAGAGATGAAAAACTTAATATTAAAACTTCAAATCACAATAATCAGATAATGAGTTGCAGAACCCAAATCAAACACCCCCTAAAAGCAATAATCATGATGAAAAGAAAAGGTAAAAAGACTCACACTTAAGATTTGTTCCACTCTTTGTTTAAGATCTTCATCACTTGCTTCTTTATGAGCGGTTCTGATAATATACAGTAAATGTGAAGAAAGATCATCAGTGTTATGTTGCTGAACATTACACCGTGGTAGACTAGATTTGCATCCCACCGTAGAAAACGCACAGTTTACAAGCTTCATCGGACAAATTGTTACACAATGTCTATCCATTTCACGTCTCATGACAAAATCCGAACATTTTTGTTCGCACGGAAGTACCATAAACGGACAAACCGCTTCATGATTTTCTTTTTGAGCTGCACAATATCTAGTTGTACATCCCTCACTTGTGCAATCCATAGGTCTAAACTTGCATTCTGATCTATGCTTAACAAGTTCTTCCTCAGAACTACATACCATATTACAATGAAAGGCATTCTTGTAATCCACATTCTTAAGCAGAATTGAAGCAACATATTCTCTTCGAGCTAGTAACCAAAAGCCGTTAATTTCCATTTCTTGTACAAAATCATCGATTCTATTTTCTCTTCTGTCGGTTAAAACCCACTCAGAAACCCGACTAAACATATTTCTTTTGGAGGATGAAAAATCATCAATGAGACTTATGATTATATCATAAGGGTGTTCAGATAATTCTAACATTGAGGCGTTTTCTGATAGTAAGAATTCAGCCACGTATGTCTCGCTTCTTTTTGTTAGATAATCAGACATTTCTTTTCTCATATCAACAGCTACTGAGCCCGCGCTTGTGAAGATGCCACCTGTCGTGCTGTCAATACATGATTCGGCTAATCCTGGAAGGAATTCTTGGGCTATTTTGTGGACAACTTCAGTGTCACAAAGTCCACAATCATAACTTTTAGCATATTCTGTTTTATTGGTTTTCTCAGTTTTGGTTCCTACTCCTGCTGCTACAGGTGGATCCATGATCATTTACAGTTATCCTGATAAAAATGTATCAAAACATCGAAAGATTTTTCAGTATTTTGTAGAACATAAAGGTTCTTATCTTGAGAAGCATGTTACCAGGATACACTTGAGAGAGATTAGATAATAGCATGGGTTTAGATGTAGCATATAAAAGTCTAGAAACCAAAATAATAAGAAAATGTTTCTCTTATAACTCATAGGTTAAACACATGCAGAGCAATAGCAACAATCCAAACTAGTATAACAGAAGAATTTAGTGCACCTTCCTTGCCTCATTCTCTATTTCCAATCATAAGTTTAGTTTTCAGACAAGACTATTTTTCCTTGAATTGATATATCAGTAAATTGTTGATTTCCATTCTCTTCACAAAAAGGTCAAATTTCTTCTATGAACCTTAATTAGTATACATGAAAATGGTCAAATCGACATTTCAAATAACTGTACCCCTGAAGGACACTAATGTGGTAATGCCAGGTCAATTAAAAAACATCAAGCACAGGAGTTTACACCAAACTTTTATGATTAATCAAGAAGAAAGCTCAATTCTTCTAAGAAATCAGGGTCTTATATGATCTTCAAAAACAAGAAATTATATCGCCATTATCATAAATGACATTCTTTCTTATGATCCTAGTTTTAAGTAGCAGAGCGAAAAGAGTCACACATCAAAAGTAAAAGCTGATAAAATAAACAATATCACTTGAGTATTCAACTTCACATATTCTGCTGTCTACTTCTACTAATCTACCATACCATTCATGAATGACAAAATATACATTCTTATCTACCCACTTTGCTTACATTCCCATGTTCTATGTGTTGTATTTATGTAAGAGCCATTACCTTTCCGTTTCTCCTATATATGTAGTCGTAATTTGGAATCAAATGGAATCAAATGATAAGCAGAAACATTTGGATCAAACTACTAATTCTCTCTATTGTTCTTCGGGTGTTTACCTACTACAAAAAGGCTAAATCTATTGGGAGAAATGCATATATGTGCATACATTTTGGTATAATTCTAATAATGCCCCATTGTGATCAAACATGTGAAGCAAAAATGTCCCCCTAGCAACAATTAGCAACTTGTGAACTTGATAATCACCTGCATATTAGAACTGATTGATGCAGATTTGCCTCCGGATACAAATGATTCAAGTTTTATTGCGTAAATCTAAAACTATAAATACAGAAACCAGATTCAACCAGTTCTTAACCACACAAAATCTAGAACTCGCAGTAAAAATTCAATTTCATTACGAAATCTCTTATTACTTTAATCATAATATGAAAAATAAATCAACGATAACACATTGTGATCAAACATGTGAAGCAAAAATGTCCCCTAGCAACAATTAGCAACTTATGAACTTGATAATCACCTCCATATTAGAACTGATTGATGCAGATTTGCCTCCGGATACAAATGATTCAAGTTTTATTGCCTAAATTTAAAACTCTAAATACGGAAACCGGATTCAACCAGTTCTTAATCACACAAAATCTAGAACTCGCAGTAAAAATTCAATTTCATTACGAAATCTCATATTACTTTAATCATAATATGAAAAATGATAACACACATCTAGATCGAGAGAAATTCTGATTACCTCAATCTTACGCCGTAAATCAAACAATCTGATGCAACAGAGATGACGCATATTGCAGTTCGAAGATATACAATTCACGGATTCATGATCCTGATTACCTGCGATCGTGAATCTACGAAAAAAGCAAACAAACAGAGGAGAAATGGATTCGCAAATTCAGGTATACGTGATCGCCATTAACGCACCACAATTTGAATATTTGTATGAAAATTAAAGAACTGAAAAGGCCGGCCAAATTTGGGGAGAGTAACCATTTGTTTGAATCTGGTTTACACTTCTTAATTATAATAAAACACTAAAATTTTGCCACATGTTTTCATCTTAGAGGGTTCATATCATCACTGTCACATATCAAACTCACAATCAATTACAAATTTAGTAAAATCATCAATTAAGACTATTTACCAATTTTGTCCAAATTAAATTTTTATTTAGAATAAATGACAAAATTAATGTAGATTTGATAAATTTACTCAATAATTTGAGTCTTTTAAAAAAAATCAACAATTAGTCAATTATAATTTATTAATTTATTAAATCATTATTTATTGTTTTATAATGATTTTATGTTAAATCATAATTTTTAAATCTCTCAATCATTTTTTTATATTTATTTGATATTATGAACCTAAATTCAGCTCGTGTAGTACACGGGTTACTAACCTAGTATTTTAATATTACTTTATATGAATATACTAATATACTAAATATTACATTTTGCCACCTCCACGTTGTCAGGTGATAGCGCGATCACATAAAAATAATGTTAGGTAAAAAGACGGAAGTAAAGAACTGTGTAATTTCTCAAACGCTACAGTTGCACTGCTATAACGACACGTATAAAAATTTTAAAAAAAAAACTAAGTAACGACATTAAAATTAGAAGACAAATAACAACGTTAAAATTAAAAAAAAAAACTAAGTAACTACTACCTAAAATTAGAAGACCTATCTAGCTTTCTATCTTTTGCTCTCAACATTTTTATTAGCCTATTGCTTGTAAGTTGTGTCATCATAACGCACAATATAGCTAGAAAATTAGTTTAAATTTAGTATTTAACTAATATTGGTTGGAGTCCTTCTAACAAAGAAGGAACTCTCCAAAAATAGGCATATGCTATTTTAGATCAATGAACACACGGTATTCTTTAGTAAAAGGCGAAAGAATAGTTCGCTTTGTGTTCATTGCATAGCTGTGTAATTTACTCAATTGCAATTGGGATGCTTATATACACACATCATCGCTTTCTACCTTCTTTAATCCGCTGATGTGGGACTAGCTCTCTCCATCTTCAATTTTTAGTAACTATCATCTTTCTCCATTTTCAGTTGTATTTGGTTTTGATTTTAGTTTTATTTTTAAAGTTTCAGATTTAAGCTTATTATGTTGTTTAATAAATCAATTATAAATAATGACAGGACTGAAAGAACTCAAAAGCTACATATATCCTTCAAGATAGAACATTTTCTCGCTTAAAAGTGTAAATTTACGTGTATTTCGTCTGAAAATTTTATAGGTATTGAGTCATCACCCCTCGTTTTTTCACTCAAAAGTATATTTTATACATATTGACTTTCTCTCCCCCATATAAATATTCAAGCTCCGTTATTATTCACACATACATTATGGACGTGACACCATCCTATCATTTTAACTATTAATTTTCTAAATCAATTACTGAGTTACTCTAGTCAACTTTTACTTCACTCCCTCAATTTTCTTTATACTTGATGATTTGTGTATGTAAGATCAGCTATTTTGATAATATACAATGGTCAATGCTTAACAAGATATATTGGGCCCCAATATTATAGTGGCTTATAAAATTGTAGTTGGTCAAAATTTAAAGTTTAGCATGCGTATTAATT
>JBCNJP010000006.1:62096665-62173021 GCA_039602395.1 Deinandra increscens subsp. villosa
TTATATATGTTGTGTTTGGTTTAACTTTTAGAGCATTCACATCAGAGTTCTTATAATTGTATAAGTGAAAACCTTAAAATTTAAGGTTTATTTGCAAGTGGTTGTGAGTAGAGGAGAAAAAAAATTACTGTCCATCTGTAAATTTAATGAAAAAGTTGTTGATTTGGTAAAATTTGAGGTTTGATGTAAGAGAAAGAAAGAAATGTAATGATAAGTGTATAAAAAATTATTATTTAATTACGGTTGTGAATGGAAAAGAGTAAAAAAGTAATATTAAAAGTATAAATTTTATGGATAAAGATAAAGAATCTGGTGGGAATGCTCTTAAAAATCTCTCATCACTTGCGTTTTGTGGCTATTATCATCAATCAAGTGAGTATTCATAGTCCCTTTTCATTTTCAGTTTTGGGATGTAACATATATTTGTATTTAAAATCTAAACGTTTATTCTTTATTCAAACTATACGGCTCATTCATTGTCTATGTGTGATTCTATGCTTTATGCTATACTACTTGGATGTGCTAATTTTATGTGTATTTAAGTTTAATGAATGTGTTATTTTAACTTAAGAATTATATGTATTATTTTCTAAGAAACAAAATGATTAATCAATATCCAAATTATCTCTCATCCTTTTATGTGATGTAACATCAGATTATTGGGTGGAGATTTTGAAGTCTTAGGCTTCAATATACACCATACCGTCCCCCTAAGGCCTTCCGTAGTGGGTACCATTTGCCCATTATAGTGCCCCTATCGAGCTCAAACACCATCACACCCCAAGGGTGTACGTAATGTCTATGCTTCATTGTGAGGTGAGTTGATTGTGGGCTGAGGCATCAACGACAACACCGCTACATGTAGTCTTGCGCCGCAATTTTAATGTCCGACGCGGTGATCGATTACCACTCTTTTCCCCCTCTTACTTTTTCTTTGCAGAGTTGTTCATTTAATTCTCAACCTTATATGTTGTTCATGCTTTTATTAAAAATAAATCAATTATTTAATTCCATCTATAAATAACTCATACCACCTTCAACAATTCATACCACCTTTTTCATATTTTCCTCTATAATCATCTTCATCTTTTTCTCTACAATTATAAATCCATACAACAACCAACTCAATCCCATTATTCAAGACTACAATACCAAAGACGGAGACGAGTAAAAACTTATTTTCATTGTAATTTTTATTTTTATTAACTTTTTTTTCTCATTCTAATGCTTTTTCTTTAAATTATTTAATGTAATTTATTTATTTTATCTAATATTTAGTTCTTTTTTAAATAATGAGAAAAAATAAAAAAAAAATAAAGTGCGGGATTGAAAAAATAAAGTTGTTCATTACACAGGAAAACAAGAACAATATGATAAGGTGATGTGACGCTGAGGTGTCAGAAAAAAATGTGATAAAAGCATTACCAACATCCATATATATAGCCCCCACCCCCTCTAGGCGTTATGAATATCACACCCTCCTCCTTTCTATCTCCTTCTCTGATTGATTTAGACTCTTTCTCTCAATTTTTTTGGAGTTTTTTTTTTAATTTTATAAAATGATTAATATTAATATTAATATTATAGAGTGGTAGAGCCCTCCCAATAGTCCAGTAAACAACTTTTACATATAGAGAACTTTGCTAACTGAAGTGTCCGTGTCACGCATTCAAATGCAGAAGTTTTTATCGGTATACATATACAAAGCAATTCAAACTTCAAACGAGAGCATTCAGAGCCTATTCCCTATCCTTATCCCTATAATTTATATATTTATTATTATTTTTTCTCTCTCTTCCACTCACAACCACAATTAAATAATACTTTTTATACCTTTATAATTATCATTTCTATCTCTTCAAACCTTAAATTTTAAAGATTCACCAGATTTTTCCTCAAATATAGAGATTCCCTATATTTATCCTTAAATATTTCTCTCTTCTCTACTCATAATCACTCAAAACTACACCTTAAAATTTCCCCTTTCTCTAGACACCCAAAGAAATTTTCTGGACACCGCAATATACGACCTGTATAGCACGATACAGGTCGTATTACACTCTCTCAGCATTAATTACAACTCTGAAAAAACCCTAACCAACCTGTATAGCCCGATACAGGTCGTATACGCTGTAAACCTGACAACATAAGGTGACTACTAATGATTGCAACAAATGATGACTAATGATGATTGAAAATGATAGGAACTTATACGACCTGTATGATTCAATACAGGTCGTTTGACATACCTCGTACCACTATCAAAAAAACGTTTATATTTTTAAAAAATCTAAGTTAAACAAATATACATATCCAAAATTGAAAAAAAAATAATTAAACATATCGTCCCGTTACTTTTTCGACATTAAAAAAATAGGCTAATACATATGTATAAAAAAAATGACACAAGAAAATTTAAAAATTATGTCCTGTTAGTTTTTCGACATGAAAACACTAAAGAAGTTAATGAAAATAAAACTAATGCTTTTAAAAAAATTGAAGAAAAACCGGGCATTACAGCTCGTATAGTGCTATACAGGTTGTATAGGGTTTACGAACACTTTCAGGTGTTTATCCCCAAAACATTCATATCTGACAAGACAAACATTCCCAACCTGACATTTTTTTTAAACACCGGCCCGATACAGCTTGTATTGCGATATACACATTGTATAAATTAGCATTTATTGCATTGACCAGCTTATCCAGCCTGTATTGACCTATACAGGCTGTATTAACCGGTGTCCAGAACTAAATTTTCCGGTGTCTAAAGCAGGCCCCTAAAATTTAAGGTTTACCGTCTCTAATAAAATGACAATCACTTCTATCATTGATTTTTAAGTATTTATTTATTACTTATATATATATCTAACACCACCGACTGGCTCTCCCGCCATACCGGTCCTTGCTAAGCACGCACTCTCTCACTCTCCCCGTAACGATCGCATTCTGCTAACAACACGAGATCGATCGAGGAAACAGAAGTCCTGCGTTCATTTTGACTCTTCGATAGTTGAATCGATTTCTCGTAACAGTCAGGTATTCGATGTGTTCTAATTTTATTTTTGATCCGTATTCCATTTACTTGCTTCCGTTAATCGCTTCTAGAATTATGAACTTTGATGACCTAGATGTTCAAATTTTCTGTGGTTTCTTAAATTGGGGAAATTGTAACGAGTCTGTTTCAAGCTATTTGCAACTTAATCCTGTAATTAATAACTCAATTGAATCAAATGATTGGTTAATCCAGTGAAATAAGAAGATGAAAGCTCTCCTAAACTGATTTAGAAAGGTTCAACTAATGTGCTTAGTTATCATCCTCCTCCCCCTTAAATTGGAGTGCAAAATTTACAACATCTTGCTGCCAAAAGGCTTACTAGGTTACTCTGTAATCTAATCTGTTATGCAGTAATTACTACTTTACTAGTGAATTTACTCATCATGGTCTCACACTTGGCCTTTCCTGTTATGATACTGCAAAGTTTCCCCTAAATAATTGATGTGAGTGTAAAAGATAAAGGTACATATAAACAATGAATGAAAGACTCATATTATAACTTTCAGAAACTTGCAAAACAAAGAGAGAGTAATGTCCCTTAGCTGCTTTACAACTGAGTGGTAATATCAGAATTTTGTTTTATGCTGATGCAAGCTGAGGATGTATGTTATAAAATGCCAGTCGGATACATTAGTTAATGCACACTTTATGACAAGAGACTTTTGGGCCCTACGGCATTGATGAATTCCTCTCAACCAAGTCGTGAGGTTTTAAACCCCATTGTGGGTGTTATAAAAAAAAGATGAAATGGCTAGTATAGTAGTATTATTAGGATTTAGGCATTAATTTATGGTGGTATCAACTCTGACAGATGAAAACTAAAGTGAAAAATATCTCTCTATTCCCACATTGTTTGAGTTAAGAACTCAGAGATGAAATAACGACCTATATAAACAACAGCCCAAGATGAGAATAAGCATACCTTTCTCGGCCTTTTGGCTAAGATCAAGTGTAGTATCTGTTCTTATCAGTTTAATATCTGATATGTGAGCCATCGGCTCACTCGATATTAATCTAATTTTTTATGGGGAAAGACCCATCACAATAGTTTGCTATTGGGGTCTTTGAGCGTCGCTTAGGTGTTGCACTACTACCTTTGCCTGGCGCACCCCTCCAATGTGAAGTCTATTTTTATTTGTATCTTCTTATGTTATCATTGAATTTCAAATAGGCAGGATTCCTTGTACAATATGTAATGGTAACGATTTTGTGTTCTTCTAGCAGCATGTTGTTAAAAAAAGCTGAATGTTGTTATGATGGCTATATGTTGCACTGCTGTTTCTCATTTGAAGTTGGGGTGCTTCGCACTCCTTTGCAACTAGCCTTTGCTTGGTCTACCCCTCCAGTTTGCATTCTGTTTGTATGCTTGTTACTTCTGTTTTTCATTTGAAGTAGGTGCTACATGCTGTATGTTGCATTTTATATTTTGTAGGCTAAGGCTGATCTTTCAATTCCAATTTTGATAAAATTTAGATCGAGTTTGGGAGCTAAATGTTGTTATGATGTATATATAGAGGGTGATGTGAAATAAGATTTGGGCAGCCTTTTAGGAGACCTATCCTTTAATATTGAATATGTATATCTCAGACTTTAATTGTAAAAACTCATATTTTAGCACACATAATATTTACTTCTTAACTACTACACCTGTCCCACACTTAAAAGATGAAAACTGTGAAAGAATGTAGCATTTTCGGTAAGGGTGGTAGTGAAGGTTGAATCTCTTTTTCTGTTATAGGCATGGGCAGAAAATCATAGGTGGAATTGAAGGACAACTAATTAAAGTACAAGGATGATTTGTTCTCATTGTTCTTTGCTTTATTCCAAATCTACAAAAGTGCTTATTTTTTCTTTGATAAGTTCAAATATCATTCTCCGTTTCATCTGAAGAATTGTGGGATACACTTAAATCTGTTCAGGACGTTCCCTATATATAGAAAGTTCAATACTTTCTTCTTTTTAATTCACATGTTAAATTTTCTTGATAATATGCATTTTGCTGCTTACATGCATTACTACTACCTTGTTTGTTACAACTATTAACAAAACTTACTGCAGAGTTTTCATTAATTGATCTGTGTAAAAGATACTTTTAATTGTCCTCTTACATAAAACATTTATTACCAATTGAAGCCAATTTCTTACAACAAAATATGAGTATGACAATTTTCTTGTGTTCAGATGCATGTCGATCTTGTGGATTCTGTATTTACTCTTACTGGTGAAGTGGTGATACAAATGGTGCAACTGAGGTGCGAGCTGCAGTCAAAATGTGTTGTTTTCAATGATTGCTTTTCAGGGAGATAATATGTAAACTTTTGAGTAGTTATTTTGAAACCATTAAACCACCACATTATTTATAATTACAGACGATACATTTTACAATAATGACTCTATGATATCGATATATTTACATAATGACTATTTGTCCTCTAATAGAAAGAATTTATAAACAGATGTTTGGGATCAGCGCCACAAGTGTACAAGTTCATTAAATATGCAACTATTGGGATCATGTGAGTTTTTCCATAAGGTCCTCACAGACCTCACCCAGTCACAGTTTTGGTTTGACTCTGCATGTTCATATATTTTCCGTACGATCCTTCCTGGGACATGGAGAGAGCTGTCACAAGGGACTTGGTGTCACATATTACTTGAGTTCTGAATGCGTCCACTCTAGGGAGAGTCAATTTTGCAGCAAAACTTGACTGTTCAGGTACATTCTTAATTTATTTGTTCCGTTTTTTTATAAAGTGCTTTCTTGTATGTTATATATCTCTTGATAAGTTTGATAAGATCCTCACAAAGAGATGGAGAGATCCTCACAAATGACACTCAAACTTCCAAAAAGTTTTGTTTAGGGTAATCTACCAAGTTAACCAGTGTTTAGGTGCCATGTCAGAAAAAGGCAGCATAATCAAATTTAAGTTACAAACATGATTGGTCTAACGGCTAGATCAGGGTTCTAGGAAAATCAAGCTTAACCAACCATGGATGGTCTTAGATGATCACACGAAACCTAGCTTGGTGATTAAAGAATTTGGTTTACTAATAAAGCGTGACTCATGAAAAAGCATGTGAGCTTATAATAAATTCAGGGTTGAGGTGAAGTTCTGGATCATGCATGACATAGAATAAATTCAGTCAGGTACACTTCAAAACGGACTTGGAGTGTGGATTAAGTGTCAACCGATCGTCGAACACTTTGTTACCTTAAGGAAAGTTTAACAGACTTTTTCTGATGGAAAAATCAATGGCAACATTTCTATATACCCAATAGTTAACAGATTCAGACATAAAGATCTTGGTCTATTGATAGGAATGTGAGTGACTCAGATCTTTGATTTGGAAGTAGTAAGAGCATGTGGTATACTCATGGTGGTGTGGTGTGGTGGCCACGTAGGCGATGACCGGACCACACACACTTACCACATACATGGGGCCATGGGGGTATACTCCATGTGGTGTGGTGTGATGGAATATATATTTTTTTTCTTTTACCTTTTTAATATTTAGATTTAATATATAAAATGAATATGTGATGTGTCAAGAGATGAATGGATACGAATAGATAGTAATCAGAAATGTCGGGAGTTTGGCGCAATAGGGGGGGGGGGGTGTCTGAGACGGTTTGGCGCCGTGATGAGGCCACCATGCGGTGTATACCGCATACTCTAATTGTCTGGCACATTTAGAGAAGGATCTGGAGGTAGATCAGTTATTGCAAACTTTGTGATCTCACAAGACTAGTATTATTGGGATTTTGAAATCATGAGGATGAAAAACACAGGGGAAAAAGTCTATAGAAATCCCACATGTGATGATGGGAGAAAACAGATATGAATGGATTGTCTATATAAACAACGGTCTAAGGAGATAATAATTATACCTTTCTCGGCCTTTTGGCTAAGATCAAGTGTAGTATCTGTTCTTATCAGTTTAATTTCTGATATGTGAGACATCGGCTCACTCGATATTAATCTAATTTTTTATGGGGAAAGGCCCATCACAGTAGCTTGCTATTGGGGTCTTTGAGTGTCGCTTAGGTTTTGCACTACTACCTTTACCTGGCGTACCCCTCCATTTTGTAGTTAATTTTTGAGACATTGTGCTATCATAATAAAATTTAAAATAGGAAGCTATATGTTGTATATTTGGTTTAGTATTTGGTCACCCCTCTAACCCCCCTCCAATTCCTTTTGGCTAAGATCAAGTGTAGTATCTGTTCTTATCAGTTTAATATCTGATATGTGAGCCATCGGCTCACTTGATATTAATCTAATTTTTTATGGGAAAAGGCCCATCACAGTAGCTTGCTATTGGGGTCTTTGAGTGTCACTTAGGTTTTGCACTACTACCTTTGCCTGACGTACCCCTCCATTTTGTAGTTAATTTTTGAGACATTGTGTTATCATAATAAAATTTAAAATAGGAAGCTATATGTTGTATATTTGGTTTAGTATTTGGTCACCCCTCTAACCCCCCTCCAATTCCTTTTGGCTAAGATCAAGTGTAGTATCTGTTCTTATCAGTTTAATATCTGATATGTGAGCTATCGGCTCACTCGATATTAATCTAATTTTTATGGGGAAAGACCCATCACAGTAGCTTGCTATTGGGGTCTTTGAGTGTCGCTTAGGTTTTGCACTACTACCTTTGCCTGGCGTACCCCTCCATTTTGTAGTTAATTTTTGAGACATTGTGTTATCATAATAAAATTTAAAATAGGAAGCTATATGTTGTATATTTGGTTTAGTATTTGGTCACCCCTCTAACCCCCCTCCAATTTGTACTTTATTTTTATCCCTGTTATAATAAAATTTAAAGTAGGAAGCTATATGTTGGAATGAGTATTTGGTGCTTTGAAATTTTGAGGCTATTAATCAGCTTGTTTCAACTAATATACAAAACGTACTACAGAGTTTTAACTAATTAATATGTGTAAAAGATACTTTTGATTTTTTTACATACATCTTTCATCCAAAATGAAGCTAATTTCTTACAAAATGATAATATCATAATTTTCTTGTATTCATAATCATGTTGAGCTTGTGGGTCTTGTATTTACTCTTGCCAGTGATACAGGTTACGCAACTGAGGCACATGATTTACTCTTTAAATACGTGTTTTCATTTTCCATCATGTGTTGTTTTCAGTGATTGCTTTGAGCGGAATTGGATGTTGTATAATCAGTGACTGTTGTATAATCTTTTTTTATGCTAAGGTATATTCTGTCTAAAGCTGGCTGAGATCTTATGAGCCATTACTTCATGGATTCAATTAGGATGTAGCTCTATACCCGGCTACCTTTTTCTAATTATACTTATCAGTAAGAGCCCATATTTCATGGTTTATCATTTGGGTTGGGTTGGATCTTGATAAGAAGCAGTTGGCACATGAAAAGATACCATGGTAACAAACATGTGTTTCAGAAGTTTAATTTTTTTTAAATTGCCACAAATTCAAAATCATGAGTATTTTAAACTTCCCCAAATTTAGAACTACAACCTGGAGAGGTGGGCTTGGCAATTGATAATCTACTAATTCAATTGGTCCGGCTTAAATTCTTCCACATAATTAAGCCTATCATGGGGAGGATAATTTTGTTGTTTTCTCTTATTATCATCACACAGATTGCTATATATTCTGGATACATAAATGGATGATGGGTCGGTTCAACATCAAATAAATAATATTTTTTGTAAGTCATCAATTTTTTTTTTCCAATTTATCACTCCCTCGTTTATATTTGGTCTTCCTTACATGTCAAGAAACAAATTGCTTCCATAAGATATGTAAATCAAATAGGTCTGTTACGTTTGTTTGTTTTTTTTTTTTTTTGTAAATCAAATAAGTTAGAGACTTGATTGGTCTAAAGGCTAGATCAGGGTTCTAGGAAAATCAACCTTAACCATGGGTAGTCTTAGATGATCACACGAAACCTAGCTTGGTGATTAAAGAATTTGGTTTACTAATAAAGCGTGATTAATAAAAAAGAATGTGAGCAATAAATTCAGGGTTGAGGTGAAGTTCTGGATCATGCATGACATAGAGTAAATTCAGTAAGGTAAACTTCAAAACGGACTTGGAGTGTTGATTAAGTGTCAACTGATCGTTGAACACTTTATTACCTCAAGGAAAGTTTAACAGACATTTTGTGATGGAAAAATCAATGGGAACATTTCTATATACCTAATAGTTAACAGATTCAGACATAGAGAGTTTTGTCTATTGATAGGAATGTGAGTGACTGAGATCTTTGATTTGGAAGTAGTAATTGTCATGCATAATTAGAGAAGGATCTGGAGGGTTGTTTTAGGGTAGATCAGTTATTATTAGGAATGTCTATAGGAATCCCACATTAGATGAGTGGAGAATACAAAGATGAAATGACAGCCTATACAAACAGCAGCCCAAGAATAATAGAAGCATACCTTTCTCGGCCTTTTGGCTAAGATCAAGTGTAGTATCTGTTCTTATCAGTTTAATATCTGATATGTGAGCCATCGGCTCACTCGATATTAATCTAATTTTTTATGGGGAAAGACCCATCACAATAGCTTGCTATTGGGGTCTTTGAGCGTCGCTAAGGTGTTGCACTACTATCTTTGTCTGGCGCACCCCTCCAATTTGTAGTCAATTTTTATGCCATTTGTTGTATTTTGGGTTTCGTATTTGTTGTACCCCTCCAATTTGTACTTCATTTTTTTCCCTGTCTTTTATCATAAAATTTCAAATAAGAAGCTATTATTGCAGTCTTTCAATCCATAAAATTTGAATTAAGGAGCTAATGCTGTAATGATGGCTATATTTTGTAGTCAGTACTCTGGAAATTGTTTTAAGCTGATATGCATTTTTGATATCTGATGAAATGGGTAACACCTTCTATCATTGAATATTGGATATGCATATTTTAGAATTTGATTATAAAACACATATTTTAACACACATATAGTTTACTTCTTAACTACTACACCTGTACCACATTTAATAGATGAAAATGTGAAGAATGAAGCTTTTGCGTCAAGGGTAGTAGTGAAGTTTTTCTGTTGTAGGTATGGGTAGAAAATCTTGGGTGGTAATTGAAAGACAACATATTAAAGTATAAGGATGATTTGTACTCACTGGTCTTTGCTTTATTCCATATCTCTACAAAAGTGATTCTATTTCTTTGATAAGTTCAGATATCATTTTCATTCCATCTGAAGAGTTGTTGACTCTGAACGGGGTACACTTAATCGGATTTCATTAAATAACAATTCACAAGTGATTGTTTCTGTTTAGTCAGTGTAATATTTTATAGTGTTAGAGATAAGAAATCTGTTTACTGATAAGATTGTGAGTTAGCTAGACCGAGATTTTTGAGTTTGACGCAACAATTTTCAGGGTGAGGGTCTGGAGGGTTAATTTTGCATCAAGAAAGATTCTTATGAAATAAATCAAAGATTTCTCTGTTAATTTTGTATCAGCTGGTCACGCCAGCCTCGTGAAAGTGGGGTGTGACATTTAAAAAAGATCCCAATCACTTTTGAGTATTTATTTTGAAGTAATTTATAAACCGATGTTTGGATTGGTGGAACAAGTGTACGAATTCATTGATGCTGCCTGTTTCTTTATTACTTCTATTAAGAAATGATCTTTTCTGCACATTAAATATGCAACTCTTGGGATTAACTGCATTTTTCCTTAAGGTTCTCACCGAGTCAAAGTTTTGGTTTGACTGTGCATGTTCATATTGAACAGGCGACGGATCAGATTACCTTAAACAGATTTTGGAAGTGGCATTTTATATGTTTTCTGAAAGTTGGTTACCGAAGAACAGAAATCAATCCGTAGTTGATTACCATATGATACAAACTTCCACTTCTACCCAGAATGCTTCTCTAGCTTTTTGTTTTTGCTGTTCCAAAAGAATATATCGTTTTTTATGATGCACTTCTTAGAATAGATTGCCTGAGTGAATTCATGTGTTTAAGTAGGCAGCAACATATAGGCTATGCTTTATTTATTGTTTCTTGGTTTAACTGTCTTATGAGATTGACTGTTGTATAATCCTTTTTTATGCTAAGGTATATTCTGTCTAAAGCTGGCTGAGATCTCATGAGCCATCACTGCATGGATTCAATTAGGATGTAGCTCTATACCAGGCTACCTTTTTCTAATCATACTTATTGATAGAAGCCGGTTCGAGATGGCTAGTCTCCCAAGTTACCCGTAGAGTGGGTTAGACTCCAAGAACAAAGATAAAAGATTAGAGACTAAAACTTTACGTCAATTTTCTGCTTGTTTTCTTTTACCATAAACAACACTTAAATACTAGAACAAGAATCGGAAAAACCCACGTACATCATGGACTAAATGGTGCAAAATAAAAGGAAATTAGCATGCAACTAAAGTAGTGGCCATATTGACATGGTCATAACTGCTTAGCACGTATCATTCCCACGCGCCTCAAAACGTTCTTGCCCTCAAGAACGAAATTGTCTTCCCAAGGTGGTCGCCATTCGAGTCGTACCACGACATTTGGAGCAGTGTCAATGGAGTGCCAATGACATCGCCAAGGTGGTCGCCACTCTTTTCGATAGTCGGCACGAGCGAACGGTTGCGATGTTGGTAGTGACTCTTGTTCGATAACGGGCCCTGGTACATAGGGCCGGGGTACTAGGGGTGGCCGTGGTGGTGATTCATCTTGGCGATCTGGGGTGAGGGATATGACGGCAGATGGTGGCAACATGTGGTGTATAGGAGCTCTAGTTTGAGAAAAATTCACATCATCTTTAAGTCCACAGACTGCCGTTATTTCCTCAGATGCACTACCCAATTTTGATTTAGGCGTACAAGCATAGGAAAAAGGTGTAAGTTCCACAACTTTAACATCAGAATATTTTGTGGGGTTTTGGGGTGGAGGCGGCATTAGTTTTGGTATGAGTGTGTCCGGCGGTGGAGATGATGAGAGTAACGGGTCAAGGTTTGGTGTAGAGGATACCGTGGGTGGTGGTGGTGTTGGTAGTGGTGGCGATGAAAGCCGGCGGGCGAAAATGAGGGAGTGTAGACGAAGGTTCTCCGTTAAAAACGAACGAATCTCATCGAATGATGGGTTTTCTGAAAGTCGTAGTTGTTGGCGTTGGACCAACAACTCTTCGATGGTGGGCTCTTCGATGAAAGAT
Source organism: Deinandra increscens subsp. villosa (assembly GCA_039602395.1). NCBI lineage: Eukaryota > Viridiplantae > Streptophyta > Magnoliopsida > Asterales > Asteraceae > Deinandra > Deinandra increscens. Next base: position 62,108,891 of record JBCNJP010000006.1, read on the forward strand.
GAATCATTGCGGGAAGGAGAGAACGAAAATGAAAGCACCATTGATAGAAGCCGGTTCGAGATGGCTAGTCTCCCAAGTTACCCGTAGAGTGGGTTAGACTCCAAGAACAAAGATAAAAGATTAGAGACTAAAACTTTACGTCAATTTTCTGCTTGTTTTCTTTTACCATAAACAACACTTAAATACTAGAACAAGAATCGGAAAAACCCACGTACATCATGGACTAAATGGTGCAAAATAAAAGGAAATTAGCATGCAACTAAAGTAGTGGCCATATTGACATGGTCATAACTGCTTAGCACGTATCACTTATCAGTAACAGCCCATATTTCATGGTTTATCATTTGGGTTGGGTTGGATCTTGATAAGAAGCAGTTGAGCACATGAAAAGATACCATGGTATTTTGAACTTCTCCAAATTTAGAACTATAATCTGGAGAGGTGTGCTAGGCAACTAATAATCTACTAATTCAATTGGTCCGGCTTAAAAATTCTTTAGAGATCTCTTCCCTCCCAGCAAACCGCTTTTTGCGGTGTAGAATAGTTATTGGTTCTTCCACATAATTAAGCTTGTCATCCGGAGATTAATTTTGTTGTTTTCTCTTATTTTCATCACACAGATTTTTATATATTCAGGAGATAAAGACAGATGATGGTATTGTTCAACATCAGATAAGTAATCTTTTCCTTAAGTCATCAATTTTTTTTTTTCCAAGTTATCGCTCCCTCATTGTTTATATATGGTATTCCTTACATGTCTAGGAACAAATTTCTTCCACAAGTTAGACGATCATACAATACTTATCAGGGTTAGTAAAGAATTTAGTTTACTGATAAAGCATGACTCATGAAATAGAATGGGAGCAGTACTGCTCTTTGAGCTTGACACATTGCGTTTCAAAGTTGTGGTGAAGTTATGGATCATGCATGACAAGGAAAAAATTCATTCAGGTACACTTCAAAACAGATTTGGAGTGTTGATTAAGCGTCGAACGATAGTGAAACACTTGATGAACGTAAAGAAAGTTTACCACACATTTTATGAGAGATGAAAAATCAATGAGAAAGCTTACCTGACATTTTCTGAGAGATGAAAAATCAGTGGAAAAGTTTCTATATTGCCAATAGTTACTTAAGGAGTTTGGATGAGTGGAGAATGGAGTAGTAATTGTGAGGCACATTTAGAGAATGGAGGACTGTTTTAATGTAGATCACAGTTATTGTAAACTTTGTGATCTTAAAAGGCTTGTATTATTAGGATTTTGAAATCACGAGGATGAAAAACACAGGGGAAAAAGTCTATAGAAATCCCATATTTGATGATTGGAGAAAACAGAGATGAATGGACTGTCTATGTAAACAACAGCCCAAGAAGAGAATAAGCATACCTTTCTCGGCCTTTTGGCTAAGATCAAGTGTAGTATCTGTTCTTATCAGTTTAATATCTGATATGTGAGCCATCGGCTCACTCGATATTAATCTAATTTTTCATGGGGAAAGACCCATCACAATAGCTTGCTATTGGGGTCTTTGAGTGTCACTTAGGTATTGCACTACTACCTTTGCTTGGCGCACCCCTCCAATATGCAGTCAATTTTTTTCTTATGCCACTACTGTTTCGATTGTTATCATATTATCTATAATTTGATTGCATGTATTTTCTTTCAAAACCTGATTTCATTGAATTAAAATGCCAACAAGCCTACATGTTTTACTTGTATTTAGCTAAATGTTGTATGATGGCTTATTTTATTGTCAGCACTCTTAAAATTGGTTTGAATTGAGATTGTTATGCAATTTTGATATCTGATGAAGTGGGTGATGTGAAATAAATCTTAGACGTTGACTGAAAACCACATATTACACAGGTTACTTCTTAACTGCTATGGGGAGAAAGTCTCGGGTGGTAATTGAAGGACAACGTATTAAAGTATAAGGATGATTTGTACTCATTGTTCTTTGCTTTATTCCATATCTACAAAAGTGCTTCCCTTTCTTTGATAAGTTAAGATATCATTCTTCGTTTCATCCGAAGAATTGTCGACTCTTAACAGGATACACTTAAATCCTTTTTGGATGTTCCCAATATATAGAAGGTTCAATACTGTCTTCTTTTAATTCACATGTTAATTTTCTTAATGTATATGCATTTTCTGCTTATACACATTACTACCTTGTAATCAGCTTGTGTACTCCAGAGTTTTGCACTATGTGTAAAAGATACTTTTGCTTGTTCTCTTACATACAACACCTTATCCGAATTGAAGCCAATTTCTTACAACAACATGGCAATATCATAATTTTCTTGTGTTCATATGCGTGCTGAACTCTGTATTTATAACTGCCAGTGATACAGATGGCGCAACTGAGGTGCGTGCTTTACTGATTACTCTTCAAATATGCGATTCCATCTTGCAATCAAAATTTGTTGTTTTCGATGATTGCTTTTCAGGGACATTGGATCTACATGCAATGGGAGTAACGATGGATTTGGCTTCTGTATATGAAAAGGTTAGTTACCTTTTTTCTTCACTGTCGTGATTCTATATATCATAATATGCTTCTTCAAATTAGATTCAATGACAGCGAAACAAAATAATTTTGTTACTTACTCATCCAGTTAGTAGTTAAATAGTTAGAAAATATGTCTTCACTCACATAATATGCATGTCTTTCATTTGTATGCTCCATTCTTTTAACAAACTCTTCCTTCATAAATAATTGCAGTTGGATGAACTGAGGCACATGTCTAGAGACAAATTGCTTCCACAAGCTGTTTATGTAAATCAAACAGCTCTGTTATTATTATTATTTTTTTTTATCATGTTTGATATTTTCTAGCTCCCGAAGGATAAGGAATAGGTAAAGGAAAAGAACAGAAAAAACACACCTAGATGAAGACACTATGGGTTACATCTTCAGTTTATCAGTTGGATGAACTGAGGTAGATGTAAACTTAGTGATCTTAAAAGTCTAGTACTGTTGGGATTTAGAAATCCTGAAAGCTGAAAACCATGGGTAATTTTTTTTTATCATAATCCCACATCTTATGAGTGGAGAATACAAAGATGAAGTGACAGCCTACACAAACAGCAGCCCAAGAAGAATAGAAGCATACCTTTCTCGGCCTTTTGGCTAAGATCAAGTGTAGTATCTGTTCTTATCAGTTTAATATCTGATATGTGAGTCATCGGCTCACTCGATATTAATCTAATTTTTTATGGGGAAAAACCCATCACAATAGCTTGCTATTGGGGTCTTTGAGTGTCGCTAAGGTGTTGCACTACGACCTTTGTCTGGCGCATCCCTCCAATCTGTAGTTAATTTTTTATGTTTGTCTTACTGTATTATTTCTATTTCTATTATCATAATATATAAATATAAAATTTATTAAATGTTGTATTTTGTATTGAGATGGCTATATTTTGTAGTCAGCACTCTAGAAACTGGTTTAAATTGAGATTGTTTTGCAATTTTGATATCTAATGAAGTGGGAGATGTGAAAAACATATATTTTGCATACATACAGTTTACTTTTTAACTGCATATTTGCACCAACTATATGTGTAAAGATACTTTTGCATGTTCTCTTACATAGGACATTTTATCAAAATTGAAGCCAATTTCTAACAACAAAATATGCTAACATCGTAATTTTCTTGTGTTCATATGCATGTTGAGATTGCGAATTTTGTATTTACAACTGCCAGTGATACAGATGGCACAACTGAGGTGTTACTCCAAATATGCAATTCCATCTTGCAGTCAATTTGTTGTTTTCAATGGATTTGGCTTCTGTATATGAAAAGGTTAGTTACCTTTTTTTATTGTTATGATCATGTCATAATATGGTTCCTCAAATTAGATTTAATGACAGTGAAACAGAATAACATCGTTACTTGTCCAATTAGTAGTTAAATATTTAGATAATATGCATAAATGATTCCCAATTAAGTTTACAGTTTTTTTAAATTTATCGTTACTTTTGTCGGTAATTGTTATCTTCACTCACATAATATGCATGTCTTTCTATACATTTACCTCTTTATTTGTATGCTCCATTCTTTTAACAAACCTTTCCTTCATAAATAATTGCAGTTGGATGAACTGAGGCAGATGTAAACTTTGTAAGTTACTTTGTCACTTTTCTGCTTAACATGCAAGCGATTATCGTTGAGACAAATTGCTTCCACAAGCTGTTTAAGTAAATCATATAGGTCCATGTTCGATATTCTAGCTCCCAAAGGGTAAGGAATAGGAAAAGGAAAAAACACACCTAGACAAAACACTATTGCTAACTTAGTGATCTTAAAGGCTACTACTATTAGGATTTAGAAATCCTGAAAGCCGCAAACCATGGGAATTTTTTTTTTGTCATAATCCCACATCAGATGAGTAGAGAATACAAAGATTAAAAGAAAGTCTATACAAACAGCAGCCCAAGAAGAATAGAAACATACCTTTCTCGGCCTTTTGGCTAAGATCAAGTGTAGTATCTGTTCTTATCAGTTTAATATCTGATATGTGAGCCATTGGCTCACTCGATATTAATCTAATTTTTTATGGGAAAAGATCCATCACAATAGCTTGCTATTGGGATCTTTGATCGTCGCCTAGGTGTTGCATTACTACCTTGGCCCGGCGTACCCCTCCAATTTGTACTTATTTTTTTATGCTTGTGCTCAACTTCTGTTTATATTATGACAACAATAGAAACAGCTGGCTACTTGTAGCACTTTTTAAGCATGTAGGCCATTAAGCTAGATCCTTTATTTAGTATATAATTTGGAACAGGGAGTTAAATGTTAATCATCAAAACCAAACTAATGAGCGATTTAGATTTAGACGGTTTCATGGTTTATAAATATATATTTTACTTTTTAGCTAAAGATAAATCCATCATATTCTAAAGAATATGTTATTACTATTGGGATAGTGATACGATCCAACCCGATGCGTTCTAGTAAAAAAAGTGGTGTTCTATGTATGAATTTAGTTTCCACTTATGTATTTCACCCATGTTCCAGGTAGGTTGGTAGTTATTTGTTTTGTTTTCTTCAATTAAAAGCGTTGCAATCTGCTACAGAAAGAAAATTAGTCTCAAAATCTAGTCTCTACTGTCGTTTTGTTCTTTGGAGTCTAACTCTCTCAACGGACAAGGACAACTGTTGGGAGATTGACCATCTCCAGTTGGTATATATGTGATAGTTCATATATATTTAGAGGGCGGTGGCAGATTCAGGGTCTTTGATCAGCGGGGGCAAAAAATTGACCGGTCAAAACTTTAAGGAGCAAAATTACATCTATCCCTCCCCCCTCCCTCTCCCCCACACGCAACCTAATGTCTTAGGAAAAATCATGAAAGTAGTTATATTATCGGATATGATATACCACTATAGTCATGTTAGAAAGCAATCGGGACCTCGTTGTTGACTCTCATTTTATGCTGATATAACAGTTGGTAAATGACTTGGTTTTTTTCTTTCGACACACATACAGATATGACACCTCTTTTAAATAACAACTGTAACGAAGTCAAAAGTATGTTCAATTGGTTGATTTACTTCCTCAGAATTGATAAAACACATATAATCATAGATTAGATCAATCTAAGAAAAAGATCAACTTACCAAATAAGTATTCCCAAGAGGTAATAATGTGGCAGCCAATGTGATGTGTCTATGGATGCACAAAACAGGCATGCATGATGCATAAATTCATAAGGATAGTTTCTGTTATGTATTTGCAAATCTTTTGACTCTCAGCATAAAAGGGTATGATAATTACAACCATAAAAGTAGATGGTAAGATTTCAGTTAAAAATATCATATTCTGATCATATACTCTTAGGACAATACACCATAGTTTCCTCACCTGACAGACAATCTGACTTTGGTTGATCTCAAATGGTGATTTCATATTTTTGATGACTATGCTTCATCACTACCCGCGATAGATCATTCTTTGACCGTTTCTTTTTTGGTTGACTTTGCTGACTCTTCTTCATCACTTCTGGACTATTGTTCGAAAGTTTGTTTTTGAGGTGATTTCGTTATATCTTCTTCATCACTATTGGATAACTGTTTGTTTTTTTCACCATTAGACGGTTTCTTGTTATCTTCTTCATCACTACCGGACAGTTGTTTGGTTTTTTCTGTTAAAGTGTTGGACAATTCACCATGTTCATGTTCTTGCACCGGTGAAGAGGATGACTTGCCTATAGCTTTGTTTTCCTCTACTTTGACTGGTGAGTCAACATATTTTGGTGATTCTTGGTTCATTTCTTTGGTGGGTAACTTGGGGTCATCTTCTGTTATGACAGGTTTTTCGGTTGACGACCTGGCTGATTGTGATCCTAGGCTCTCTTCCTTTTTCTTGGGCGAGTCAGCAACGTCTTTGACTACTGCTGGCTCAGTTTTTGTGGGTGACTCCTTGTTATTGCTGTCCTCAGAGCTAGGTGACTCAGCATGTGGCTTGGCTGTGACATGTAGTGGTCCAAGCTTTGCTTCAGCATCCTTGATCAAATATGTCAAAGCTCTTGTATCCCGTGCTTTTGCCAACTTTTCGGTATTTGATAGCTGCCACGAATCAAATATAGATATTTCTCATTGATCAATAACTATGGGAGGGTTTTCGGATGACCGTTTTCAAATTGATTATGTGATACTATATGATCATAATGAAATAGATGTTTGTGTTTGAAAAATCTGATTATTCAAGAAATCAACAGATACAGTTGAACCGCTAAAGTTTTGTGAAATTGGAGTAAAAATCTTTTAGATTAGATAATCAGTTTTGTTGCAGCTAGTATAAAATTGTTTGACTGTTAAGAAATCAGATAAATACATCTTTCTTCAGACATGAAAACCTTAATATTGCAACTTCAAATCACAAATTCACAATAATCAAATAATGAGTTGCAGAACCTAAATCAAACACCCCCTAAAAGCCATAATCATGATGAAAAGAAAAGGTAAAAAGACTCACACTTCGGATCTGTTCCACCCTTTGTTTAAGATCTTCATCACTTGCTTCTTTGTGAGCGGTTCTGATAATATACAGTAAATGTGAAGAAAGATCATCAGTGTTATGTTGCTGAACATTGCACCGCGGTAGACTGGATTTGCATCCCACCGTAGAAAACGCACAATTTACAAGCTTCATCGGACAAATCGTTACACAATGTCTATCCATTTCACGTCTCATGACAAAATCTGAACATTTTTGTTCGCACGGAAGTACCATAAAAGGACAAACTGCTTCATGATTTTCTTTTTGAGCTGCACAATATCTAGTTGTACATCCCTCACTGGTGCAATCCATAGGTCTAAACTTGCATTCTGATCTATGCTTAACAAGTTCTTCCTCAGAACTACATACCATATTACAATGAAAGGCATTCTTGTAATCCACATTCTTAAGCAGAATTGAAGCAACATATTCTCTTCGAGCTAATAACCAAAAACCGTTAATTTCCATTTCTTGTACAAAATCGTCGATTCTATTTTCTCTTCTGTCGGTTAAAACCCACTCAGAAACCCGACTAAACATATTTCTTTTGGAGGATGAAAAATCATCAATGAGATTTATGATTATATCGTAAGGGTGTTCAGATAATTCTAACATCGAGGCGTTTTCTGATAGTAAGAATTCAGCCACGTATGTCTCGCTTCTTTTTGTTAGATAATCAGACATTTCTTTTCTCATATCAACAGCTACTGAGCCCGCGCTTGTGAAGATGCCACCTGTCGTGCTGTCAATACATGATTCGGCTAATCCTGGAAGGAATTCTTGGGCTATTTTGTGGACAACTTCAGTGTCACAAAGTCCACAATCATAACTTTTAGCATATTCTGTTTTATTTGTTTTCTCAGTTTTGGTTCCTACTCCTGCTACAGGTGGATCCATGATCATTTACAGTTATCCTAATAAAAATGTATCAAAACATCAAAAGATTTTTCAGTATTTTGTAGAACATAAAGGTTCTTATCTTGAGAAGCATGTTACCAGGATATACTTGAGAGAGATTAGATAATAGCATGGGTTTAGATGTAGCATATAAAAGTCTAGAAACCAAAATAATAAGAAAATGTTTCTCTAATAACTCATAGGTTAAACACATGCAGAGCAATAGCAACAATCCGAACTATTATAACAGAAGAATTAAGTGCACCTTCCTTGCCTCATTCTCTATTTCCAATCATAAGTTTAGTTTTCAGACAAGACTATTTTTCCTTAAATTGATATATCAGTAATTTGTGGATTTCCATTCTCTTCACAAAAAGGTCAAATTTCTTCTATGAACCTTAATTATGTATACATGAAAATGGTCAAATCCACATTTCAAATAACTGTACCCCTGAAGGACACTAATGTGGTAATGCCAGGTCAATTAAAAAACATCAAGCACAGGAGTTTACACCAAACTTTTATGATTAATTAAGAAAAAAAGCTCAATTCTTCTAAGAAATCAGAGTCTTATATGATCTTCAAACACAAGAAATTATATCGCCATTATCATAAATGACATTCTTTCTTATGATCCTAGTTTTAAGTAGCAGAGCGAAAAGAGTCACACATCAAAAGTAAAAGCTGATAAAATAAACAATATCACTTGAGTATTCAACTTCACATATTCTGCTGTCTACTTCTACTAATCTACCATACCATTCATGAATGACAAAGTATACATTCTTATCTACCCACTTTGCTTACATTCCATTGTTCTATGTGTTGTATTTATGTAAGAGCCATTACCTTTCCGTTTCTCCTATATATGTAGTCGTAATTTGGAATCAAACGATAAGCAGAAACATTTGGATCAAACTACTAATTCTCTCTATTGTTCTTCGGGTGTTTACCTACTACAAAAAGGCTAAATCTATTGGGAGAAATGCATATATGTGCATACATTTTGGTATACTTCTAATATGCCCCATTGTGATCAAACATGTGAAGCAAAAATGTCCCCCTAGCAACAATTAGCAACTTGTGAACTTGATAATCACCTGCATATTAGAACTGATTGATGCAGATTTGCCTCTGGATACAAATGATTCATGTTTTATTGCGTAAATCTAAAACTCTAAATACGGAAACCAGATTCAACCAGTTCTTAACCACACAAAATCTAGAACTCGCAGTAAAAAATCAATTTCATTACGAAATCTCTTATTACTTTAATCATAATATGAAAAATGAATCAACGATAACACACATCTAGATCGAGAGAAATTCTGATTACCTCAATCTTCTTACGCCGTAAATCAAACAATCTGATGCAACAGAGATGACGCATATTGCAGTTCGAAGATATACAATTCACGGATTCATGATCCTGATTACCTGCGATCGTGAATCTACGAAAAAAGCAAACAAACAGAGGAGAAATGGATTCGCAAATTCAGGTATACGTGATCGCCATTAACGCACCACAATTTGAATATTTGTATGAAAATTAAAGAACTGAAAAGGCCGGCCAAATTTGGGGAGAGTAACCATTTGTTTGAATCTGGTTTACACTTCTTAATTATAATAAAACACTAAAATTTTGCCACATGTTTTCATTTTAGAGGGTCCATATCATCACTGTCACATGTCAAACTCACAATCAATTACAAATTTAGTAAAATCATCAATTAAGACTAATTACCAATTTTGTCCAAATTAAATTTTTATTTAAAATAAATGACAAAATTAATGTAGATTTGATAAATTTACTCAATAAGTTGAGTCTTTTAAAAAAAAAAATCAACAATTAGTCAATTATATTTTTTTAATTTATTAAATCATTATTTATTGTTTTATAATGATTTTATGTTAAATCATAATTTTTAAATCTCTCAATCATTTTTTTATATTTATTTGATATTATGAACCTAAATTCAGCTCGTGTAGTACACGGGTTACTAACCTAGTATTTTAATATTACTTTATATGAATATACTAATATACTAAATATTACATTTTGCCACCTCCACGTTGTCAGGTGATAGCGCGATCACATAAAAATAATGTTAGGTAAAAAGACGGAAGTAAAGAACTGTTTAATTTCTCAAACGCTACAGTTGCACTGCTATAACGACACGTATAAAAATTAAAAAAAAACTAAGTAACGACATTAAAATTAGAAGACAAATAACAACGTTAAAATTAAAAAAAAAAACTAAGTAACTACTACCTAAAATTAGAAGACCTATCTAGCTTTCTATCTTTTGCTCTCAACATTTTTATTAGCCTATTGCTTGTAAGTTGTGTCATCATAACGCACAATATAGCTAGAAAATTAGTTTAAATTTAGTATTTAACTAATATTGGTTGGAGTCCTTCTAACAAAGAAGGAACTCTCCAAAAATAGGCATATGCTATTTTAGATCAATGAACACACGGTATTCTTTAGTAAAAGGCGAAAGAATAGTTCGCTTTGTGTTCATTGCATAGCTGTGTAATTTACTCAATTGCAATTGGGATGCTTATATACACACATCATCGCTTTCTACCTTCTTTAATCCGCTGATGTGGGACTAGCTCTCTCCATCTTCAATTTTTAGTAACTATCATCTTTCTCCATTTTCAGTTGTATTTGGTTTTGATTTTAGTTTTATTTTTAAAGTTTCAGATTTAAGCTTATTATGTTGTTTAATAAATCAATAAATCAATTATAAATAATGACAGACTGAAAGAACTCAAAAGCTACATATATCCTTCAAGATAGAAAATTTTCTCGCTTAAAAGTGTAAATTTACGTGTATTTCGTCTGAAAATTTTATAAGTATTGAGTTATCACCCCTCATTTTTTCACTCAAATGTATATTTAATACATATTGACTTTCTCTCCCCCATATAAATATTCAAGCTCCGTTATTATTCACACATACATTATGGACGTGACACCATCCTATCATTTTAACTATTAATTTTCTAAATCAATTACTGAGTTACAGTAAAACCTCTATAAATTAATAATGTTGGGACCGCGATGTTTTATTAATTTAGCGAGATATTATTATATCGATAAATTAATAAATTATTAATTTAAAAAGTTGGCTTTTATTCGTGAGCAACTCTCAAATTAATGCATCGACTTTCAAAATTTTCATGTTCGTTCACTTTACCTATTTGAATAAAACAGAAACAAAGACCTTCAAAATTACCATGTACATTCACACATTAATGAATTTGTCAAGTTCAATGTACATAGATCTAGATTGATCACTATAAAATGTCTAATGATACCGTTTAAAATCCGGTTGATGATGAAGTTGATGATGATCCAGTACCTTTGGAAGCGGTCACTCGGAAAGAAGCTTTGCAAGAGACAACTCTTCACAACTTTTTGCTGCAATACGAGAATACAGTGCCTCGACTCTTAAGTGCAATAGGGAGATTTAAAGATGAACTCAATATAGATTTGAAGTTTACAAAAAATTGACTGTAGATCCCTTTTTTACTAGACAATCGTAGAATTTTGGAATATTTTAGTAATTATTAATTTATAGTTTCATTGGGACCAATATATTTACATTAGGATTTTAAAAAATTATTATCTTATTATTTTATCGATTGGGGTCCAATTTTGTATTGGTCCCAAGTTGGGACCGGACAAATTATTAATTTTATCGAGGTTATTAATTTATCGAGTATTAAATTATAGAGGTTCTACTGTACTCTAGTCAACTTTTACTTCACTCCCTCAATTTTCTTTATACTTGATGATTTGTGTATGTAAGATCAGCTATTTTGATAATATACAATGGTCAATGCTTAACAAGATATAATGGGCCCCAATATTATAGTGGCTTATAAAATTATAGTTTGTCAAAATTTAAAGTTTAGCATGCGTATTAAACTATTAATTTCTGTCATTATTGATTATGATAAAAAAGCACTTCTTTCGGCATTTGTATATTATATTTTTAACAGTAATTCTAGAATTTCAATAATAAATTTATCACCAGTTGTATTTATATATTTTATAGAATTTGAACTTTTAATATTTTGGTTGTCGGACACATTATAGAGGCGTAAAAGAAACCGGTTAATTAAACCGGATCAGTTTAACAAACCAAAAACTAAGCCGTTTTTTTAACTGGTAAATGACAAACTAGTTACTAAGTGATAGAAACTGTGTTGCTATTCTAATATAATTGGGTTGACTTTGACCAAAGTGAATTACGACTTACATTGAGCGGGTTCAAAGGTGTGGGATGTACATTCGTATCGATAATGTTATAATTCTAAGAACCTTATAGGGGGTTCCAAGGGAGCAACACCCCCTTGGCAGGGATCCGCTGGCAGTGCCCCTTGAAGCGAAGGGGCAAAGCCGCTGGCTGGGGTCGATTTTATTTTGGTCCAAGAATTGACTATTTAATTTCATAAGGACCAAAAGTTTACTTTATTTTAAAATTTGAATTGGATAATTGCAAATAAGTTTCCAGAATACGCTCTTCCCTTTTTTTTTTTTTTTTTTGGAACGGCAGTATATATTAAACAAAACGGCTCAAAAGAGCAAAGTTACATACGAATGAGGGGGTTTTTCATCCAATGAGACCACCCGAAAACGTTTTTCTTGTTTCTAACGCTAAACCATAAAAAAGAAAAATAGACGATCGAATCAAACAAAAAACCGTTTCTGTGGACTTGGTTTTTGAAGATATGCTCATTTCTGAAGTTCCAAATGTGCCACCACGTTGTGTACATAATCACATGTAACGTATCCTTCTTCTGTCTCGAGATATTTGCCCCTTCAATGTCTTGAAAAACCATCTTCGGATTAGGGTGTCCAAAAAAATCAACTTCGGTCCATCTTCTAATATTATCAATAATTTTTTCCGCCATGTGACATTCACCAAAGAGGTGATTAACCGATTCCACCGAAGAACAACAAATGGGACAATCAATCCGATCGATATCGAAGCCCCTTCTTGAGAGATTTAAGCGGGTAGGTAACCTGTCAAGAAATAAACGCCACACCATTATGTTAACCTTTTTAGGGACGTACCTCACCCATTTAGTACTGAAATCACCCACAGGAAGTAAAATATGATCCATATGATTCCGAACTGATTTAACCGAAAAATCCGAATTGTTATCAAGATTCCAACGCCATTTGTCAAGATCATTCGAGAACGAGTAATCAGACAAGAGAGTCGTTTTTAGTCTACTTTCACCATCTGGTATTCTGGTTCGAAATTCATCACATTTAAAAAATACTCAGGTTCTCTAATCCTCCTTTGGATTGTATCCAATTGATTATTCGAGTGAATCGTCGAAATAGTCAATCTGAAAGTGTCATCACGCATTTCACATTATCCAACAATTTAAAATTTCTAGGTTGGGGACCGGTTCTAGGTTTTCAAAGTGAGTAACCAGTTTAATATATCGGTTTTTGGTTAATCTGTTAAAATATATGTATTTGTATTAAAATAAAATTATTTTTTATTGCTTTGGTTTCTAAACAAACACATTTTACCTGGTTGGGTTTTAGGGTTATAAAAACATATCTTTACCGAACTTTTTTCATTCTGTTTTTTAATAACTAGTCGGTTATTTCACAACCGGTTAACCGGCCAGTCAATTGATTGTGCATCTTTATGACATACCACTTAACCATCAATATGACCCGTTGAAAACGTGTGTACGTTACTCAATCCACAAGCACAAGATTATTCGGTTCTAAAAAGATGATATACATGAAGGCATAAAATTAGTTAGCCGTACCTTTTTTTCTTCATAAAATTCCCAATCCCATCGACATTAGAAAGTAATTCCACTTAATAAACGTATTGGTGTATTATAACAATACACGTTATATTGATAATGCCACATCTAGAGAGCACATAATTCTATTGCAAATTTACTTTCAAAGAAATGCATATTTTTTTTTATAATTCAATTGTTTAAAAGTTATATTGTTATTTTTATGGCATATACATGTCTTGAATATGGTATTGATTAGTGTTTCGGTGGGTTTTATACAGATGTATACATATGTATACGGTGATCTTATAAACGTGTAAAAATCTCCTTTTAATTGTTTTACAAAGAAGTTATTTAGTTTTTTTTTTTTGTTTTTTTATAAAGTTGTACTAATTTTAGTTAGTTTTTCTTTTTCTTAACATATGCTTAAAATTTTTAATAATTACAGACAAAAAACTTTATCAATTATATCATTTTTTTTCTCGAATCCCGTAGATAAACCTTGTATCTTAGATATTAGTATTAGATCTTCCTGTTGAATTAGGGATTTCTTATCAACGATAGTACTTTTTGTTGAAAAACAATTTTTATTTCTTAGATAAATGCATCACATAATTTCTAGATTTTTTTTTAGGATAAATACATCACATTTACACCTTGCATGATTTGAACACCTAACCATAACCATGAGAATGTCCACTTAAACACATGTTAGCCAAAGTATTTAGTGACAAAAACTCAAAACTTAATAATTAAATAACTTTATTTATTACCAAACTATTAGCCTTGAAAACATCTAATTAACTTATGTATTATTTATTTTTCTATATCTCTTAAAAAATAGTAATTCCTTATTTGTTTAAAAAAAAATTGACATCCATCATAAAATTCAATCACATCAAATATTCACCCATTACACCGGCAAACTTTTTCAGTGGCACATAACCGATGGTGAGCCATTTTTCAAAGCACTGTTTTCCTACTCAATTGACCCACATTCCATCTTCTATATCATGTGAAGAATAATATTGCAGAAAATAAATTGATAGTGTGTTCATAAGAATTGCTCCAACTTCTGAAAAGCATGTTTAATTTGCAACTAATGGACATTTTCGCTTTATAGTGAAAGCAAAGTCGAAACAACTACATCGTACTTGAAACAAAATTAAAGGGTCATTATGTATTATAACACATTTTTACTAAAAAACAACTTTCTAACGGTCGTTTAGACCCAAATGGTCGTTTGGGTTTTTTTTGGGTCGTTTCGATCCAAACGGTCGTTTGAGTTTTTTATTATTATTATTATTATTTTTAATTTTTAAATAAGGTTGTTTGGGCGTCGTTTGGGCCAACAAAACCAATGTTTTAAAAACCGGTTTTGAAGTTGAACCGGAAAAGTTTTTAGAGCCGGTCGGACCGGTTAGACCAGCCGGTTCAACCGGTTAGGGGTATATATTTTTAAAAAAATGCTAATAAACTTATACACTCCAACAAAAATAGGTAAAATACAATTTTAGTCCACTCAAAAATAATACCAAATAGTTATTTCACAAGAAAATATAAGTTTTAAAGTTCACAAATAATAAAAAAAATAACAATAAAGTATACACATATAATAAAAATAATTAAAAAAAAAACCGGTTGAACAAGAGCGGTTTAACTGGAAAAAAAAGATCAAAACTGGCAAGTTCGAATCTCGTAAAAACCGTGAAAAAACCGGAGACCCCAAAAAAAATCCGGTCGAATTTTAAAACACTAGCCAAAACGACCCCTTAAATTTCAGGGGGGGCCTGTGGTTTTGTAATATTTAAAAAATAAAATAAAAAAAACCAAACGACCGTTTGGGTCCAAACGACACATATTGGCCCCAAACGACACATATTGGCCCCAAACGACCGTTAATATAGCCAAATTAAATTAAATTAAATTGCATTAAACATTTATTATAAAATTGCATTAAAATTAATAGATGGGCTATGGTTAAAAAACTCGGTTTTTCCGTGATGGCCATAGCGCCCCATCTCCTCTTCTTTTTCAAATCTGACCGGTCCATCTATTATAAAAAAAAATAATAAAAAAGTTAATTGGGTAATAACAAAAGGAGGGTTTATTATTTTCTAACCATAAAACCTCTTGAGGAGATCATTGCCACATAAAATATAATGCTCTTGTTATGAATACACATAGCTTTAGAAACAACAACTAGACAATTAGTGTGAAAGTTATCATCAGTAACAACAAAGGTTAATCGATGAGATCATTCATGACATCATCAAGTCAAAACCAACCATAGTCAAAAGTAACCAACTAAGTGACTAACCCATGCTGTGAAGTTAAAATTGTATTGTTTATACATCATTTATAAAAATTTTTGATTATTTTATGCTCTATGTGACGTCACTTTTATGTGATCATTAAGTCTCACATAATGTGAAGTTAAAATATTTTGTTAAAGGGTGGGGGAGCGGTAGGTGTTTTTGGTTTTTGAAGAATTGGTTGTTAATAGTGAAACTTGAAAGAAGACCTCGACGGGGCGAGGCTCAAAAATTTTATCGGGCGAATTCAATATATATACAGAAAATTACATAAAATTTACGAAAATAGATACTCTGGATGAAAAAACCGCGGGGGCGGTCACCCATGTTAGTTGTAACCAATAAGAGTGTGTCACACAAAAGAAAGAAAAAAGTAGATTTTAAATAATTTTATGATGGAGTGATATGATTTAAGTGGTAGAGGTAAAAGTGGGTATGAGCACACAATTACACACACAACCCTAACAAGAATTCATGGCTACATGTAGCGAAACCTTCAAAATTTAAGCCGTTAAGAGAAGCGATGATTGTTGCGGTGTATTTGCCGACGGCAAAGTGAAATAGCCAGAGGCTACTTTGCTCCACTCCACCCACCCTAATTAATCAATTACTTTTTATTATAATATACATAACAGCTTTTGGAATTCTTAGAATAACAATGAGATTTGACATTTTTGTATTTAAAAGATATAAATATGGGATTTTTTAACATGTGCTCTAAAGCACACATAAGGTGCAATAAGTACACATTGAAAACTGAAAAGATTCTTTTTAAAATTGAAAAAGATACAAAGATTTATCTTGAAAAATAAAAAAGGTATAAATATTCTTCTTGAAAAGTGCATTTTTTAATTTTGGGTTAGGGCATGGGGTATACCCCATGCCATGTTAAAGTTTAACATGGCCACATGGGCGCCACGTCATGTTTAACACCACTTAACACATGAGGGGGATACCCCATGTGGTGTTAAACAATTTTTTATTAATTTCTGTTTCTTTTTTATTTTCGAATTATTTTAATCAATAAAAATTAGTTTTTTTTTTTAATTCGAAAATGAACAAAATTAATTAACTTTTTTATTTTAATTTAAAAATTTTAAAAAACACTACAAATACTTCTTAAAAAAAACGTTACAACTAGTAGATAATTAAAAAACATACAAATACTTCAAAAAAAAATCAATGCGATCCCTCGTAGATATCCTCGATCAAGTCCGCCTTCAATTGGTTATGGATGTCTCGATTTCTTATTTCTTGACGAATTGCCCGTTTGCGATCCTCGTCGATTTCTTCATACGCCGTATCCAACTCCTCCTCGTGAAATTGACAAATTGCGGCATCCTCAGATTGTCCGATCGGACATCCTCAGATCCTCGTGAAAAAACTAAACAAATGTTGTACGATAAGTTACCTTTACAAAACTTTTGAATGCACGTCCTAATTGTCCGATCGGACATCCTCAGATACTCGTCGAATGAATCACCCGCGTAAGCCATAACTCGAATTGCGGCCGTGCACTTTTGCAATGGAGTGAAACCGATCCTTCCTCTCGCGTCGCTTCTTTGCGGGAACCATGAATTCTCTCGTTCTAGATCGTTTACAATTCTTAGAAATAGTGAACGTCGCATACGAAAACGTTGTTCGAACGTTTCTGCCGGGTAGACGCATGGATCGTTGAAATAGTCTCTAAGAAGACTCGTTTGCCCCATTTCACAGTTTCGGTTTAGACGAGCTCTTCGTGTAAGCGTTTGTTGCGCTCGTCTATTTAGCCGACGTTGTTGATAGTTCACCATCATCTGGAAAAACATTTCCGCGGCTTCGTCAGAGGACGAGTCGGATGAATCGTTGGACGAGAGGAAATCCATGATAATTTTTTTAAGAGTTTTGAAAGAGATTTGAGAGGAGATTGATTTAAAGTGTGAAAAAAAATTGAGTATTTGTGAGTTTAAATAGAGAAAGAAAAGGAATTTTTTTTTTTTTTTAATATATGGCCAACGGTCATATTTTAGACTGTTGAACGGTCAAATGCCAAAAACATTCACAATTTAGCGCCGTGGAGAAGTTGGCGGAGGGCCTTGGCGCCGCCGTTTGGCGCAAGGCCGGGGCGGTGTTGGCGCGGGTTAACGGCGCTATACTGGCCTTTAACGCCAGTATACCGCTTGCCCTTATTGGCTTCAAATCATCCTAACTATCACTTTTTGGCCAATAACACTCTCAACTAACGAATTTCCCTCTCGCACTCCCAACTATCAACATATTTTCCTCCACCACTCCTTCCGTTAATTTTCTTTAACTCCATTAGTCATCTGCCTACGTGGTTGTCCTACATGGCATAAAATGATTGTGTGGTTGTCTACGTGGCTTATGGCCACGTAGGCAGATGACTAACGGGGTTAAAGAAAATTAACGGAGGGAGTTGTGGAGGAAAATATGTTGATAGTTGGGAGTGCCAGAGGGAAATTCGTTAGTTGGGAGTGTTATTGGCCAAAAAGTGATAGTTAGGATTATTTGAAGCCAATAATCCTTTAATTTTCGAGATGCATTTATTATATATTTTTTTTAATTTTCAAGATGCATTAATTGTACTGTATGTGTGCCCTTAGGGCACATGTTAGAAAATCCCTATAAATATAAAATGAGATTCAATACGTGTCTTTATACAGACATATACATTTACATATGTATATGGTCGTATAGTGGTACACGTGTATATGGTCCTATGAGTGTGTAAAAACATTTTTATATTTTATAAATTTGTCTTTTAATTAGTTTTTATAAACTGTAACTATTTAGTATTTTTAGTATTACATATCTTTTTCTATTTTTTTAACTATACTTTTTGAATCTATTTTCTTTTTAAACCGTGACTTTTTTATTTAGTTTACTTTTTCAAAAATTGTAACTTTTTAACTATATTCTTTCTTAAAAACTATAGATAGAAAGTTAGTTATTTAAAAAATCACATATATCAATCTGTGTATTACACAAGAGTCTTAAAAAATGATATAATTATTATTATATTTATTAAGCATAAGTTTACACGTAAACGTATAATAAATAATGAAACATTATTAAGCATACACTCGTGAAATAAGAAATAGTAATATTAAAGATATAAAAGTAAAATAGTGAAGATTTAAGAATTATCAAATTATATTTTAAGATAAGATATATCTGATTTCTTATTATAATTTATTAAGTTTTAAACAACTATTATAACAAGAGAATTTATATTTTTTGTATTTAATAATATAATTTAATTATTTGAAATCATCATCATTAATACTTAATAATGAGATGGTTTGTATGTAATAAAATGAATATCTTATGAGTTACGACACATGACACATAACATTGAAGATTTTTATTTATTATACGATAAACAATAGACAATTTTCGTTAGAAAAATTATTACGCATCTAGATCTATAGTTTTGAATAGATTTTACTATCCTCGAGTATATAAAATAATTATATTGTTAAAATAAAACTATTTTGTATAATATATAAAAACTATTTTGTATACCAATATCTATATTATACCGCGATAAACATACTAACAATAGTGAAATATCTAGTTAAAAGAATAAAACATTTCAGGCATGTCAATATATTCTCGGTTTTTTCTTATAAACTCTTGAGGTTTTCCACTTTTCCCTCTCAACATCTTCGTCTTCATCTCTCAAATCCCCGCCGGAATTTTCTCCGGCCACCGCATTTCTTCATCTTCAGGTGAAATCGCCGGTGTCAGTTTAACTATTATTATTATTCAACCTCGTTTCTTTATATATTTAATCTTCATTCTCTGCCTTCTTTAACAACTTTATTGAACTGCCCTAATTTTAATATTAATAAACGGATTGCATAAAGTATAAACCGACTCTCTCTCTCTCTCTCTAGAAATATTAACCTTATTATGCTCATCGTCATCTTAATCTTCAACGGAAAATGTGTGGAGTGATGGCTGCTTCAATTTCAGGTGACGGATCTCTGCTTTAATTCACTTTTGTTTTACTTTTACGTTATCGACTTCAGACTTGTTGTAATTCTCATGTGTGTTTGATGAATGCTTCCAAATTCTCCATGTTAGTTGCAGGTTTAGTTACTGATTTAACTGATTTGTGTTGGAATTTAGGAAGCATTTATTGTTATATTTTATTGTTATTTGTTATATTCTGTAGCTCCAGATGTTATTTTGTTTCAATTTGTTTCAATTTGTTTAAATTGTTTGAATAATCAACCGTTCACACTGTGTGTGTAAATTCTAGGGTTTTGACTTTTGACTTTAATCGGAAGTAAATGGTAAGAGCTCAGAAACAGGGGAGGTAGTTAAACTATAAACATGACGGAGAACAAAAAAAGCGGTGAGGTGGCGGTGACAATCACCGGCGAAGAGAGAGATGTGCAACTGCAAAATGCAATAGGTGTTACTGAGTCAACTCATAGAAAATCAGTTGACTCACATCCAGAAAATGTAGTTTTTATGCCAAGCCCTAACAGGCCTCCGAGAGTCCCTATTCCCGACACGCTAACCAGGCGAAAAACCATGGCAAGGTCGGTTTACTCGAAGCCGAAATCCAGGTTTGGTGAACAGCCTTTGATTGATCACAACATGTTCGATGAAATGTCTGAACCAGGTGGCCAACCAGGTGGCCAGACCTCAACCTCACCTGTAAGAATTGCGTCGAATCGGGCCTCACCTAGAGCGGCAGGGAACGCTACTGCTTCTCCTAATGGTACACCACCAAAGGAGACGGCAAGAACTATTTCGATAACTCCAAAAACTCCGTTAATGGCCTCACCTGGTGGTGCAGGTGCAGGAGGGGTGGATGAGGATGAAGAGATTTACAAGAAGGTGAGCATAAGAAAGAAACTGAAGTATAAGAGAGTAAAGATGAAAGTTCTGTTTGAATGGATAGTGTTTGTGTTCCTTTTAAGTTGTGTGGCTGCTAGCTTGACGGTTAACGAGTTGAAGCATTTCAAAATCTGGAGCTTGGAGTTATGGAAATGGCTTGTGCTCATAACGGTGATCATTTGTGGTATGCTGGTTACGACTAACCTTATGCATTTTATCGTGTTGTTGATAGAATTGAATTTCTTGTTGAGAAAAAAAGTGTTATATTTTGTTCATGGGCTAAAGAAGAGTGTTCAAGTATGTATTTGGCTGATTGTTGTTCTTGTTACTTGGACATCATTGTTTAATAGCCAAGATGTTGAAAGATCGAAAACCGCCACCCGAGTTTTGGACTATTTCACTTGGACTATTGTATCCTTATTGATTGGTGCGGTTTTGTGGCTATTAAAGACTTTATTGCTTAAGATCTTGGCAACGTCATTCCACGTCAGTAATTTCTTTGATAGAATTCAAGAATCAATCTTTCTTCAGTATGTTCTTTTAACCCTCTCGGGCCCACCAGTTATGGAATCGTTACAAATGGTTACGCCGAGTACAAGCACAAGTCAGTTGAGTTTTCAGGTGAAGAGAAAAGGGAAAGAAGCAAAGACAAAAGATGTGATTGATGTAAGTAAACTTCATCAAATGAAGAGAGAAAAGGTGTCTGCTTGGACTATGAAAATGTTAGTTGATATGATTTCAAATTCCGGGCTCTCAACGTTTTCTGGCGAACTTGAAGAAAGTGCTTATGATAGGCCAAGTGAATCTGCAGATAAGGAAATTAGTAGTGAAATGGAAGCAATTGCTGCTGCTTATCATATTTTTAGAAATGTTGCGCAGCCTGGTTTTACGTAAGAACATCTACATCTGCAAGATCTTTAAATATATTTATGTTTATTGATGTTTTTTTTAATAAATTTTATATTTTACAATGTAGGTACATTGAAGATTTGGATTTAAGGAGGTTTATGATCAAGGAAGAGGTAGATGTTGTGTTTCCACTGATCGATGTGGCTGAGAAAGGGCAAATTGACCGGAAAACTTTAACAGAATGGGTGGTAAGACACTTTATTATCTTCTCCATATCATGGAAAACTATAGGAGGATAAATATTCTAATAAACTTGGAGTAAGATCAATTAAAGATTAGAACCAAATGAGTTCTAGTACAAATCCCACATGAGAACCTATGATCTCATAACCTCACAAATAGAAGGAAAAGTAAAAATCTGTGAATAATTACTAGTTGAAATTCATGTGAATTTGTTTATTTATGCAGGTAAAGGTTTACAATGGCCGGAAAGCTTTAGCACACGCTTTAAGTGACACAAAGACAGCAGTAAAACAATTGGACAAGCTTGTTACAGCTGTCTTGATTGTTGTAGTCTTTGTAGTGTGGCTTCTTTTAACAGAAATTGCTACAACCAAAGTACTTGTTTTACTCTCATCACAGCTTGTTGTAGCTGCTTTTATATTTGGAAACACTTGCAAGACGATTTTTGAAGCTATTGTGTTCGTTTTTATAATGCATCCATTTGATGTTGGTGACCGTTGTGTCATTGAGGGGGTTCAGGTACCATATGTACATTTTATATCATATATATTCATTTTATGTCATTTATATACCCCATAAAAAGCACAATTCACAACAGTTTCCATTTTGGGATCCTATATGTATAAACAAAAAAAATTTATTGAAATGCTGAAATAGTCATTTGACATCCCGTGATCGACGGTATTTCTGAATTTTTGGGTGGTTCAGGATTAGTTTAGTTTGTTTCATTTGATTAACAGACTATTTGTTATTTGACAGATGATAGTTGAGGAAATGAACATCTTAACGACAGTTTTCTTGAGATATGATAATGAGAAGATATATTATCCCAATTCGGTTTTGTCTACAAAGCCCATTAGCAATTTTTATAGAAGCCCAGATATGGGAGATGGTGTGGAATTCTCTATTGATTTTGCAACACCTTTTGAGAAGATTGGGCTGTTGAAAGACAAGATAAAAAAGTAAGTTAATAGTAATACACAGCAGTTTGTATGCATCCATCCAACTTGCATGATTACAATGGATTTTGGCTATATAATGAATGATATTGTGTTACTCATGATGTTAGGTATTTGGAGAAGAATCCCCAATTATGGCACCCAAATCACAGTGTAGTAGTTAAGGAGATTGAAAATGTAAACAAGATAAAAATGGCCCTGTTTTTCAATCATACAATGAATTTTCAAGATTATGGTGAAAAGAACAGGAGGAGAAGTGAATTGGTTTTAGAGCTGAAGAAATTATTTGAAGAGCTGAAGATCAAATGTAATCTCCTTCCCCAGGAAGTTCATCTGCATCATCCGGAGACAACAACGGTGCCCACCAAATAATCACACATCCTTGTGTTTAAAGGTCCCATCTTTCTTTATCTTTCTTTGCTATGTATGATACAATAAAAACCACAACTTTATATTCTCCATATAGTTGAATAAAAGTGTGTTTTGATCTTTATTTAACAAGTCAAGATCTGATATGCCAGAAATAGGGAGAATCTTGTGAACTAGAACCATATTCATCAATAATTAAGTAATATTTTTGGCGCAATATACTTGAGGATGATTACGTTATTCCGTTCCGTTTGCACCAAATATCAATTTGGTAAAGATTCTAGATAACAATATACTTATATACTTATATGGGTATATAAGTATATTGTTATCTAGAATCCTTGCCAAAATGATATTTTTGGTGCAAACGGAATGGAGTGACGTAATCATCCTCAATGTTGACATTGAGGATGATTCGGTTAGAAGGAAAATGAAAATATGAGTTTAAGGGGGTGTCAATGTTGGCCTGTTTACTTATCAATGTATTGATAAGTCAAATGTGTAAAATCATAGAAATTAACTAAAAAAGAAACGGGTTGAAATTTAGCCTAAAGTGTATTTTGTAACTTGTGAAATTGTTTTTTTTAACACGCTAACGATGTATATAAGCTTGACCAATCCATTTTGCGACCTCTTCAACTTCTACTAACTTTACATTCCGTATTATTCACGCAGTTTGTGTTCTATGTTTTGAAGCCGCTTTAAGCGTTCAGAATCTTTTGCACGCAACATGAGGCTGCCATATGTGCATTTTGAGGGAGGTATATCATGGTCGATTTTTGCACTTTGTTTCTTTCCTCCCCAAACCTATACCGTTCGAGTGAGATTTTTGTTAGATATGTTTGTTTATTTAGTGACTTTTAGAATCATATGAATGAAATCAATCACATGGTTACTTGTTCTCACGGTTAATTTTATGGTGCATTGTTTAAATTTTAATCTTGTATGTGTGTTGTACAAGTCAGATTATTGTTTCAGCCTTGAGGTATGATGCATTGTGACTATGTTTTTGCAAGTACCTAGTTGCTCACCAAAATTGAAGCATCAATTTCATATATTCCTTTTAAGCTTTTTTTCCAATCCGAAATCAAGATTGCATATGTATTCATCTAAAATTTCTTAATTACATATTTATACAACCTATGACTAAAATTACATACATCACCTTCTGAATCTTTTTAAGTTCTTAATTTTAATTTTGTGTTTATCTTTTTCTTTAACGGTAAATTTGAATCTGCCTGTTCGAACTCGTGGATGAACTCTTCAACTGATTGAGATCGTTGTTT
Organism: Deinandra increscens subsp. villosa; assembly: GCA_039602395.1. Lineage (NCBI taxonomy): Eukaryota > Viridiplantae > Streptophyta > Magnoliopsida > Asterales > Asteraceae > Deinandra > Deinandra increscens. The sequence continues at coordinate 62,133,464 of JBCNJP010000006.1, forward strand.
CACATTATGATATTCCACATACGCGTCCTGGCGGTAATTGACAGGCAAGAATTTAGCTTTGAGCAAACGTTTCATCTTCTTCCAGGTGTCGACTTTATGTTTCCCTGCCCTGTAACGTTGTTGTTGTACATGCTCCCACCACAACGATGCATGCTTCTTGAGTTTAATGGCGACAAGCTTGACTTTGATGTGATCGGGAATGTCCCGGAGGTCAAAAACTCGTTCCACGGTGTGTAACCAATCAATGAAATCATCCGGCAAAAGGCGGCCTTCGAATTCGGGGATCTCTGTTCGAATTCCCATGGAACGCAGGTGGTCCGTAGGTGGTGGTGGGGTGGGTGACTGGTGGCGTCGTGGATGTTGGTGGTGAAACGGGTTGTACCTGTCGTGGAAGTCGTCGACGATGGAGGGGGTGCGCTCCTCATCGTCTGGCGGAAAACGATCAAAAGGGTTGAACTCCAGTTCACGAATCCTTTGACGGAGTTGTTCTATCTCAACATCGCGGGGATCACGGACCGCATAACCACTGCCTCCGGCGGCGAATCGGTGGTTTTGAGGACGCTCTCTTCCCTCCGCAGACATGTTGAAGGCCTGGTCTCTGAATACCACTTGATACGGACTCGTGACGAGAAAGGATAAACCTAGGCTAAACCTAGCGGCGGAGGTGCTTGGCCAACCAAGTCGCCAACGACGGTCGATATCCGGCCAACCGGAGCTATCTAGGAGATTAGGGTTTTCAAAGAAAACACACAACTTTCAATAATACTTAACAACCCAAAACAAGAGTCTTACAATGCTTAAATAGGAAAAGTACTAAAAGATAAACGATGAGAATAAATCTCATTTATTCTAGGAAAAGATAAACACTAGAAATTAAAATACTCTTTAATTAATCTTGGGTTGTTGGTTGTGATTATCCAAACGTTCGGTTCTAGCCACCTTGAGAAACCTCCTCCCCTTGCATGCATGTGTCGACGTGGGCTAGGCCCATCACACCTTGACCCGTATCAGAATCGAGTATAAAACTTATTTAGTCCCGACCTGAAGATTTTCCTCAAAAGGAAACCCACAATATATGGTGTGTGACCTTAACCACTTGGGTGAGGATCATTGCAGTTATATGTTTACCTAACCCAAAACCAAATTGTATAGATCCCTTCTCAAAATAAAAAGATAAATAAAAAATCAAATTTTATTCGTTTTGATTTATTTTATTAAAATTAAATTATAGAAATAATATTTTACTCTTAGGCTATATGTAGTGGACTTTATAGGAGTGTCATAGAGCCCCATAGTACCCCAACACCACTACATAGGGATCCATGAGCCAAAAATTCTCTCATAGAGGATAACGTCCCTTCTCCTTTTCTCTCATTGGTTACTTTTTCTTTTCTTTTAGCTAATTGACTTAGATTAAATTGAAGTTTAAAAAAAACAAATAATATAATTAGATAATAATTATGGGGCTTTATGGGACTACATCACCTTTAGTCATGGTGTCCCTTGCTAACTAGAATGTCACATGTCATAAAGCAACCAAGGAAATGACTACTCCATGACTACAAATAACATTATTACACTATAAACAACGTAGAACGCCAAAGAAATAGTACTCCCGACCAACCATGACCTGTCATGTGCCAGGTTATAGTTTTTTCTTTTTCAAAATTTTAAATCGTTTTTTATTGCTTCATAATTATTTATAAAACATTTTTAAGTTGTTCTATTAATGGCTTGACATGTGTCATGTTATGATTGTTATGTTTAATTCTTTTTTTTTAAATTGTTTTTAAATTCTTTCTAAATCGTTTCTCTAAAACTTTTTTTTGGTTTTAATTTTATTTTCATATCGCTTACTTCTTTAATGTTTACACAAATGTAATAAAACAATCATTAAAAATCAATATACATGGGTGGATTTATCACCAATCGAGAGGGTGGGAAGGCCCCACTCAATAAACATTATGCCATGGTAAATTCTTATAAAAATTAAACTAAAAAGGGAAATTAAATTTTAATAATCTCAAGTTTCATCTATTGGACGAGATTAATCCCACATTTCGAAAAGGTATTAAATTTGGGATCAATGAGAGAAAATAGTTTAAAACTTGGGAACGATGAGAAACATTTTGAAAGATGGGATTAATTTCGTCCAATAGGTGAAACTTGGGATTATTAAAATCCAATTTCCCAATAAAAAAGAATAATAATTGTGTATTGATTCGGAGGGGCTCCATGACTACACTGCATTGTTGGCATCCGCTTCGCCTCAACCACCGGGTACGGTTTCACCCAAGGATACGGGTACAATGGGTTCTCTCAATTAGCATCCCCTCCGTCTCTGTTTCCATCGCCTAAACAACAATCTGAACAATATCAACCCTTTCAACAATCTCAAGCCTCTCAACCGGTGGATCAAGAAGTGGAGCCCGAAACACAAGAATAAGCGGGGGGGGGGGGGGGGGTTGTCAAAACCAAGAAAACGGTCTCACAAGAAGAACGCCACGCCGACGCGAGAAAATAATATTGTTCAAGGGCGGGACTAAGATGTGGAATTTGCATTAGCTCAAGCTTGGTTTGATGTGTCAGAGGAACCCATTGTTGGTAATATTCCCATGTAAAATTTAAAGTTTACTATTTTTAAATTGGATTTTAATAATCCCAAGTTTTACCTATTAGACGAGATTAATCACATATTTCGAAATGTTTTTCACAGAGTCCAAGTTTTAAACTATTTCTCTCAGTGATCTCAAACTAATGGAACCCTAACGGACTAACGGTGTTAAGTTTGGGATCAGTGAGAGAAAATAGTTTGAAACTTAAGCTCGGTGAGAAACATTTCGAAAGATGGGATTAATCTCGTCCAATAGATGAAATTTGGGATTATTAAAATCTAATTTCCCAACTAAAAAAACTTAGAGCTGCATATATTTTATTTTAATAGGCCCTTAGCAAAATGGATTTTTTGATTCTTGGTGCATAAATATCAAGAAAAATATAAAAATGAGGATGAGCAGGTTTCATACAAAACAAGATGGAGATGGTTTTAGGTGTCTTGAAAAAGGGGGAAATTAGGGTGAATAGTTATGTCAGTTTATTTTGTTTGAAAGTTAAAACTATGTACTTGGCTTTTTATAATCATCAATTTTTAAAAAAAATTAACTTTTTTTAACGAAAAGCAATTACATAGAAAATAACAAGACGCTAGGAAGGATACACCAAGTCCATATAACGAAAAAAACGCACTAGGAGTACGTATTACAAAATAAGGGAAAATAACATACACGAAGGTTGATCCTCATTCCTTGATTTGATCATGGAGAAAAACCTCGAAGATCTCCATCAATCATTCAATTTTACTATTTAGTATCTTTCATTCATGTCAACGTGGGACTAATCTATTTGGTAGAAGTTTTTTATTAATATATTTAATATAATTTAGTTTATGGAGTAGTTTATAAATAAGAGTAAGAAAGAATCGCGGTTAAAAAAACAATATATATCTTCCATTCATCGTAGAGCACTCCTTTATTTTGTGCCAGACCCTTTATTATTTGCTTTAAATGGAAGAAATGAAAAGAACTAATCTCGTGAAATTGTTATTTATTGTAATTTATACCTTTTTTGAAACAAGGTGTTTTCAAATAATAAACGTGACAGAGATTAAGAGGTGCCATTCAATCTTTTTTTTTTTTTTTGAACGGCTAATTCATTAAGAACCAAAAAAAAACGCCTTAAAGCAAGAAGCTAAAAGGCAAAAAGAATACAACAAGACTTACACATGAAAAGAAACCCAGGCATCCCAAGTAATGACCCGGTTATTACAACGGTTCGAGTACCATAAAAAACTCCACCACTTAATCTCGGTTATGACTCTTTGCAGCGACGGACTTCTTTGTTTGAAGATAACGTTGTTCCTCTCCCCCCAAATACACCAACACGCCGTTAAAATGATTGTGTAAATCGCTTCTTTCACTCTGTCCGGATATTCGTCCTTTTGGTGCAAAACCAGCAGATCGTTAACCGAAAAAACGAAAATTGGAGGCATCTTACACCACTGGGCGATTATGCTCCAAATCATATCCGAGAAACGGCACCCGGCGAGCAATTTTAAAAACCAGCTGTTTTCAAATAATAAATGTGACAAAAATAAATGTGACAAAGTCAAGAGGTATCATTTATTTACTTTCGAGTATATAAAAATATATTATTGTAAAGACAATATAGTTTATGTATGTTTTTAAGGAATTTATTTTCACTACTCGTCCATTATCCATTATGAGATTTGAGCCCTTTATTTTTTGGGAAAGAACACTTTAAACAACACAGTGATACCACTAGGCTAAAAACCATTTGGTATATAGCTTATGTATGTTTTTTTAATGGATTTATTTTTTTTATAGTTATGTATGTTTTCAAGGGATTTATTTTTCACTACTTGTCCATTATGAGATTTGAGCCCTTCTTCTTTAGGGAAAGAACAACTTAAACAACACAATGATACCACTAGGCTAGAACCTATTTGGTACGTAGCTTATGTATGTTTTTTAATGGATTGTTTTTTCTATTTGTCCACTATAAGATTTGAACTCTTAATCTTTAGGGGATGAACACTTTAAACAATAATAAGATACCATTAAACTAGAAGCCCTTTGGTATATAACTTATGTATGTTACTATCTATATAAGCATATATGTGTCTCGAGGTGTTTTACCCGACAATTTGATATATGGTTCAATCATTAAAACAATATTGTACTTTAAGTTCCTTTGAAATTGCTACCCGATTTAAGGGCCTATAATTTTGACCCCTTCACCGACCTAATTTAAGAGGTTCAGTCGTGCTCTTTTAACCATCTTATTTTTTACCCCCGCTCACGGAAGTTTATAAATCCACCACTTTCAATATCAAAATCTTCATAATGCAAAAAGTAAATGTCAAAATTTTGACAAACTGATCTATCAAAATAAAAATGGGTAAATTTGATTTTTTTTTTAAGAGATGGGATATATAAAATTTTAGTTTTAGATTTAGTAAATATGGAGTTAGAAATGTTTAGAAAGGGATACATGTAATCCCCTTAACAAGAGAAGTAATATATGCAAGTTTGGTTGTTGGGTAAATATATAATTTTTTTTAACGGCTTTATTTTTCACCACTTGTCCAGTATGAGACTTGAACCCTCGTTTTTTACAGGGCAAAAATCTTACACAACATCAAGATACTACTAGGCTTAAGCTTTTTAGTGAGTAAATATACAATTAAGATGGTTCAAAAAGAGATATATGCCATATGAAAGGAAAATTAAATTTGATTCAATCAGCTTGAACCCTCGATTTTTACGGGGCGAAAATCTTACACAACATCAAGATACCACTAGGCTTAAGCTTTTTAGTGGGTAAATATATAATCAAGATGGTTCAAAAAGAGATATACGCCATATGAAAGGAAAATTAAATTTTATTCAATCAGAAACCTCCTATCCATAGGGTGTTATATCAAATCAAAAGTTAAAAGTTTTTTTTTTTCTTTTTTCTGTTTGTTAATAGATGTAAACACCAAACTATTAATTAGAATGCCGGGTTTTCTTTCTCTTTGTGTCATTAATTGGAATGTTTGGTTTTCTTTCTCTTTGTACTTTGTTTTGTGGCCGCTCTAATTTTTAGCAAATGTTATACCGTCCATGTCACTGGAAATGCCTAAAATTTAATACATCAACCTAACATCTTTACCAAGGGGCAATTTGTCCCAATGGTATGAGGGTGAATGTTAAAGCTTGGAAACCTTAATGTCTCAAGTTCAAACCTGACTCAAGGGGGTTTTTCACAAGTGGTGAGTTTCCTCCTTGATGGTGTTCCTGGGTGAGCCAAACCTGAAGTGTTAAAATCAGTATGAACAGTTACAATCTCGTATTAGAAAGGCTCACTCGGTATTGGAGATTTGAAGAGTAATTTCAAACGCCATTAAAAAAAAACCTATCATTTTTGGACCGCGTTAGTAGTGTCAAAAATTATATTTGAAGGTACTTGTAAGCAATGTTTTTAAAACCCGGGTCGAACCGCCCGGTTCAACCGGTTCGACCGGGGACCGGCCACTTTTCCGGTTCTTTAATGCCCGGTTTTTTGGGTTGAACCGACCCGCTTCGAACCGGCCGGTTTTCCGATTTTTTCCGGTTCAACCGGTTTTTTCCGGTTGAACCGGTCCGGTTCAACCGGTTTTTTCCGGTTCAACCGGTTTTCTGATTTTTTTATTTTATTTTTTTTAACTTTTTTTTTTATTTTTTATTTTTGTTTAAGTTTAAAACTTATATTTTCTTATGAAATACATATTTGATATTATTTTTGAGTGGATTATAATTGTATTTTAACTACTTTTGTTGGGGTGTACAAGTTTATTAGCATTTTTATAAAAAAAAATATATAAATCCCCTAACCGGTTCAACCAGCCGGTCTAACCGGTCCGACCGGTCGAACCAGTCCCGGAAGGTTTTCCGGTTCAACTAAAAAACCGGTTTTTAAAACATTGCTTGTAAGTGGGCCAGTTGCTCCCCAAAACTTAATGTCTTTAATGACTCGTATTTAATTTTTGCTAAAACCAGTAGGAGCATATATGACTACTCATGGTCCTTTTATATAGACATGTTTCAGACCTTCTCCAACGGGCCCGTGGAAGTTTTTTTATTATTTTTTTTTCATGACATGGACCCCATTTTCCTCTTCTCTCTCACACATACAGTGTTTTAAAAACCAGTTAGCCCGGCCGGTTCAACGAGTAACCGAGGGCTACGCTGGTTCAGTTAAAAGTATTTTTATCTAGTTCGGAGCTAAAATGTAAATCGGTGGTTTTTGCAGTTGAATCAACGGGTTTTGCAATTGAACCGGACCCGGACCCACATTGAACCTTTTTTTATTTTTTATTTTTTTGAACGGCAAACACTTGGTTACTCGAGGGGTCTCATCATGACAAATGATGCTACCCACGACACGCTGCGACAACAGGCCGTGCGAGTAACCAAGACTCTCTATGTTGCACATCCATCCCAGAGGAAACCCACCACCTTAAGGCCGACTGTGGTAAAATCTCTAACCCACCTCAATAATTTTTTATTCATCATTCATTTTTTGTGTCTGATAGGATTTAAACCCTTGACCTCCACGTTGGAATTAAGCTAAAAAATGTAGGATTTTTTTCTTTGATAAATATAGTTTGATTAGAACTTATATTTATGTTATTTTGAATAGTTGTAATTTGTTTAGACTTTATTGAAGTTTTTTTATATTTGTTATGGTTAAAAGTTTATAAAACGTATATTATAAATTTATAGGTTTGAATAGTCATTCCGCTTCGACCGCCCGGGCCAGCCTGGGTCAACCGATTGATGTGTTTTTTGCACAAGCCTTATCCGGTTTAAAAATCCGGTTTTAAAACATTACACACACATATATTGTATTTAATAGGGGTGCACACGGAAAGAACGGGTATTTTAGTGTCGGGGTTAAAAGAAACATATAAAAGTGATTTATTGAAATTTATGAAAATCTGATGTAACATAATTATTAGACTTGCATGTAAGGACACGATTTAGCGTTACGGGCGATATAATAAAAGAGACGTGTCTCTGACAAAAATAGCGTCTTTATTACAAAAATACTATCACATAGAAGTGTGAGTGAGGTATTATAAATTATATACATTAATTATTTCCATTTTGCTATTAGGGAGTTTTTATAATTTTATCCTTTTTAATTAAATAATTACTTCTTTTGATTTAATATAATCAATTAGAGTATAAACTTTTAAATAAAAATTATAAAATTTTTAATTAAATTATAAAACTACTTGTTTATAACCGGGTCGTGGTAACTTTATACGTTTGTCTTTACATAATTCCACTCTATTTTTAAATGTATAATTTCTTTTAAATCGTTTTTTATAGCGCTTTATTGTTTTTAGTGTTTGTTTCGCACCGTTGCCTTTAAGTATCTAATTTATAGTGTGATATTTAACTAAACTTTTAATTTTAATATTGTTACGTATTCTTTTTGTATTTCCGTTTTATTTACATTCCACTTTAGCAATGCAACTATTTTTTGTACCCACGTTATCATGCGGCAACGAGCAGGATACTAAAACTATTATAGGATAAATAAATCCATTGAAAATGAATAGTAGATGCTATTGATCGGGTCATGTGGTCACGTATGTCACGTGACAACCAATGAGTTTTATATCTAAACACAACACAATTAGTATGAAAGTTGATGGTATAATACGTAGAGCCGTCTAGAAGATATTTCTTTAAAAAAATAACTACATTAAATGTGCAATTTACAAAGCTAAAAAATAGTCGTCAACAATATTGAAGCAAAGTTTATCACCTTCCCCGCAATATTCCAATAAAAAAATTAAAAATGATGAAATGGGCGAGATTTTACGGGTGAGTATCGCCATAAGGAGAGGATAGACTAAAAAACAAAACTCAATCAGAGTTTAGAGTTTGCTATCAAGAGCAGTGAACTACTAAACTAGGCAAGTTTGTTACTGTTAGCAGTAAAGTTGTTAGAAGTAAAGTCTGAAAGTTTGCTCTTCTCTACAGCAAAGTCTAACAAGTTTGTTACCACTAACAACCAACTCTAACTAGATTTTCAGAGTTTGCTACTCATAATAAGAAACTATCCATTTACCAAATATAAAATTTTTAACACCCATAAACCATTTGTTTTTCAAAAGATTCACTCTCTCTAAAAAAAAAATCTTGTTTACTTATTAGTATGAGTGTATGAGAGTTTGAGACTTGAGAGTATTTAGTTGGACACTTTCGGGCTTAAAGTTTTTCTGTTAACAACTTGGGCTACAAAATATTGGGTTATGCCGTATGCGCTTGGGCTTAACTATATGTGGTGAGAAATAGCAAGAAAGAGACTAGGATAGAATAATAAAGAATATTAAAATTTGGTCTTTAACTAAAATGAGCCGAATAAAAAAAAAAAAAATGAGCCGAATAGCCGATAAGCCGAACATAGTCGGGCTAAAGTCAACTCAAACTCGCTTCGTTTACAAATCGAGTTCTCTCTAGCGGAATCATTTACAACTGGGCCAACTCAACTATGATGATTAGGGCTGTTTAAAAAGCCTGCGGCTCGTGGCTCGCTCGAAACTCGTTCGAAAAATAGCTCGAAAAATGACTCGCTCGAAATTGGCTCGGTTATAAACGAACCGAGCCGGCTCGGCTCGGTTTGTAAACGAGCTGAGCCGAGCCTGAGATCAGCTCGGCTCGTGGCTCGTTGGCTCGCTCATTAACTCGCTCGTTTGACTCCACTCGTTGTATATATATATGATGTTAATATTATATTATGGTATATATATTTAATACATATATTATACATTAAATTTTAAAAAATAAAGCTCGTGTGTAAGTGTATATATATATTTAATACATATTTTTTTTTTAAATTAAAAAATTAAAAAGTGAGTCAAAGTTTTTTACCACGTTCGATTTAAACTCGATTCATTATTTCCATTTAATTTTTTACCCAGTTCATTATAACTTGGTTATGTATGAAGTGTATGGAAGTTATTTTACATTTTATATTTGACTTTAATGAAGTTGGTCCTCTTATATATCAATCTGTATTAAAAAAAAAAAAAAAAACGAGCTGGCTTGGCGAGCTCCGAGCTAGCTCGAGCTTTTTACGAGCTGAGTTCGAATTCAGTTTTTCAACTCATGGAAAAAAATCGAGCCGAGTCGAGCTGGCCCGGCTCGACTCGTTTACAGCTCTAAATTGATGATTGACATTAGTTGTATCAGTTTCAATGTTATTTGTCACATTGACATTTCAACAACTATTAAAGACTCTTAAGGTTCCAAAGCTATCAATTGGATAACATTTATCATTCATCATCAACACAAACAAAAAGTTTGAAAAGGACCAAGACTCAAAGTTAAATACACAATTCTTAACTAAATCTTGAGAAGATAAATAATTACATACCGATCGATTTCATGATCATTTTATGTTTAACTAGATGTCGCAAAGTGCGTGTTACTGTGTGCTGATAAATGCGATTCGGATCTTGGTGTTTTATAGTTGCGGAAAAATAGATGACGGTCAATGAACAATAGAGGAACAAGAATATAAAAATAGATGACGGTTTCCTTCTCAATAGAACGACTTATGAGTTTAGACTTTGAACAACTTGAATTGAACAAAATCTTTTGACTTTTTGATTATGACTCAAACTTGAACAAAACCTATAGGAACACATGGATTTGTAAATAATCACTAAATCGATACAACAACTACTATGAATCAGTTGAATAACAGCTTTGAATGAACGAAGTTGAGGTACAGATTTAAATCTTTGAACTTTGAACTCTCACACACAGTATTGTGTGTAATCAATATTTTAAAATGATCAAACAATCTTTAAAAATAAAATAGAACTGAGTTTAAACAAACTTTGATTAAACTTATTTTAACGGCATTAGAATCGACCCGTCGAACCTAAAAGATAAACCTATAAAACACAACTCTAGAAACTAATCCCTATTAATATAATGTCAAATTGGATTTTAATAATCCAAACTAGTATTCATTGGCCGAAAATAATTCAAACTATCAGTTTTACCTATAGCAATCCAAACTTTTATTTTCATTGTCAAGAGCAGTCTTATTGAATAATCACCATACATTTACACTTGATTTCTCTTGTTTTTGCTTTTATGTTTCCTCATTTTCTTAAGAGTCATCGTTACGAACTGTAAATCAAGTGTAAATGTATGATAATTATGTTACTAGGATTGTTTTTCACAACAAAAATGAAAGGTGTGACTCTTATCTTCCGAACTGATAGTTTGGATTATTATCAGCCAATGAATTATAGCTTGAACTACTAAAATCCAATTTGCTTAATATAATTATATAATTTATATTAAAAAAAAACATTTTTCACAGATTTTTCCTAACAACCATTACCAAATAACAAATTGATTTTAAGCTTCGATTATGAAAAATAACTCTAGTTATGCATCTTTTATCTTAAAAATATTTTTTTAAAAAAAAATTCTTTAATCCAATTTTCATAATACAATATATATCGTGTAGAAAGTAGAAAGTGGGCTAGTTGGCGACTTGCTCAGTAGATAAAACCACAATAATTGCCGCGTATTGCCACTATCATCTCACCATCTAATATTCTCATTCATTTGACTTTGACCATATCTCGGTCAAACTTTGACTTATTCAAGGGAAAGATCAAGGAACCAAGAAACTTGGATATAAAACCATGTAAAGGATATGATCAATTTCATAACATACAATATAACATACAATTTACATCATATCAATTATCTTTATCAGCAAATATGAAATCGTCACGAAAAGGGTTACTATCAAGAACATGGGCGCGGTATGTAACCGGCGATAACCACTGGGTCGAAAAGCAACGCGGGGTTCTAATACTGGCCGCTTTAGTGGTGGCCGGGGCATCGTTCCACTCGGGGATCAACCCTCCAGGCGGAACGATTTCCGACACCAAGAACGGCCCGCTTGGAAACGCGGTCCAAACGGAAGTGGACATGGACCAATTCAACCGGTTCGTGGCATTGAATTCATTCACTATGGTAACTTCATTGGCCATGGTCCTTGTGTTGATTAGTGGAGTTTCATTAAAGAACAAGTTCTGGATGTGGGTCCTTACGGTTGGGGCCTTGTTTGCTATGGTGTCGATGGTGGCTACTTATTTGCAGTCGTTGGCTATGATGGCGCCCGATATGTATGTCAACGTGACGAGTGTTTGGATTTGTTTGATTTGGATGGTGGGGTGTGGGGTGATGGCGTTGGTTCATACCGTTTTTTTCGTGGTTTGGGTGGTGATGAAGCTAACGAAACGCGGGTTGCCGGAGGCCGAGATTAACCGGAACCGGGATGCAGGTGAAGTTTGATGTTGGTTGTATAGTTTGTCATTGTTCTTGATTTCAACTAACCCTAATTTGCATGAATTTGATCATCGTATTTAATTATGTTCTTTGTTATTTGTGTAATTAATGTACTTTACATGTGTTTACTATAAATATAATTAAAGTTTTTTTTTCTTTGACATTGCCTATGTTTTTCGTTCTTGTCATGTTGTTTCTTAATGAATAGTGTTGGTGATTTTAGTCTGGAAGATTTATTGATAACAATTTAGTTATTATTTAATGATTTGGAAGGATATATTGTTTGGTAATTATTTTTATGAAAAATGATAATCCCTTATAATTACGTTGATAAATTATCCTTTAAAAATCCATCAAAAAATGATCACTTACCATTGATGTAACTAACGATTAGTACTAGTTAAGACTCATCACCGGTTACCATTGATCATCACTTTCTACTAATGACCATCAATTTACATAAATCCTTTCGTCAATCATGCAAATCCGAAGCAGCTTTTAATGGTTTTTCAACAACTTTTTATCAATCATGTAAGGGCGTGTTTGGGATTGCTTATTTAAATGGATAACTGCTTTTTGTCAAAAGTACTTATTGGCTTATGACTTTTTAAAAAGGAGTTTTTAAAAAAGTGTTTGGATTTGCTTATTTAAGTGGATAAGTGCTTTTATATGTAAAATGACTAAAAAGGGGTTGATTGGATATAAGGTTAGGTGAATATAACTTAAAATAAGGGTAGTATGGTAATTCACTAATCAAAAAGCTATAAGCACTTTTGAAAAGCCAGAAAAACTTGACTTATTAAAAACTGACTTATTAGCTTTTTGAAAAGCCAAAAACACAAGTGCTTATTGACTTGCCAAACACTCAAAACTGCTTATTGACTTTTCAAAAAGCTAATAAGTCAATAAACAGTTTTAAAAAGCAATCCCAAACAAGCCCTAAATCTGAAGCCCTTCCAGGGTAAGGACAGTGACCATGGATCAAGACTTCCCGTGAGCTTCCTTAAACTTGGGTCTTGCGGTATCAAGTAACTCACTATATTTAAACCTTAAAGCTATCTAGTTACTAGTCAATTAGTCATATTCAATTTCTACAATATTTTTTCCCGACAAAGTCCCACCACAGAAGACAATAACATAGTGTCGGTTCTCGTTTTTCTTTGATTCTAAGCAAATCCAACTAAATTTAGATACTCTTGATGACATTAAAATCATCGTTAGCCGTTAATTCGTTTTATCTCAAAAATTTAAATCATGTAACTGACATAACTGTTCAAGTTCTTTCAAGTTTCAATATTAGGTGTGTATCGAGTCGAGTTACGCTACATCAAGCAAAAACGCTACATCAATGCGGATTGATCTGGGGCGTCCATCAAGATCATCCAACAGCCAAGATCTATGGTGTTTTCGCCTATGGCGTTTTCGGGGGAAAAAAAAACACCATAGGCGGAAAACACCATAGATCCTGGCTGTTGGATGATCTTGATGGACGTCCCAGATCAATCCGCATTGATGTAGCGTTTTTGCTTGATGTATTTTACCCCAAATCGGTGTGTATCAACTATCATGGGTATGAATTGATATTAACTAAAAGTAGGAGGGGTAAATACGCAAATAGTCAACCAAAGGTTTAGTAGAGAGAGGAAAAAGGGATAAGAGCCTCAACTGAGAATCTCTCCCGCGAAAAGTGAGCGAACGAGATGGCGACAACCACCACCAATGCGCAATTTAGCACCAGCCACCTCAAATCGAGGTTTTGCCTGCCGCAGTTAACGCCGGCGGGGAGAAAGTCGCGCGCTTTGACCGTAAGGTGCGCAGTGTCCCCCCTTGAACAGCGCCAAAGTAGGCGATTGGTCTCCATCTCTCTCGTCCTCTTCCATTGTTTCTCGATCCCTAAAGGTACGCAATATTTGATTGTTAAATTCACACATCTTTCAGTTTTCGTCGAGTAGCATAATAAACTGTACGGATTTTAGTCATTTAGAGAGATTGATTATCGAGTGACATTCTAAATTGAGATTTTTTAGTTGCATTATGATCGGATTTAGTTCGAGTTTTGAATTGAGATGTGGATTTGAATTTTGGATTTGGATTTGGATGCAGATGCTGTTGCAGGCAGTCCGTTTGATAAGTACGTTAAAAGGTAATTCATTTTGACTTTGGTCAAATACCCTAGGTCAATAATATGAAGTAAATTGCAGTGTTACATAATTCATTTTGACTTTGGTCAACTTAATCACACAAAGCAAATCTATTAAAGTTCTTTGTGTAGTTGTAGAATACGGTTTCGAAATGTTTTGGTTTCTAACTCTCCAGATAAGAAATATAGTTATAAGTTTCTGATTGATGTGATGGTTATGATATGTATGATATTTGGGCATGCTATCTGAATTCTGATGGAAATGATGTGTATGATATTTGGGAATTGGGTGTTTTCCTATGAATGGGTTGGATTATAATTCTAACTGGTTAAACAAGTTAAGCCAAATCCAAATTGGGTTGGGTGTTTTCATATTTATTGAATTATTGTTGTAATAAATAGTTTTTTTTTTTGTAATCTTGTTTAACCAATTAATTTTTCAATGATTAATGAAGAAAATATAACTAAAAGGTTTCAATTGGTAGTCATACGCTAAAAAGATGACTTTTTTGACACTTTGACATGTTCCTAACCCGACCTACATATTCATTTTTCCACCGTTATTGTATGCAATTGAATTATTATGTTTGTTATTAATCATTTCTTTGAAATGTGTCACCTAGAAAAAAGCTTGAACCATTGGAGGTTTATGTACCGGCTATCATTTTGACAGAAATGCAGATTAAAGAATTAGGTAACCTAAGTTTCTCTACCTTCTCCACTTTTGACTTGGTTACTTATGAATGATTGAATGTGCCTTTTTGGGTTAAGAAAACAAAGTGCATTTTAGTGCATGAACCTCGTAAACCATTTTGTTCAAAAAACAGGTTGAAACTTGAAAGTCACCCAAAGTGTAAAACAGGCTTTAGAAAACAACTAGCTTAAATAAAACAGGTTGAAACTTGAAAGTCACCCAAAGTGTATTTTAGTGCATGAACCTCCTAAACCATTTTATTCAGAAAACCTATTTTCTTAGTGAAATAATATTAATATAATTTCTGTAATCATATGTGACATGGTAATTGTTTGTTAAACTTTTTGACAAGATGTAATTCGACATGTTCCGACTGATAACAAAAAGGTTGCCCATATTGCCCTACTCCCCTACCGACCCAATTTGCCATTGTCTATATCATCGAGTCATTCACCATCCCAGTAAAATTTGACTACTATCTCCATCTCAAAAAGTTTGTAACAGTTTCCATCATAGCACTCCTAATGGGAGTTTCAACATTTCTTTTATCATAACTGTTTCATGTTATCTTACCACTTCATTTTTTCATGATTTTATCATAACAAATTCTTAGATGTATTGAGTCCACTCAATATTTCCCAATTATGTCATTTTGTAATGAATATTTTAGACATTTGACTTATAGCCGGACACTTAAAGGTTAGTATGATTTTGGAATATAGCCTTCTTATTGTATACTTTACAGGTAAAACACTGGAAGCAGAGCAACCTCAGTATGCTGCATGCAGGAGTCTATTACGTGCAGGCCCAGCAGCATCACTACGTATGAACATTCGAGCAGTAAGCCCAGACCTCTGTGAACTATCTTAACAATTTAGCAAATGAGTTCAAATAATCTGTGAACGATTATGTGTTTGTGTAAGCACTCCTATTTATATTAGATTTTTGTCAAATGAATGTATAGGTAGCACAGTACGCAAACGAAGTTGGCAATGATCAAAATGCTTCCAATGATGTGGATCAATGTCTCAGGTACCACTTTTGTCATAAATTTAATCATTTATATATTCGTCACACGTCTCATGAAAATTTAACGATATTTATGATTTCATCCTTGAAGAGCGTTGGAAGAACTTGATTCACTGTTGCTACATGCATCAAGAAATGATCCCGGAGCTTCAGTTAAGTCAATGAAGTCAAACGTCATCATAGCTGTTAACGCATTAAACAGGTTTGTTCTTCACATTTCAAAACAATGCAATTGAATCGATCTGTGATCTGTTGTTTTACTTTTAAGTAGATATTCAACTGTCTACTGTCGTTTAAAATGCAGCCTACTTCAGACTGTTCCTACTGAAATACTGCAAAAGGGAAAGGCTATAGCCGATGCCTACAACACTCCCGAAGAAGATTACCCACAAGGAAACTTAGATCCGAATCTGAAGCAGCTGGAATCGATACTGTGATTATGCCAGCTGTGTTCGGTATGTACAGTTCGTGATTACAGCCGTGCAAACACCGTCATTTTTGTAATTATAATTGGTAACAATACTATGATGAGGCGACAGGTAAATAACTAAATATGTAACTGTACGTGCAAACCTAAAGGATTTGTCGATCACACATTCGCAATTAGATGCTGATATTATCGCTCATATTTAATCAAATGTTCTATTGATGTAGAATTGTATGGAATTGAAAGGCCATTAAAGATTTATGAAACAGATTTTCAGGCTTCCAGCAGAAGACTGAATTGTTTAGAAGCACATTTCTTTTACTTTATACTTCCTAGAGAAACAATTGGCTCTTCAAGCGTACCCAACTGGGTCCAAAATCGCGCCAGGCTTATTACGTGAAAAGCGAATCGAGCTCACCGAGCAGCACACCCAGACGGTGATCCAAAACGGCACTTAAGTACTTTTAAAAAAATCATGCTGAATTTAGCCCTTCTCTTTTCTGGCAAGGTCATAACTATTCAGGTTACTTTATTATATTAGAAGTATAGAACCCCTACTTAAACCGATCAAACTGAACCGAAGTCTTATTCTGTTCACCTATCAGAAAACATGTGCTCAAAACCGAACTAATACAGAACCTGGCCTGGTCATCGGATAACATGTATGAACGGTTGCAATTCTGTCTCCGGAAGGCTCACATGGGTATTACAGGTGGTTCCAAATGTTGTTAAACAATAAAATATGACACTAACATGTGTTGCCGCGTAAATTCAACACTCTCGTTTCACGTTGATGTGAACCTATTTCTAGAACACATTGGCGAAAACTTAAATAACATTAACAAAATAAAAACATACTAGTAAAACGATAAAACATTCAACAATAAAAAAAACATTCAACAATAAAAAAGAAGACTATACCAATGAAAATTAGAAAGAGAAATAAAACTTAAAGGTTTTATTTTATGTCTGAGACAAACTAATTTTAAAAAAAAAAACTCGCACCAATTATAATGAGAGACCTAGAGTAAAATAATAAAAGAAACTAAAAAAACAAAACTAAAAAAACGAAACTAAAAAGTAAAAGAAAAAATTAAAATAATTTACTATTCATCAAAGAGTTGGATTTTATATATACACAAGATTTTGCAGCCCGCTCGTTATCTCGGAATAAGCGAACGAACAAAATAATTGGATTGCTATAACAACATGTAAAGAATACGAAAATAAATAATTACGTAATGATCCAAACACTGCAGTTGCATTCAAACTAGAACACAAGAAAATAAATAAAAATAAAAAAAGACTAAAGAACAAAACATTTAAAAAAATTTGAGGTCCTTAACTTAAAACACAAAGGAAGGAGCACTGGAGAAGAAGTTGAAAATAATATATACTTATAATAGTAATAACATAAGTAAGTTAACTAAATATTAATGTTTATTGTTAGGTCTTAGCATTATACATTAAAATACTTGATGATGGAATATCACCAATGTCGCTTTGGCCGAGTGGTTAAGGCGTGTGCCTGCTAAGTACATGGGGTTTCCCCGCGAGAGTTCGAATCTCTCAGGCGACGGTTCTTTTTCCAGATTTAATGTTCAACTTGGATTTTTATTTTCTTACTCTCTTTTTTAGTTTTTTTTATTTTTTATTTTTTATTTTTTATTTTTTATTTTTTATTTTTTATTTTTTATTTTTTATTTTTTATTTTTTATTTTTTTAAATCATAAGTTTAATAGTTCCTCAGGTGGAACGTTCTACTCACTTGGCGGTAGTTATCATTTTAGCTTCTTAGGGTGTCAAGAAGAAAAGCTTATTTTTAGATTTTAAGCTACTTTAATAAAACTGGTCGGTAATACAAAATATATACCAGAAAGAAAATAAAACAAAAACACTAATTATTTTATATTTTAGAATATTAATTTGTGCGGAAGGATATTATTGTTAATTTGTATTTGTTTATTTTTGTTTGACTTGTATTTTGTCTTGTTGAATCATTTGCCTGAATACATTTTCAAAATACTTCACCAAATTGTCCTTACTATACACGGCTTATGGCTACATTCAGGAAAAAATTGGTTTAAGACTTTAAGATTTAAAAATTTAAATTAAACTCACAGTATATATACTTATAGATCAGTGGCGGATCCAGGAAATAATATCAGGGGTAGCGGGGACTAACGGGGGTTCGGGGGCAGCGTCCCCGAAAAAAAATTTAGGTAGTTAACGGGCTTTTAATCATATTTTAAGGGGCTTTTGATCATATTTTTTAAGTAAAAGCCATAAAATTTCTTCCAGGGGTCGCGAAAAATTCGTTTCAGGGGTCGCGAAAAACCGAAAACCTATAAAAAAAAAAAATTTGCACGTCGGGGTAAAAGTTCAGGGGTAGCGGGCGCTACCCCTGGACCTTAGTAGGTCCGCCACTGTTATAGATGCCACTTCACACTTGGGTCATACACTTGTAACATAGTGATAGGAGACGATGTTTTCTTAATGGAGACTCGGATTTAAAATCTGGAAAAAATAATATAGTATGTTACCCGTTCACTACGTTACAGATTTTGTCAATACTATAATTGTTTTTCATGTGGATAATTCGCAAGGTGGGGCTAAGAGTATTCGGAAAGGGGTTGGGGAAGGGTTTACAAATGCACGCACTCCCATCAGAAATATCGTCTCTTTATAGGATTTTTAGAATCACAAACTAACTAATCAATGGACTAATCTCAAGAAATCCTATTTAAAAATTCTACTATATTTTTTTTTAGATTTATTTTGAGCGTTAATAAAATTTAAAATTATTTATTCTATAAATACATACTCGATAAAATCTATATTTACACTAAATTATCTCAATATTTCATACTATGTATCTCAATCTATTAAAAAAATACTATGTATCTCAATCTATTGAAAAAAAGGAGGATTCATCATCTCGTAAGTAAACTTCCACATATCATAAAACCTGCAAGAACAATCATAAAACATGTCACAATAATAATCATAGTCTTCATAATTTTTTCAACCAATTACCCCACAATATTCACTACTCAGAAATCAATTTTTTTAACGGCTAACATACACATTCTCTAATCTACTCCTAAATTACACCAAAATACCATTGTCAGAGATTGAACCCATGACCTCTACTCCTCCAGGTAAGGCTAAATATTACCACCTCCCCCTTGACCACTAGAACAAAGCACATTAGCCTACTCAAGAATCATAACTCGACTCGTTTTCATTCAATTTAACATCAAACCTTCTACAATAACAACGATTAACTTTTAACCTATGAAAATTCAACTTATTTTCTCAAAGTACCAAGTGTCACACAAGTCGCGTGTGAAAGATGTTTCTATTTACTATTTATTTTTAGTGTTCTTTTAGTTATTTTACAAAATACTTTCACCAACATTTTGTCTCTTTGTTATAATGTTTTGAAGGAACTTATTTTTTTATAAATTTAAGATTCTTGATCAATATCATACAACCGAGACAACAAATGAAGTGCAACAAGTTATTCCAAATGGAAGTATATGAACGTGACGGTGAAAAAACATGATGTTGGTGATGACAAGAGATTACAATATCACCGTCTCAACCAAATGGTTTATTCACATGGCCACGTGGGAAGTGGTCCATACCCACCCAACTTGGCACCCCATTTCTCCTATTGGTGCCTAGAGGAACAAACCTCACTTGTCCAAATGAACAAAAACATCCGAGTCAAACCAATACACAACATCTTCGAATGCCTAACATCCATGCGATAATCTTAGTGATGATGATCAAAACATCCCTGCATTTCAAGAGACGACAAGCCCAACCTAAAAAAATAAGAAGTCAGACCCATCAACATCATTCACACGATGACATACTTAACATGGTGATAAATTTCAACACCACCTTTGAAGCTGGACCCGCACGTAGCTCCAACTTAGAGATGAACGATTGAACGACACCGAATTCTAGAGGAAGAACAAAGGGTTTTGTCAAGTTCATGTGTAAACAACAAATAAACCCGGAAGCAGCTAAACAATGGGATGCAGATGAAAGGCTTCGTGTGAACTTTATGCATAGACAACAATCAAAACTGGAAGCAGTCAAAACAACGATATTCAGAAATCGTTATTGAATGCGGTGGTAGCACAGACTCAAGAAATGACACGATGTTGGAGATGACACTTTTAGTCGGCGTGCTGTATTTTTTATAATCATTTGTTTTCTATTTTAATTTATGTTTTTAGTTAAATCGACTTTAATTAAATAATTAAAAAAAATCTAGTGAATTTCGGAGAAACGAAAAAATTACTCCACTATATTTGAAAATACTAAGAAAATCTAACATGTCACTGATATAATAAGATTTCAAAAACAATAAAACCACTCTTTCTCTCTAAGAGGGAGGATTATACCTTTATCACACCTTTCAAGCTTTCGGGGTGCCGACGAAAACATATGTAGGGCAAGGACATCATAGGAGAAACTCTCCTTCATCTTGCTTTTCTGTCTTATGTATTAAAAAACTACTACGAGACAATTGAAAGATTAAAAACGTGTATAATATATGTTGAAAAATGTTTTTACACATGGTTTAATGTTGTAATTTTGTTAATAACAACCTTTATATGGTAACTAGAAACGTGATCACTTGTAACGGCAACAAAATTTGTATATATGTATCGTAAATAGCATTTTTATGTATATAGACAAATCTTTACACATTATGTCTTTAAACATTATGATTTATGAACGTATATGTAATTAACTGTTATCACAGGTAGTATTATCATGTATATAGAAAGATCTTTACACATTATATATTTAAACATTGTAAACGTATATATAATTAACTGCTATGTATAATTACTTGAAA
Organism: Deinandra increscens subsp. villosa; assembly: GCA_039602395.1. Taxonomy (NCBI): domain Eukaryota; kingdom Viridiplantae; phylum Streptophyta; class Magnoliopsida; order Asterales; family Asteraceae; genus Deinandra; species Deinandra increscens. The sequence goes on from JBCNJP010000006.1 coordinate 62,154,575, forward strand.
TGTCTATTTTATTTTATGTATCTGCATTATCTTCATTACCGCGGTACGATACTAGATGTATATTTGGAGACACAGGGGCGGATGTAGTAGCGAGAAATTTGAACCGCATAGTAAGATTTTTTTTAAACATTTTAGATATTTCGTTATCCCGATTTTTCTATTATCTGGAACTTAGAATAAAGTTGAAAATAATAGTCAAAAGGTAGTCCAACTTCAGCCAATATTTGGAGTTATCCTGGAATGATTTCTCTTCAATACATTAACCTAACCATGGTCCCTGCCATATAAACTCTCCACTCTCCAAGAACAGATCACTATAGTCTGTGAATAATACCTCCTCCTTCTCTTTCGCTCTTCTCCTCGCGGTTTGCATCTCTGCTTGCTACATACAATCTATCCATTTTCCTGCTTCATTTTCTCTGTACAAATCGATTAATTTAAGCATGTTAGTGTTTGTTTTGTTATATCTATCTGTTCTGTTGCCAATTGTTTGATTCGCCATTTTAATCGGTGCACTTTGATGCTTACATTTGAACGTATATCTGTGAAATCGTTTGTTGCGCACTGGTATTGTTCTTCATATATGATTCTTATGAGATGTGGTTTTTGAGGTTTTGTAACCGCCGTTACTGTGCGACTCTGTGCCTGTGCTCCTTTAAGGAATTTGTTAATTAGTTGCCTCCTTTTTTTGCAATCTAAGTGCCTTGATTTTAATTTGTTTTTATGGTGTTGCGATATAATTAACGGTTTTTGGATTTGAACTTCGAAGTGCGTTTTATGGAAGCATGAATAACCAGTTGCAATCCATCTGCTTAGCAAAACTTGCAACGATTTCTGGCTTTGAACTTTGAATGTTTTATGTTAGTTAGGTCTGTTCAACAAGCGTCTTCGAGCAGAGTCAGCATCAACTCTGGCATGAGGAGCTTAACGAGCCAGAAATGAGCTTGTGTTGCAATTTATGTTATATGTCAGTTACTACAATTTGCACCAAGTATTTTAGATATTTATCTGCTCGGAAGCTATATTTTATCTACTTGTTTGAAGATATTTAACTTCATATTGGATATCTTAGTTAACTAAAATTTATCGATTTTCAAGGATGTTCTTGGGATCCAGGGTTTATTATATTAGTAGTACATACTGGATTGTATATTGTTCAGCTTTTGAAAGAGGGGATTCGAGTGATAAATGTAGTGTGAATTTTGTTATATCGTGAACGTAGCTTAACTCGGTTAGCAATATATTGATTGTTGGTTTCTTAGTTGTCATTATTTACAACTACCAAACTTTTGTCTAGTTGTTTGTATAATAAGAAAATAACTGTTAGAAAATGTCACTGATATTGAACTTCACTTAAACCCTTCTTTGGGGGACATTTTTGGATTTCAGGTGAGGTCTGTTATAACTTAAAAAAACATAATATTCTACAAGACTCTCTTGATGAAAGCATCCTGAATCTTGGTTGATATAGAATTCCATGCTAGATACTGTAGTTCAGAACATGGGCTTGCTCTGCTGTAGACAAAAGCGTGGTAATCAAGCTACCACAGAAGAAAATGATAAGGTAGTATGCACAACTTTTAATTGTATTCCCATTTTCCCATTTCATTCACGGTAATACAAATGGTTTTCAGGCAGCAGAAATAGAAAGGCGGATTGAGCAAGAAACAAAGGCTGAAAAACATATTCGGAAACTTTTATTACTTGGTATATAACCCTTTTATGAGTAACATATTCAATGGTTTTTATTTATCTGATGAGTTTGTCAACTGGAATTAATTAACTTTTTAGGTGCTGGAGAGTCGGGAAAGTCCACCATTTTTAAACAGGTAGCATCACTGTGTAATTCTATTTTTTATATTACCAATTAACTATGATTTTTTATTTAAAAAGTGGGGAAATATGATTATGTGCAGATAAAACTACTATTTCAAACTGGCTTTGATGAGAGAGAGCTTCAGAGCTACACCTCAGTCATCCATGCAAATGTCTATCAGACAATAAAAGTATGCAATACTTGAAAGGGTGTGTTTAGATTACTATATTACTTTGATTTCACACCACTTCGGAAAACTGTAAAATTTAAGCTATAAAGAAAGTGATTTGAAAATTTGTCCGCACCTTTTTTGATGTTGAGAATGCCAATGTAATTTTTTATTATAAACTTTATCATGTTTTAATAGATATTACATGATGGGGCAAAGGAGTTGGCTTTAAGCGAAGCAGGTTCATCGAAGTATGAATTATCGGTTGACAATAAGGTAGTGTTCATTGACTTCACCAATCTCATTATTTTTCATATTATCAGAAGCTGTAGTTGTTTATCCAAACGTTAAGAGCTGACTATTGGCATCTTCAAATCACAACAATGAGTTATACACCAAGCAATGTAAACACATTTGGCAAGGAATAAAAAATAGTGTTTAAGAGATTGCTAATTGGTCTTGAATGTGGTTTAATCTTCAATAAAAGACTACCAAGATTTAAGGCCCTTTTTTCTAAGCTTATTAAATGAATTTGTATCTTTATCCCCTAAACAGTGTCAGAAAAGAAAGTAAACAGAAACTTGTCGGATTCATTAATTGGAATTATTCTGCCATTTGTCCATTTGGAGGTTGTAAAATTATTTGAGATCTAAATATCTTTGTACTAGGAAATTGGAGATAAACTATCAGAAATTGGAGGTAGGTTGGATTATCCCCGTCTTACTGAAGAGCTTGTGCAGGACATCTTAAAACTTTGGAGAGATCCAGCTATTCAGGTATCTCTATCACATGTGGCAGATAAATATCTTACATTTGTTTTTTGTTTTTTTACTTTTTGTTGATTTTGCAGCCTAGGAAAGTTCTATTACCTGCCTAATGAGCTAATATTCATTTCAAGTGTTTTATATTGTGTGAACTGCATACAGGAAACATATGCTCGTGGGAATGAGCTCCAAGTTCCTGACTGTGCCGATTATTTCATGGAAAACTTGCAGAGATTGTCAGAGGAAAATTATATTCCTACAAAGGTATATAAGTTCAAATTAATTGATACATAACATGGTGATACCCCTTGAATTATTCATTAAAATTTGTTGTTGAAGAATATCTTGGAAGCAAAATCTAATGCTTCATACATGTCTTTAAATCGAGCATTGGCTCCTATTAGATGTGGCAATATATGGTAGGGTTGGGTAGCGGGTCAAATGTGTTCAGATTCACATGTCATTTAATGTATGGGCTGAAACAGGCCAGGCCGGGTTGGGTTGGCTTGATCCAATAACACCTTATTTGTACTTTTTTTTTTGTGTGTAAATACCAGAATCCTGTTTGATTATGAAAAACACTATTATTACCGATTTACGGTACCTATCCAAATCTCCGTATAACAATTTAGGTGGGTGTATCATGTATGCATTAAAATTAAACTTTGGGTGACTTTCATGTTTCATCCTGTATGACATTTTGACCCATTCCCCTTATAGCTATTTTTTTATTTGACCTGTTTGAAAAAGAATAAAAACTCAGTTTGACCCATTTATAAGTAAACAGGTGGAAGTTGTCAACTGTAGTTCCTGATTTAATTGTTGGGTGATATCACCACTGTCCCGAGAGCTTCCTAAGAGGATCTGTTCAGGTCTGAACAGATACATAACAGCAGCAAAACACGGCTGCAAATTCCTGATCTGTCTATTGATTTGGATTGACTGCAAATCCTGGTGATCCAGTTGATGATTGACTGCTGCTGGTGACTTGATGCGCAAGTCACAACTGCAGCTACACACAAATAACTGACGATCTGCAGTGATTTTAAATGCAAAGCAGAGCTGGAACAGAACCTTCACACATAAATAGTATACACAATAAACAAAAAAGAAAAACAGGATTTTTACGTGATTCGGTCTGAACTTACCTACATCCACGACCGGATAACGAGACAATTTTATTACTTTGGAGGTGGTGAAGATTACGATTACATATGCTCTATATTTATAAGTAGATATTAGGGTTAGAAACTTGGGGATTAAGAAAAAACAGGCTGACAACTAATTTTGGCAACCAGCCAAAGATAACCAAAAGTCTGATTTGGAGGCACATCGTAGGGACGACTGCCCTTGACCGCAGCATCCACAATCCCAACACTCTTCAACTTGGAGGCTCATCGCTTCAATTCCGCTCCATCTTGTAATTTTGTAATCTTCCTCTCGAGCTAGTGCGACGCCTTCTCAACAGTTATCCTTGAAGGCCAGTTGGAGCTCCATAGGGCTTTAATCTGATATCACCACCTTTGCCGACATACGTGCCGGTAACTTTGTTTGAACCCAAAGTTTGTTCTTTACTCATGATCCTACCTCTTCTTGCAGAGCCCGCTCTCACTATAAGGAATCTCTAACTCTGTTCGCTTCTGAACAACACTAGGGTTTGTCACTCTCCATCTAGAGCAAGTACTTAACTGACTGAGAATTTCTTTGTTGCTGTGCACTGATTTCTAAAGTGCCCTACGTGTTGGCAATTCCAACAGGTGATGTCTTTCTGATCCTTTGACTGACTTCTCTTTCTGCCCTTAGACTTTGTTCAAAACTTCTTCCTCTTCCTTTTGTACTCAACAATGAGTTTGAAGAATCACCTGAGCTTCTGCTTTGTATGTCTTCTCCCAGAATCAGGTCACGAATGCCTTCATACATAAACTTAGTAGTTCCTGCTGTCACTGTTCCCGACCAACTCTCAGGCAAAGAAGATAACAAAAGAAGTGCTTGAATCTCATCATCTAATTTAATGTCAACGGAAATTAAATGGGATATAATTGAGTTAAAATCATTGATATGAGTAGTAACAAATGCACCTTCTTTCATTCTGGTATTTATCAACCGACGAATTAAAAATACCTTCTTCGTGGCAGGCGACTTTTCGTACATGTTGGATAAGGCCTTCAACAATCCAAATGTGGTCTTTTCATTGACCATATTGTCGCCAAACTCTTCGTCAATGAAACTCTTACCACTATTAAAGCCTGTCGATCCAATAGCTCCCAATCTGCATCCGGCATCTTTTCTGGTCTTTGTCCCAACATCGGCAGATGCAACTTCTTCTGATACAAGTAGTCCTCCATATGCCCATCAAACTTGTCAATCTTGAACTTTCCTTGCTGCCATGATATCCAAAGAAAAACGAGTCTGATCTCTGGACTCTGATACCACTTGTTAGGCGATATCACAATTCAAGACTGTCCTGAGAGCTTTCTAGACTGATCACGAGGATCTGTTCAGTTTCGAACAGATCTGTAATAGCAGCAAAACATTGATGCAAATCCTGGTGATCCAGTTGATGATTGAATGCTGTTGGTGACTTGATGCGCAGCTCACAACTGCAGCTGCACAAAAATAACTGCTGTTCTGCAGTGAGTTTATGTGCAAAACCGAGCAGGAACAGAACCTTCACGCACAAGCTAGAAAACACAACAAACAAAAAAGGAACACGAGATTTTTACGTGATTCAGTCTAAAATGACGTAAGCTCACGGCCAGACTAGCGAGACAATTCTATTATTTGGGACGTGGTGAAAATTACAATTACACATGCTTTATATTTATAACTAGAGATTAGGGTTAGAATCTTGGGGATTAAGAAAAAACAGGCAGGCAACTAATTTTGGCAACCTGCCAAAGATAACCAAAGTCGTGCTCAACCTGTCTCAAAATTTATCTTTATATTTATAACTAGAAATGAACACATATTAAAACAATGTCACCTTAAGTATCTCAGTTTTTTAGTATAAACGGTGATCTGTAGGTAAATGCAGCATGTAACTGTTTATATGCCCATTGTAAGTCACCCTTCATGGAGTCACCCCTTTCAATGATAAATAACCTAAATCATTTTAAGGTTAAAAAAAATCTTTTTTTTTCTGATGAGTTTTTTCATGAGCAGGAGGATGTTCTCCATGCTCGTGTTCGTACGACAGGTGTAGTGGAAATCCAGTTCAGGTAAAATTTGTTTCTGATGAGAAATTCTTATCTTCTTACTCTCCAATTGCTTATGTTTTTTGTTCTCAAGAATTAGAAATTCAATCATTTTTTAATGATTAGGTTCCATTTGATTATACTATCTCCTCTATTTCCAATTCTGCAATTTGTGGGTCCTATGTGTATTTCTCTTCATATCAAGTAAACTGGCCCAGTCAATATTAATTTCGTCTCGCATCAAGAATATAATATTGGGCTATCTATTTGTCTTGACTCATTTTGTTAATTGGATTAAGGTAACTCCACTTACAATACTTGTTTGCATGCAGCCCTGTTGGAGAAAACAAAAAAAGTGGTGAAGTGTATAGACTTTATGATGTTGGAGGCCAGAGAAACGAGCGAAGGAAATGGATTCATTTATTTGATGGTGTTACAGCTGTCATATTTTGTGCTGCTATTAGCGAGTAAGATTATTTATACCATCTACATTTTATTAATATTATAAAGCTTGAAACAGTAGCATAACTTGGTCTGTTTTAACTGTTTCTCAGGTACGATCAAACCTTATTTGAAGATGAAAACAAGAACCGAATTATGGAGACGAAAGAACTATTTGAATGGGTCTTAAAACAAAAATGTTTTGAGGTTAAAAATGCTATGTTTCTTGGTGTATAGGTCATTCGTATGATGTTCTTTGTCGATAATATCCATCACTTGTGTTTTTTTGGCATATGCAGAAAACATCATTCATGCTGTTTCTAAACAAGTTTGACATTTTTGAGAAAAAAGTCGCAAAAGTAAGTGATAGTTTGGATCTTTATAATTTAATTTCTTAAACTATCTTTGCATCTTTTTAGTCTAAGATTTTAGAGTTGATTTTAGGTCCCCCTAAATGTATGCGAGTGGTTCAAAGATTATCAACCCGTTTCAACCGGAAAGCAAGAAGTTGAGCATGCATACGAGTAAGCATTTATTTCAATAATAATCTAAATGGGTAATTTGTTGCAATGAGCAAGTTTTTGTTAACTTTGTATGCTATGGGGTCGAAAATGGTTGGGTTAACATGTAGTACTTTGGGGTTGGATGAGGGTAAAACCATACATTTATCCCAAGGTATAAATAGGTCCTATAGAGCCCCCCTCTCCTCACCCCCCCCCCCCACCCCCCACCCCCCCCCCCCCCCCCGGGTTAGGAAAACAACCCTTTTCATCAAAAATACTATCGGGATAAAACAAGTATATAAGAAACTAATAAACAAGTAACCATACCAGAAATTCTTAATAGCAGAACTGCAGAAGCTAAGAGAACAAACATAAAATAATCCCCAAGGCTAAAGTAGTTAAGACTAAAAGCACACATAAGGCTAAAGGCAAACCTAGAAAGTCTCTAACACCAAAGGGCCTTTAGTCTAGTCGTCTAGTGGTATCTTGGTGTTTGATAAGACTCTGTCTTTCCAAGTGGCGAGGGTTCAAACCCTGTGCTGGAAAAAAAAATTGATTTAAAAAAAAAAGTCTCTAACACCCTACGACTAAAGGCAACCTAAGTGATGGACAAATGTATGAAGCTCCAGTAAAGACCATGTCTATACTATCCCCTAAAATCCTCCAACCTTAATCCTATGTCTCCAAGAACTCCTATCTATCACCGATCATGTCTTTCGAGAGGTTCAAGTCTAACAAATCCTGCTCAATCTTCTCATCCAACGTCAACTAGTGTGCTTAATATGATCATTAAAAGAAATGTAAAATTAATAATAAGCTAACTTTTTTAGTGACTATAATGTTTATGCATAAAGAATCCACTTAACACCTTAGGTGACTTTGGACATGTTCGACCCATTTACCCGTTTCCTTTTAGGCCATTCTTTTGTTTTCACCTGTTACGAATAAAACGTTACCTGAATCCACCCATTTATAAATCATAAGTCATCGTGTCTAAATTGTCACCTCTAGTAAATAATGATCAAAATTTAAGGTAATTATAATAAATTTATTATATGTTCAGGTTTGTGAAAAAGAAATTCGAAGAGTTATACTATCAAAACGTGACATGTGATCACCAAGATCGTGTTTTTAAGATCTACCGAACCACTGCTCTTGACCAGAAACTTGTGAAGAAAACTTTCAAATTGGTAGATGAAACCCTAAGAAGGAGAAACCTCTTTGAAGCTGGCTTATTGTGACAATGGCCCCAATCTCACTGCTCACATGCTACAAATGTCAATATTTCAGTTAAAGCTTCATTATTTATTTTTATCTTTATTTTTACTTTTGACAATGAGATCTACAAAATCAATCAGTATGGTATTTCACAGGTTTTAAAATATGGTTATATTCTTTAGTATCCCTTTTACATATATATTTTCTTGGTGAAAAAAGAATGTTGGATTCACGATTATACATTTATTTTAAGTTTTAAAACATCTTTTAGGTCTCCTGAACTCCTGAAGCTGTATAAAAGCACATTTAGGCTACTTTATGTTCCTTTGTTATGCTTAAGGAAAGTTAGGTTTTGTAAATGGGATTTGTTTGGGATTAGGTGTGTTTACGGTGCGGTTCAACCGGTCTTGACAAAGATTTTGGTAAACTACATACCAAACGGTTGGTTTTAGCAGTTTTGATGGTTTGAACCGATTTGTTTTATAAAATTTAAAGTTGTACATATGGTTTATGTATATAGCTAGGTGCTTATTGGCATACATTGTGGCGGGTACACAAAATAAACTTTATAATAATACAACCTAAAGAAAATAAAAATACAAAATGACCGCATGATGACATTAAAATGAAAAGCCAAACCCTCAAAATATCGAACGTAGGATCTTAGGGTTATGTTATACAAATGTATATTTAAACCACTAACTAATGTGTTAGATACAAAGAAACATTTGTATTAATATAAACAAAATGAAATACAAAAAGAAATGTGATGACAATAAAATAATAAAATAAGAAGTAAAATGTTTAGATTTTTGAACCTAATACCTAAAGGTTGTATAAAATGGGTTGTATTGAATGATTGTACTATCACATAATCAATTCCTGTCCCGTGGGAGGACTTCACTTACATTTCCATTCAAACTCGATCACATAATCAATCCGCCTTAGCTGCTGGGTCGGGTTCGTCGTTAATTCGGGGCAATCGGCCATAACTTATTTAACCCAAACTTTGTATCTTGTTTTTATGTCATGTTTGTAGTTTATTCCTAGTTAAAAGTTAAAACCGATCCGAACCTATTTAAACCCGCTTTTCAACCTAATCCGTTTTTCCTCTTGTAAACTAGTTTATAATCCGATCTGCTTTGCCTTTGGTAAAATTCATTCACTTTATTTGAACGATCCGAAGTGGCTCATCTCTTTAATCAAACGTGACCAGAATGCATATGTGGTTCATCCCCTCTATGTATCTAGCCTTTATTTTCATACCCATTCATCACCTCTTGACTACTTTTATAAATGCCAAAAAACAATATTTTTGTCACTTCTTTTTTTTCATGTACAACTAGTCATTTATGGGAGCATTACATAATAAAGATTATTTTTCTAGATTTTTTTTTAGAAAAAGGAAAACGTGACATAATAATTTAAAAAATACGAAAACGTGACAAAAAAAAATTAAAAAAAGGGATTGAATTAAACTCGCCGCAGCCTTTGACCATTTGTTTAACACTGATCGAACGTCCATAAAATGAATGGGCGACAATTCTCTTTGTGTTCAATTATCTAACTAGACGAAACATAAAAAGTTCCCACGAGGATAACTTGATGATAAAGTGATGATTTTTCAATTAAAAGATTGTGGATTCAAACTATGCAAAAGACACGTGTTATGAGTTAGATGTTCAAAAAAAAAAAAAAAACAAAGTATAAAAACTTGGTATTAATTATTCATTTAGTAAAATCAAACATTATGTTCATTTCACAACATATGAATATATTTATTATCCGTCTGTTGTCAGGGGAATATAGCAAATACAGAAACAATTGCATTGCTATAAAGCAACGTAAAAAGAAAATCATGTAACGAAGTTAAAATTAGAAATCAAACGCTTAAAATATCAGACCTAGAATTTAAAGTTTATATTACACGACTGTGCTTATTACTCTTCAACTACTGTTTTAAATTTGTTGGCTTTTGATTTAAAAAAAGTCACGTGACGACCATCTAATGCTTCCACATGGACCAATGATCTACAATTACTATTTCTATTAATTTGAAAATGTTAATAGTGTAATTTTTAATCTATACTACTATTAAACATAAGTTTTTAAAGTACAAATGTCATTTTCTAAAGTGTGTCACATAGGATAAATCATATGTGTCAATTTGTGAGATTTTTAAATTAAATAATTCAATAGAAAATTAAATTCTTTTCACATAAAAACTATCCATACATATATTTATTTTTAAAATAACACAACTTTAATTCATCATATCTCTTTTATTTTTCAACAAAAATTCGATCCGTAAATTGCTTTGGATTCATGACAGAAAACCCAACAAAACTAGATCCATATTGCTTAGGTTTTAATTAACGAATGATGATGAACAAATCAAAAAACAAAGTCACAGCCTCGGGTATTTACCCAGGTTAGTAACTAGTTCTTGTAGCATTTATAAAAATTACCTTCGTGACATGAGGACAAACCTTGTAACCTTGGTGGGGAAATCATAAAACAGAGAAAAATCAGCGAAAATTCATGGTCCCCCAACTCCACAAAGCGTGTCGGAGAAATACACGATGATTCATTCACCACGTGTTTAAAACTAAAATCCGCATTCTTTATTTATGGTCCTATAGTAAATCTGATATCCAAAATTGATCCCTTGACTTTACTATGATGACAGGTTTGGTCCTTTGATTTCCACTTTTGTCTTGTTTAACTCAAGATATCGTCATCTTCAATTGAAGTTGTTTCAAAGCTTATTGTTGCAACTATATATAGACTGTTGCGGTGTTGTAATGGAGAAGTAAACTTTATTCAACACAAAAATTTGGTGAAGAGTGCTTATAGGTTGGAGAGTGGGAAATGTTAGATGATGTTGAACGGTCAAAAAGTTTTCTAGGAGTTATTCTATTCTCGAGTTATTGTATTGTGTTGTGAGTAAGTTAACTTTTACCGAATATAATATTATAGATATTTAAAAAGAAGCAATGATGAATAGTTATGTTTAGTGATTGATTGGTTGTTTTTGCATGGATTGTTATTGAAATTAAGTAAATTGTGAAGCGTGTAAATAAAAAAATGTCAATCCATTGCAATGGTAAGGGCATGATGTTCATGTATGCGCCTTTGAGATGTCCCATGTTCGGATCCCACCAGGCTCTTTTTAATTTGATTTTTCCTCATTTTTCAAGATTTTTTTTAAAATAGGTCAATTTTATGGGAAAATTAAACACAAATTAGGTCCAGTTCAATGGTTGAGGTGGTGTTGATTCGATTCTGGTATCAGGTTCAATTCATGTTCGGCGCAAATCACTTTTTTTTTATAAATTTTGTTGTTATTCTTCGAATTGTAGTTTACGTTAAGTAAATTATGTTTCGCAAAAGCATACGAATTTCCTATTTATTTATATTTTTATGGTTTCAACCTTTTTAATTCTAAATATGTGATTTTAGTCTTCATCAAACAAACATCTTTAGGTTATAATTATTTAGTGAGGAGAAGATTATGTTGTTTAATTTTTACATTTGTATTTTTTTTCTATATTTTACTCAACAAAGTTTATAAAATCTATATTTCATTTCTTTTATATAAGCGTGTAATTTTAAAAAAAATTATATTACTTATTTATTTCTTAGTTTTTCTTTTACATTATCCATACTATTAATTATGCATTTCGGTTAAAATTTCGTCAAAAACCTTGTCCGCCTTTATCGTGTAAGACGCCGTTCAAACATGTTATATTTTATAACATTTGATATGTTTCGATGTAAATTGTATTATGAAATGTTTTCCTATTTGTGACATGCTGATAGAGTTCGGCTGCATAACATGGAACGTTTTATATAAGATATAAATTGTACGTCGGACGTTGCGATATAAATTTTATTTAAGATTGAATTTTTTTTAATTCCATTAATTTACAGTTTTCTATAGCCTTGGTTTTTCCGCTGCAACGTGCGGGCCAGAAAAAACCTAGTTACTATTATTGTTCAAAAGAGGACTTCACCGTCATTCCCCTTTATTTAAAGGGTGTCTTTTGAAACTAGTATAAACCTTGAGGGATAGTTTTATAAATATGTTCATGTGGTTTGTTAGGCTAAACGTAGTGGGGCGTTTTCGACCTCGATAACGCCCCATAACGCCCGTCTATAACGCCCCGACCATTACCCCCCGGCGTTATGGGGCGTTATGGAGGTCGAATTCGCCGGGGGGCGTCAGGGACATAACGCCGAACGATCGAATTAAAACCAAAAAAATAGCCGTTCAACGGCTATTTTTTTAACCGTTACCTTTTTTTTTTTTTAAATTTAATCTAATCATATTTAATCACTATATATACCCCATATATTTTATAAACTTTCACACACCACCTCAACTCAATTCTCTCCTTCTACTTCTCATCTTCTATATTTTTTAAAAATGTTTCCCAACCAACCCAACAACCAACCCAACTCTCGACCTAATACCGGGGAGAACGAACCCGATCAAAACCTTTGGCAAATGTTTATGAACATGCCTCCCCCTCAATTCCCGTCAATGAACCCCGCCACTCAACCTTTCCCGAACCAATTCTCAAACATGAACCTTTACTCTCAAGGTTTTGTAATCTTTTATTTTTAATTAGTTGAAATTTTTATTTTAATTAAAATAGTTTAAAAAAAATAAAAAAAAAATAATAATTAAGTAATGATGGTGGGGCTTTATGGGGCTTTATCCACTACACCATAAAGCCCCATAAAGCCCCTTGCCCAGTCAGCGTCCACATGGCGCATAATGCCCCTTGTGGGCTTTATGGGGCTTTATCCACTACACATAGCCTTAGAAAAAGAGAGATACCCTTGCACGCCGAACAACACAGAATCTTCCTTTCTTCGTTCAATTCCAGAAAACCCCCAATTTTATTTGGGGGAAACCAGAGCAAATTCAAAGAAAGCTTCCAAGATCTTCATTAATTCTAGCCATTTTTTGTTTCCAATTGCCAGAAGAATAAACGTTTTGATCAGTTATTCATCAAATAAATCCTCTTTCGTTGCTCGTAAGATCATATCCTATTCCTGTTGAAAAGACCTAAAAAAGCTGTCCTTCTTGGACTCGAAAGCGTGATCGATCATCTGAATTTGATGCATTGCCTTCCGTGATAATTTCAGGTTCGTTTTTATTAATTGCGTGCACAATTTGCTTCGCAATTTGGCGGTTCCCTTTTGTATTGTGTTTGTTTTGCTGTGATGTTGAGAGGAATGAAAGATTGAAATCAACAAACCGTTTAATCATGTGTTAATTTGGTGTGTTTTTTTAGTAATTTTCCATTCGAAAATAGATGCACTTCAATTTGTTTATGCCAAATATGATATTATGATACCATTCAATGATTCAGATACAAAATTGATATGAATATATTACAGATTTTATATCAATGTTATGATAGATGGTTTTTATAATGTTAAATTTCCACTTCAAACGAAATAATTACATATCTTTGAAGTTAGAACTCAATTATTTCACATTAGAAGTCTAAATGCAACGCCGCATATAGGGAGTATCGACATTTTCGAGGCATTTAGTTTGATATACAGTTGCTCACTTGCTCCTAGTGATGGATCATGAAGTTTTCGCTAGAGGGGTACAATATGAGCCGCGTCAAAGAAAAACAACAAAGGGTGATAAAAATCCATATAGTTTTTATATGACACAAATTACAAAAGCTTTTAAATTGCATAAGTTTAGTCACACCTCTCTTAGTAATAAGAAGTTGTGAAAATAGAAATAAAATTAAATGTATTGTGTCAAATTTCTCAGCTTTTGTTCACACATAAATATGGTTTAATTTTGTTAAACTGAGAAAAAAGTGAAGGAGAAAGAATGAAAACTTTTAGTGTTTGTTGGAACTTGTTACACTTGGGCTCAAACCATTAAAAACGATATACATTTTACTTTTTATGAAAGCCAGACTAAAAGCACATGGTGCCTAGCCCCCCGTCCCATTACATTGGATCCGCTCTTTGTTGCTCCCCATTCATCTACATGTTACACAAATATTTACTATCTCATTGATTTCGTTGCAGGTGTGCTGTTCACTTGTAGGTGTTTTATCATTTGAAAATATCCGTTTTTATTCTGAATTCTTGAATAAGAGGCTTAAAAGGAGATTGTGCAAAAGTTTAACGCATTTCTTATGGATCTTGATGATGGGCGGCCTAAGTTCTTTCCAGTAGCATCCCTTTCCCCTAGTCAATATTTATACCACATAAGTTCATTAGTAGACACTTCACTTTATCATTCTAGACACGGGCGCAACCCTGGAAGCCTTGCTATTCAAGAAACTTTTAGTTGCATTTCAAAGTTTACAAACACTGTACTTGTTTGGTGTGCTAGTGGTTCAAATTCAAATATGAGCCCAAAAAGACTTGAATTTTCTGTTCAACCCGAACCCAATAATGTTTTTAGTAATAATCATGGTCTCCCAAGATTTTTCATCAATTATAGAAGAAAAGCACTAGAGATTCCAGAACTTTTTAACAAGTTCTCAAGGATTGCAATAAAACAGTTACTGGGAAAGGCTAAAGATCTTCACTTCATTCCGGCAATATCATTAGCTGGTAATTTAGTTCCACCACTTGACAATATGTGAGCTCTTTTCTTCTTTCTGTCATCCTTTATTAATTTAAATATCTTGTAACATGAGAACTGCTCTAGTATTTGTTCTAATATCCTCTTTTGTCATGATTTACAAATTTAAGTTATATATAACATGAGAAATGCTCTAATATTTATTATAATGTCATTTTATGTATTTGTTTATGAACCAGATCTAGAAATTTTCTTGCGGTTTCAAATGAAAATGTCGATGCAATTGGTGGGAGATCCATGAATCATAGTCCTTGTGAGGTTGTGCAACGAAGATGTGGTGATTTTGATGAAAATTTAAATTGTTCAGCACATGCGGTTGAACCAAGAACTGGCATTGAGTTCCCAACTATATTGGATAACATTTTTGGAGCAAGTACTTCAAGTTTAAATACAGAGGTTGATTATATTAATTTCATTATTTATTAATTTATTATCTTTTTAATTTTTTGGTAACTAGTTATAAGCAGACTCGGTCTATGTTTCAGGTTCTTGTTGGAACGGGATCGAAAACAATGAAAATAATCAAAATAAAATCATTGAAGCTCTATGCTTTTGGTTTTTGTAAGTAAACTTAAAAGCTAACTTGAAGTTTTACTCATAATATGAGTCTGTATCATTTTGTAACTCTTGTACCTAATTTTTTTAGATGTTCATCCTTATGATGTCTGTAACAAGTTGGGTTCAAAATATGCTTCTCTACCTGAGGATGAAGTGACCAAGCATCATAACTTTTATGCTGATCTTCTTAGGTATGCCAGTATATATTTTCATATATTATTTTCTAGCAAGTTATAAATATTATTGTCATATTACCTGTTACGGCATTTTTATTGTACAATACACTTCCTGTTGCAACAGAGACTAACATTTCTCAGCTTTTTTTGGGGGGATTTTTATAAATATTCTTCTTATCGTTCGGATTATAAAATAGGGTCATTATGAGAAGACTTGTTAAGCTGTAGTTCAGTTGTTGTATTTCTGTTGTATGTGAAGAAATAGAATGCAGAAATGGTTGTCGAATAGTTTGCGTTTATAGTTTTTGTAGTTTCGGATTTTCTTGTATTAAGCAGATGTATATATGTAAATGTACCTTTTTATTTGATTTTCCTGTTTAAATAAAGTTTTTGATGTGGTGCTACAGGGAGGACATAAGCATGACTGTTAGGCTTGTGGTCAGCTGCAATGGAATTAAAATCAGTACAGTGAGAGAGTGAGTCCAATTTCTATCATACAAATCAAATGAAAATTTTATTTTATATGTAGAATATACGAGTCCATTTAAAGACTTCTCTATTTCCTTATTGTTATCTGGCATTGAAGAATATATGATATTTATTTGATTTGTAATTTTATGTCTTGCAGTGCTTTTGAGAAATCACTTCGAGCCCGGTTGATTAAGGTGAAAAAGCATCAAAGATTTTCAATTTGATAATATTAAAGTTAGTCAGTTATATCCATCAGTTTTTTTTCTTTATGTGTGTGCTACAGATGAATCCGGACACTGATTATGATTGTCTAAGGAGTTTTGGTTCCCTTTTCTCGAAGGATATTCCAATACGAGCGGTAATAATTTGTTATATGTGTATGTGTGTCCGTTCTGCATATTTCAATGATTAATGCTAGCAATCTTCACTTCTTCAGGGAACAACGATAAAATTTCAGAGGACAGCTGATGGACATCTTGTTACTGAGAGTGAGTCTCATTGTAATCAATTCTTGACACATATTCATCTATATTAATTAGAGGTGCCAAAATCTACTGGTCACTCAGCTTTGGTAACTAGTCATAGTCGGTTTGATTCAAAATGGATGATTTTTTTTGTATGGGCCGAGTTGAGTTTGACCTGAAGCACTTTTTGTCCAAAATATTTAACTTTATTATAAATGATCAGTCCAAAAGTTATGAATACAAACAGAATATGATTTCACTATCAATCAAAGTTTTGAGATAAAATGATCTGCGAGGTTTTAAGCAATTTAAAATCCATTTTCTGCAACTTTCAATCCGTTTGGCACATTTCCTATTTAGCTATTTTTTTCCGAGGTTTTACTCACTTGACCAGCTAGATATTAAACATAGCTTGAAATAGACCCATTCATAAGTAAATGACGTGGTTGACCAGTTGACAATGCTTTGACCTGGGCTAGACCTCACAGGCTCTTATTGCCCTATTATTAATAATAACAATTTGATAGTAATTGAACAACTCTTCTTTAATTCTATGCAGTTGAAGGCAATCGGATTGGTGCAGTTCATAGCAGGGATTTGTGTAGTAAGTCTTTTATTTATTTATGTAAATTGCATTGTCTTGCATCTTTTCTGTGTTCATGACAGGATCTTATATGCGTAGTTTATCTAACAAAACCCTCTATAACTTGTGAAGTGTTACGTTTCCCTCTTTTACATGAGTAGAAGCGCCTCCTTATATTAGAGATTCAAACTTAGGGAGCGTTTGGTTCATGGAATGTAATGGAATTGGAATTGTAAAGTTTTTCTTTTAAATTTGTGCTTAGTTGGGTCATGGACAAATTTAAATTGGAATGAATCTCTTTAATCAATGGAATTTGAGGTTATGTAACTTTTCCTTCACTAAAGTGGAGGATTTCTAAGGAATGTTGAAATAGTTATAAATTCCATTGATTAAACATTACCCAACTAAGAACAATTTTAAAAAGAAAACTTTGGAATTCCAATTTCATTACATTTCATGAACCAAACGCCACCTTAGTGTTTCTTGATGATAATTTCTTGTTAGAGATGGCAGGTTCAACCCATTTACCTATGAATGGGTCGATTCAGGTTGTCTTATTATCTGTACCGTGTCAAACAGGTTGAAAGTCGCCCAAAGTGTAGTTTAATGCATCTTAAAACCTCCAAAATAACTTTTTTCTTCATAAAAAAACTAGATTATTATTAGACTAGTATTCACTATTAACTGAATCCGATTAATTATCATTTGCAAACGGTAACGTTTGAATAGATCTATTGGGTTAACGCCCCTGCTCTGATTGGTAGCTCCAATCGTGACTCCATCTTTTAGTCAAAGAGTACTTTTGTAAACCGTCACAGTATATGTGACAGATTTTTAAATTTCACTGAAAAGTGAACACATTTCCTGCCGCACCTCTACTTAACCCAGCTTGTTTGAACGGTACCACAAAGTTACCCGTCATTACCATTTACCCTGCTCGTCTGACACACTCATTTTGCCACCTGGATAATGAATTTGAGTAATGCTTGTGTTCAGGGGCTTTCTTTGACATGTACATTGGAGACGGTCCCGTTTCAGAGCAGACGAAGATGGAGATAGGAGAAAATGTGACGAATATAATGCGAAGGTGCTAATTAGTGCATCCTGCTATTTTCTAGCCTTTTGTATTTTGATAATTGGTTCAAAATCCAGCATGTAGCTGTACAAGAAAATTAGTTTTGTTATTACACCTGAAACCCATAGTGTGTTGGTTGTGTATTGTGGTCTACAAACTCGATGTCGATGCACCGGGTTTCTGAATGCAGTGGATCTTGTGGTGTTAGCTGTTAGGCCACCTAAGTCTGATGTATATATCTTTATTCTGTTTATTTAGCAAAAGGTTGTTTCCACTTTTAACCCATTTGTTGAATGGTTGCGTTTTTTTTAGATATGAGTAACATTTCCTAGCAAAATTTTATTTGATTCAAGGAATCTGTTTAATGTCCATTAATGC
>JBCNJP010000006.1:62173521-62210459 GCA_039602395.1 Deinandra increscens subsp. villosa
ACGTGGGAAGTGGTCCATACCCACCCAACTTGGCACCCCATTTCTCCTATTGGTGCCTAGAGGAACAAAACTCACTTGTCCAACTGAACAAAAACATCCGAGTCAAACCAATACACCAACATCTTCGAATGCCTAACATCCATACGACAATCTTAGTGATAACTATCAAAACATCCCTACATTTTAAAAGACGACAAGACCAACCTAAAAAAACAAGAAGTCAGACCCATTATCATCATTCACACGATGACATACTTAACATGATGATAAATTTCAACACCACCTTTAAAGCTGGACCCGCACGTAGCTCCAACTTAGAGATGAACGATTGAACGATATCGAATTCTAGAGAAAGAACAAAGGGTTTCGTGAAGTTCATGTGTAAACAACAGATAAACCCGGAAGCAGCTAAACAATGGGATGCAGAACAAAGGCTTCGTGTGAACTTTATGCATAGACAATAATCAAAACTGGAAGCAGTCAAAACAGCGATATTCAGAAATCGTTATTGAATGCGGTGGTAGCACAGACTCAAGAAATGACACGATTTTGGAGATGACACTTTTAGTCGGCGTGCTGTATTTTCTATAATCATTTGTTTTTATTTTAATTTATGTTTTTAGTTAAATCGACTTTAATTAAATAATAAAAAAATCTAGTGAATTTCGGAGAAACGAAAAAATTATTCCACTACATTTGAAAATAATAAGAAAATTTAACATGTCACTGATATAAGATATAAAAAAACAACAAAACCACTATTTCTCTCTAAGGGGGAGGATTATACCTTTATCACACCTTTAAGCTTTCGGGGTGCCGACGAAAATATATGTAGGGCAACGACATCATAGGAGAAACTCTCATTCATCTTGCTTTTCTGTCTTATTTATTAAAGCTACTATAGACAGTTGAAAAATTAAAAACGTGTATAATATATGTTAAAAAATGTCTTAACACATGCTTTAATGTTGTAATTTTGTTAATAACAACCTTTATATGGTAACTAGAAACGTGACCACCTATAACGGCAACAAAATTTGTATATATGTATCGTAAATAGCATTTTTATGTATATAGACAAATCTTTACACATTACGTCTTTAAACATTATGATTTATGAACGTATACGTAATTAACTGTCACCACAGGTAGTATTTTCATGTATATAGAAAGATCTTTACACATTATATCTTTAAACATTGTAAACGTACATATAATTAACTGCTATGTATAATTACTCTAAATGTCTATTTTATTTTATGTATCTGCATTATCTCCATCACCGCGGTTTGATACTAGATGTATAGTTGGAGACACAGGGGCAGATGTAGTAGTGAGAAATTTGAACCGCATAATAAGATTTTTTTTATAACATTTTAGATATTTCGTTACCCTACCCTGATTTTTCTATGTCGGAACCTGAGAATAAAGTTGAAAATAATAGTCAAAAGGTAGTCCAACTTCAGCCAATCTTTGGAGTTATCCTGGAATGATTTCTCTTCAATACATTAACCTAACCATGGTCCCTGCCATATAAACTCTCCACTCTCCAAGAACAGATCACTGTAGTTTGTGAATAATACCTCCTCCTTCTCTTTCGCTCTTCTCCTCGCGGTTTGCATCTCTGCTTGCTACATACAATCTATCCATTTTACTGCTTCATTTTCTCTGTGCAAATCGATTAATTTAAGCATGTTAGTGTTTATTTTGTTATATCTATCTGTTCTGTTGCCAATTGTTTGATTCGCCATTTTAATCGGTGCACTTTGATTCTTACATTTGAACGTATATCTGTGAAATTGTTTGTTGCGCACTGGTATTGTTCTTCATATATGATTCTTATGAGATGTGGTTTTTGAGGTTTTGTAACCGCCGTTACTGTGCGACTCTGTGCCTGTGCTCCTTTAAGGAATTTGTTAATTAGTTACCTCCTTTTTTTTGCAATCTAAGTGCCTTGATTTTAATTTGTTTTTGTGGTGTTGCGATATAATTAACGGTTTTTGGATTTGAACTTTGAAGTGTGTTTTATGGAAACATGAATAATCAGTTGCGTTACCAAGTAGTCCATCTGCTTAACAAAACTTGCAACGATTTCTGGCTTTGAACTTTGAATGTTTTATGTTAGTTAGGTCTGTTCAACAAGCGTCTTCGAGCAGAGTCAGCACCAACTCTGGCACGAGGAGCTTAACGAGCCAGAAATGAGCTTGTGTTGCAATTTATGTTAAATGTTAGTTACTACAATTTGTGCCAAGTATTTTAGATATTTATCTGCTAGAAAGCTATATTTTATCTACTTGTTTGAAGATATTTAACTTCATATTGGATATCTTAGTTAACTAAAATTTATCGATTTTCAAGGATGTTCTTGGGATCCAGGGTTTATTATATTAGTAGTACATACTGGATTGTATATTGTTCAGCTTTTGAAAGAGGGGATTCGAGTGATAAATGTAGTGTGAATTTTGTTATATCGTGAACGTAGCTTAACTCGGTTAGCAATATATTGATTGTTGGTTTCTTAGTTGTCATTATTTACAACTACCAAACTTTTGTCTAGTTGTTTGTATAATAAGAAAATAACTGTTAGAAAATGTCACTGATATTGAACTTCACTTAAACCCTTCTTTGGGGGACATTTTTGGATTTCAGGTGAGGTCTGTTATAACTTAAAAAAACATAATATTCTACAAGACTCTCTTGATGAAAGCATCCTGAATCTTGGTTGATATAGAATTCCATGCTAGATACTGTAGTTCAGAACATGGGCTTGCTCTGCTGTAGACAAAAGCGTGGTAATCAAGCTACCACAGAAGAAAATGATAAGGTAGTATGCACAACTTTTAATTGTATTCCCATTTTCCCATTTCATTCACGGTAATACAAATGGTTTTCAGGCAGCAGAAATAGAAAGGCGGATTGAGCAAGAAACAAAGGCTGAAAAACATATTCAGAAACTTTTATTACTTGGTATATAACCCTTTTATGAGTAACATATTCAATGGTTTTTATTTATCTGATGAGTTTGTCAACTGGAATTAATTAACTTTTTAGGTGCTGGAGAGTCGGGAAAGTCCACCATTTTTAAACAGGTAGCATCACTGTGTAATTCTATTTTTTATATTACCAATTAACTATGATTTTTTATTTAAAAAGTGGGGAAATATGATTATGTGCAGATAAAACTACTATTTCAAACTGGCTTTGATGAGAGAGAGCTTCAGAGCTACACCTCAGTCATCCATGCAAATGTCTATCAGACAATAAAAGTATGCAATACTTGAAAGGGTGTGTTTAGATTACTATATTACTTTGATTTCACACCACTTCGGAAAACTGTAAAATTTAAGCTATAAAGAAAGTGATTTGAAAATTTGTCCGCACCTTTTTTGATGTTGAGAATGCCAATGTAATTTTTTATTATAAACTTTATCATGTTTTAATAGATATTACATGATGGGGCAAAGGAGTTGGCTTTAAGCGAAGCAGGTTCATCGAAGTATGAATTATCGGTTGACAATAAGGTAGTGTTCATTGACTTCACCAATCTCATTATTTTTCATATTATCAGAAGCTGTAGTTGTTTATCCAAACGTTAAGAGCTGACTATTGGCATCTTCAAATTACAACAATGAGTTATACACCAAGCAATGTAAACACATTTGGCAAGGAATAAAAAATAGTGTTTAAGAGATTGCTAATTGGTCTTGAATGTGGTTTAATCTTCAATAAAAGACTACCAAGATTTAAGGCCCTTTTTTCTAAGCTTATTAAATGAATTTGTATCTTTATCCCCTAAACAGTGTCAGAAAAGAAAGTAAACAGAAAGTTGTCGGATTCATTAATTGGAATTATTCTGCCATTTGTCCATTTGGAGGTTGTAAAATTATTTGAGATCTAAATATCTTTGTACTAGGAAATTGGAGATAAACTATCAGAAATTGGAGGTAGGTTGGATTATCCCCGTCTTACTGAAGAGCTTGTGCAGGACATCTTAAAACTTTGGAGAGATCCAGCTATTCAGGTATCTCTATCACATGTGGCAGATAAATATCTTACATTTGTTTTTTGTTTTTTTACTTTTTGTTGATTTTGCAGCCTAGGAAAGTTCTATTACCTACCTAATGTGCTAATATTCATTTCAAGTGTTTTATATTGTGTGAACTGCATACAGGAAACATATGCTCGTGGGAATGAGCTCCAAGTTCCTGACTGTGCCGATTATTTCATGGAAAACTTGCAGAGATTGTCAGAGGAAAATTATATTCCTACAAAGGTATATAAGTTCAAATTAATTGATACATAACATGGTGATACCCCTTGAATTATTCATTAAAATTTGTTGTTGAAGAATATCTTGGAAGCAAAATCTAATGCTTCATACATGTCTTTAAATCGAGCATTGGCTCCTATTAGATGTGGCAATATATGGTAGGGTTGGGTAGCGGGTCAAATGTGTTCAGATTCACATGTCATTTAATGTATGGGCTGAAACAGGCCAGGCCGGGTTGGGTTGGCTTGATCCAATAACACCTTATTTGTACTTTTTTTTTTGTGTGTAAATACCAGAATCCTGTTTGATTATGAAAAACACTATTATTACCGATTTACGGTACCTATCCAAATCTCCGTATAACAATTTAGGTGGGTGTATCATGTATGCATTAAAATTAAATTTTGGGTGACTTTCATGTTTCATCCTGTATGACATTTTGACCCATTCCCCTTGTAGCTATTTTTTTTATTTGACCTGTTTGAAAAAGAATAAAAACTCAGTTTGACCCATTTATAAGTAAACAGTTGGAAGTTGTCAACTGTAGTTCCTGATTTAATTGTTGGGTGATATCACCACTGTCCCGAGAGCTTCCTAAGAGGATCTGTTCAGGTCTGAACAGATATATAACAGCAGCAAAACACGGCTGCAAATTCCTGATATGTCTATTGATTTGGATTGACTGCAAATCCCGGTGATCCAATTGATGATTGACTGCTGCTGGTGACTTGATGCGCAAGTCACAACTGCAGCTACACACAAATAACTGACGTTCTGCAGTGATTTTAAGTGCAAAACAGAGCTGGAACAGAACCTTCACACATAAATAGTATACACAATAAACAAAAAAGAAAAACAGGATTTTTACGTGGTTCGGTCTGAACTGACCTACATCCACGACCGGATAACGAGACAATTTTATTACTTTGGAGGTGGTGAAGATTACGATTACATATGCTCTATATTTATAAGTAGATATTAGGGTTAGAAACTTGGGGATTAAGAAAAAACAGGCTGACAACTAATTTTGGCAACCAGCCAAAGATAACCAAAAGTCAGATTTGGAGGCAGATCGTAGGGACGACTGCCCTTGACCGCAGCATCCACAATCCCAACACTCTCCAACTTGGAGGCTGATCGCTTCAATTCCGCTCCATCTTGTAATTTTGTAATCTTCCTCTCGAGCTAGTGCGACGCCTTCTCAACAGTTATCCTTGAAGGCCAGTTGGAGCTCCATAGGGCTTTAATCTGATATCACCACCTTTGCCGACATACGTGCCGGTAACTTTGTTTGAACCCAAAGTTTGTTCTTTACTCATGATCCTACCTCTTCTTGCAGAGCCCGCTCTCACTATAAGGAATCTCTAACTCTGTTCGCTTCTGAACAACACTAGGGTTTGTCACTCTCCATCTAGAGCAAGTACTTAACTGACTGAGAATTTCTCTGTTGCTGTGCACTGATTTCTAAAGTGCCCTACGTGTTGGCAATTCCAACAGGTGATGTCTTTCTGATCCTTTGACTGACTTCTCTTTCTGCCCTTAGACTTTGTTCAAAACTTCTTCCTCTTCCTTTTGTACTCAACAATGAGTTTGAAGAATCACCTGAGCTTCTGCTTTGTATGTCTTCTCCCAGAATCAGGTCACGAATGCCTTCATACATAAACTTAGTAGTTCCTGCTGTCACTGTTCCCGACCAACTCTCAGGCAAAGAAGATAACAAAAGAAGTGCTTGAATCTCATCATCTAATTTAATGTCAACGGAAATTAAATGGGATATAATTGAGTTAAACTCATTGATATGAGTAGTAACAAATGCACCTTCTTTCATTCTGGTATTTATCAACCGACGAATTAAAAATACCTTATTCGTGGCAGGCGACTTTTCGTACATGTTGGATAAGGCCTTCAACAATCCAAATGTGGTCTTTTCATTGACCATATTGTCGCCAAACTCTTCGTCAATGAAACTCTTACCACTATTAAAGCCTGTCGATCCAATAGCTCCCAATCTGCATCCGACATCTTTTCTGGTCTTTGTCCCAACATCGGCAGATGCAACTTCTTCTGATACAAGTAGTCCTCCATATGCCCATAAAACTTGTCAATCTTGAACTTTCCTTGCTGCCATGATATCCAAAGAAAAACGAGTCTGATCTCTGGACTCTGATACCACTTGTTAGGCGATATCACAATTCAAGACTGTCCTGAGAGCTTTCTAGACTGATCACGAGGATCTGTTCAGTTTCGAACAGATCTGTAATAGCAGCAAAACATTGATGCAAATCCTGGTGATCCAGTTGATGATTGAATGCTGTTGGTGACTTGATGCGCAGCTCACAACTGCAGCTGCACAAAAATAACTGCTGTTCTGCAGTGAGTTTATGTGCAAAACCGAGCAGGAACAGAACCTTCACGCACAAGCTAGAAAACACAACAAACAAAAAAGGAACACGAGATTTTTACGTGATTCAGTCTAAAATGACGTAAGCTCACGGCCAGACTAGCGAGACAATTCTATTATTTGGGACGTGGTGAAAATTACAATTACACATGCTTTATATTTATAACTAGAGATTAGGGTTAGAATCTTGGGGATTAAGAAAAAACAGGCAGGCAACTAATTTTGGCAACCTGCCAAAGATAACCAAAGTCGTGCTCAACCTGTCTCAAAATTTATCTTTATATTTATAACTAGAAATGAACACATATTAAAACAATGTCACCTTAAGTATCTCAGTTTTTTAGTATAAACGGTGATCTGTAGGTAAATGCAGCATGTAACTGTTTATATGCCCATTGTAAGTCACCCTTCATGGAGTCACCCCTTTCAATGATAAATAACCTAAATCATTTTAAGGTTAAAAAAAATCTTTTTTTTTCTGATGAGTTTTTTCATGAGCAGGAGGATGTTCTCCATGCTCGTGTTCGTACGACAGGTGTAGTGGAAATCCAGTTCAGGTAAAATTTGTTTCTGATGAGAAATTCTTATCTTCTTACTCTCCAATTGCTTATGTTTTTTGTTCTCAAGAATTAGAAATTCAATCATTTTTTAATGATTAGGTTCCATTTGATTATACTATCTCCTCTATTTCCAATTCTGCAATTTGTGGGTCCTATGTGTATTTCTCTTCATATCAAGTAAACTGGCCCAGTCAATATTAATTTCGTCTCGCATCAAGAATATAATATTGGGCTATCTATTTGTCTTGACTCATTTTGTTAATTGGATTAAGGTAACTCCACTTACAATACTTGTTTGCATGCAGCCCTGTTGGAGAAAACAAAAAAAGTGGTGAAGTGTATAGACTTTATGATGTTGGAGGCCAGAGAAACGAGCGAAGGAAATGGATTCATTTATTTGATGGTGTTACAGCTGTCATATTTTGTGCTGCTATTAGCGAGTAAGATTATTTATACCATCTACATTTTATTAATATTATAAAGCTTGAAACAGTAGCATAACTTGGTCTGTTTTAACTGTTTCTCAGGTACGATCAAACCTTATTTGAAGATGAAAACAAGAACCGAATTATGGAGACGAAAGAACTATTTGAATGGGTCTTAAAACAAAAATGTTTTGAGGTTAAAAATGCTATGTTTCTTGGTGTATAGGTCATTCGTATGATGTTCTTTGTCGATAATATCCATCACTTGTGTTTTTTTGGCATATGCAGAAAACATCATTCATGCTGTTTCTAAACAAGTTTGACATTTTTGAGAAAAAAGTCGCAAAAGTAAGTGATAGTTTGGATCTTTATAATTTAATTTCTTAAACTATCTTTGCATCTTTTTAGTCTAAGATTTTAGAGTTGATTTTAGGTCCCCCTAAATGTATGCGAGTGGTTCAAAGATTATCAACCCGTTTCAACCGGAAAGCAAGAAGTTGAGCATGCATACGAGTAAGCATTTATTTCAATAATAATCTAAATGGGTAATTTGTTGCAATGAGCAAGTTTTTGTTAACTTTGTATGCTATGGGGTCGAAAATGGTTGGGTTAACATGTAGTACTTTGGGGTTGGATGAGGGTAAAACCATACATTTATCCCAAGGTATAAATAGGTCCTATAGAGCCCCCCTCTCCTCACCCCCCCCCCCCACCCCCCACCCCCCCCCCCCCCCCCCCGGGTTAGGAAAACAACCCTTTTCATCAAAAATACTATCGGGATAAAACAAGTATATAAGAAACTAATAAACAAGTAACCATACCAGAAATTCTTAATAGCAGAACTGCAGAAGCTAAGAGAACAAACATAAAATAATCCCCAAGGCTAAAGTAGTTAAGACTAAAAGCACACATAAGGCTAAAGGCAAACCTAGAAAGTCTCTAACACCAAAGGGCCTTTAGTCTAGTCGTCTAGTGGTATCTTGGTGTTTGATAAGACTCTGTCTTTCCAAGTGGCGAGGGTTCAAACCCTGTGCTGGAAAAAAAAATTGATTTAAAAAAAAAAGTCTCTAACACCCTACGACTAAAGGCAACCTAAGTGATGGACAAATGTATGAAGCTCCAGTAAAGACCATGTCTATACTATCCCCTAAAATCCTCCAACCTTAATCCTATGTCTCCAAGAACTCCTATCTATCACCGATCATGTCTTTCGAGAGGTTCAAGTCTAACAAATCCTGCTCAATCTTCTCATCCAACGTCAACTAGTGTGCTTAATATGATCACTAAAAGAAATGTAAAATTAATAATAAGCTAACTTTTTTAGTGACTATAATGTTTATGCATAAAGAATCCACTTAACACCTTAGGTGACTTTGGACATGTTCGACCCATTTACCCGTTTCCTTTTAGGCCATTCTTTTGTTTTCACCTGTTACGAATAAAACGTTACCTGAATCCACCCATTTATAAATCATAAGTCATCGTGTCTAAATTGTCACCTCTAGTAAATAATGATCAAAATTTAAGGTAATTATAATAAATTTATTATATGTTCAGGTTTGTGAAAAAGAAATTCGAAGAGTTATACTATCAAAACGTGACATGTGATCACCAAGATCGTGTTTTTAAGATCTACCGAACCACTGCTCTTGACCAGAAACTTGTGAAGAAAACTTTCAAATTGGTAGATGAAACCCTAAGAAGGAGAAACCTCTTTGAAGCTGGCTTATTGTGACAATGGCCCCAATCTCACTGCTCACATGCTACAAATGTCAATATTTCAGTTAAAGCTTCATTATTTATTTTTATCTTTATTTTTACTTTTGACAATGAGATCTACAAAATCAATCAGTATGGTATTTCACAGGTTTTAAAATATGGTTATATTCTTTAGTATCCCTTTTACATATATATTTTCTTGGTGAAAAAAGAATGTTGGATTCACGATTATACATTTATTTTAAGTTTTAAAACATCTTTTAGGTCTCCTGAACTCCTGAAGCTGTATAAAAGCACATTTAGGCTACTTTATGTTCCTTTGTTATGCTTAAGGAAAGTTAGGTTTTGTAAATGGGATTTGTTTGGGATTAGGTGTGTTTACGGTGCGGTTCAACCGGTCTTGACAAAGATTTTGGTAAACTACATACCAAACGGTTGGTTTTAGCAGTTTTGATGGTTTGAACCGATTTGTTTTATAAAATTTAAAGTTGTACATATGGTTTATGTATATAGCTAGGTGCTTATTGGCATACATTGTGGCGGGTACACAAAATAAACTTTATAATAATACAACCTAAAGAAAATAAAAATACAAAATGACCGCATGATGACATTAAAATGAAAAGCCAAACCCTCAAAATATCGAACGTAGGATCTTAGGGTTATGTTATACAAATGTATATTTAAACCACTAACTAATGTGTTAGATACAAAGAAACATTTGTATTAATATAAACAAAATGAAATACAAAAAGAAATGTGATGACAATAAAATAATAAAATAAGAAGTAAAATGTTTAGATTTTTGAACCTAATACCTAAAGGTTGTATAAAATGGGTTGTATTGAATGATTGTACTATCACATAATCAATTCCTGTCCCGTGGGAGGACTTCGCTTACATTTCCATTCAAACTCGATCACATAATCAATCCGCCTTAGCTGCTGGGTCGGGTTCGTCGTTAATTCGGGGCAATCGGCCATAACTTATTTAACCCAAACTTTGTATCTTGTTTTTATGTCATGTTTGTAGTTTATTCCTAGTTAAAAGTTAAAACCGATCCGAACCTATTTAAACCCGCTTTTCAACCTAATCCGTTTTTCCTCTTGTAAACTAGTTTATAATCCGATCTGCTTTGCCTTTGGTAAAATTCATTCACTTTATTTGAACGATCCGAAGTGGCTCATCTCTTTAATCAAACGTGACCAGAATGCATATGTGGTTCATCCCCTCTATGTATCTAGCCTTTATTTTCATACCCATTCATCACCTCTTGACTACTTTTATAAATGCCAAAAAACAATATTTTTGTCACTTCTTTTTTTTCATGTACAACTAGTCATTTATGGGAGCATTACATAATAAAGATTATTTTTCTAGATTTTTTTTTAGAAAAAGGAAAACGTGACATAATAATTTAAAAAATACGAAAACGTGACAAAAAAAAATTAAAAAAAGGGATTGAATTAAACTCGCCGCAGCCTTTGACCATTTGTTTAACACTGATCGAACGTCCATAAAATGAATGGGCGACAATTCTCTTTGTGTTCAATTATCTAACTAGACGAAACATAAAAAGTTCCCACGAGGATAACTTGATGATAAAGTGATGATTTTTCAATTAAAAGATTGTGGATTCAAACTATGCAAAAGACACGTGTTATGAGTTAGATGTTCAAAAAAAAAAAAAAAACAAAGTATAAAAACTTGGTATTAATTATTCATTTAGTAAAATCAAACATTATGTTCATTTCACAACATATGAATATATTTATTATCCGTCTGTTGTCAGGGGAATATAGCAAATACAGAAACAATTGCATTGCTATAAAGCAACGTAAAAAGAAAATCATGTAACGAAGTTAAAATTAGAAATCAAACGCTTAAAATATCAGACCTAGAATTTAAAGTTTATATTACACGACTGTGCTTATTACTCTTCAACTACTGTTTTAAATTTGTTGGCTTTTGATTTAAAAAAAGTCACGTGACGACCATCTAATGCTTCCACATGGACCAATGATCTACAATTACTATTTCTATTAATTTGAAAATGTTAATAGTGTAATTTTTAATCTATACTACTATTAAACATAAGTTTTTAAAGTACAAATGTCATTTTCTAAAGTGTGTCACATAGGATAAATCATATGTGTCAATTTGTGAGATTTTTAAATTAAATAATTCAATAGAAAATTAAATTCTTTTCACATAAAAACTATCCATACATATATTTATTTTTAAAATAACACAACTTTAATTCATCATATCTCTTTTATTTTTCAACAAAAATTCGATCCGTAAATTGCTTTGGATTCATGACAGAAAACCCAACAAAACTAGATCCATATTGCTTAGGTTTTAATTAACGAATGATGATGAACAAATCAAAAAACAAAGTCACAGCCTCGGGTATTTACCCAGGTTAGTAACTAGTTCTTGTAGCATTTATAAAAATTACCTTCGTGACATGAGGACAAACCTTGTAACCTTGGTGGGGAAATCATAAAACAGAGAAAAATCAGCGAAAATTCATGGTCCCCCAACTCCACAAAGCGTGTCGGAGAAATACACGATGATTCATTCACCACGTGTTTAAAACTAAAATCCGCATTCTTTATTTATGGTCCTATAGTAAATCTGATATCCAAAATTGATCCCTTGACTTTACTATGATGACAGGTTTGGTCCTTTGATTTCCACTTTTGTCTTGTTTAACTCAAGATATCGTCATCTTCAATTGAAGTTGTTTCAAAGCTTATTGTTGCAACTATATATAGACTGTTGCGGTGTTGTAATGGAGAAGTAAACTTTATTCAACACAAAAATTTGGTGAAGAGTGCTTATAGGTTGGAGAGTGGGAAATGTTAGATGATGTTGAACGGTCAAAAAGTTTTCTAGGAGTTATTCTATTCTCGAGTTATTGTATTGTGTTGTGAGTAAGTTAACTTTTACCGAATATAATATTATAGATATTTAAAAAGAAGCAATGATGAATAGTTATGTTTAGTGATTGATTGGTTGTTTTTGCATGGATTGTTATTGAAATTAAGTAAATTGTGAAGCGTGTAAATAAAAAAATGTCAATCCATTGCAATGGTAAGGGCATGATGTTCATGTATGCGCCTTTGAGATGTCCCATGTTCGGATCCCACCAGGCTCTTTTTAATTTGATTTTTCCTCATTTTTCAAGATTTTTTTTAAAATAGGTCAATTTTATGGGAAAATTAAACACAAATTAGGTCCAGTTCAATGGTTGAGGTGGTGTTGATTCGATTCTGGTATCAGGTTCAATTCATGTTCGGCGCAAATCACTTTTTTTTTATAAATTTTGTTGTTATTCTTCGAATTGTAGTTTACGTTAAGTAAATTATGTTTCGCAAAAGCATACGAATTTCCTATTTATTTATATTTTTATGGTTTCAACCTTTTTAATTCTAAATATGTGATTTTAGTCTTCATCAAACAAACATCTTTAGGTTATAATTATTTAGTGAGGAGAAGATTATGTTGTTTAATTTTTACATTTGTATTTTTTTTCTATATTTTACTCAACAAAGTTTATAAAATCTATATTTCATTTCTTTTATATAAGCGTGTAATTTTAAAAAAAATTATATTACTTATTTATTTCTTAGTTTTTCTTTTACATTATCCATACTATTAATTATGCATTTCGGTTAAAATTTCGTCAAAAACCTTGTCCGCCTTTATCGTGTAAGACGCCGTTCAAACATGTTATATTTTATAACATTTGATATGTTTCGATGTAAATTGTATTATGAAATGTTTTCCTATTTGTGACATGCTGATAGAGTTCGGCTGCATAACATGGAACGTTTTATATAAGATATAAATTGTACGTCGGACGTTGCGATATAAATTTTATTTAAGATTGAATTTTTTTTAATTCCATTAATTTACAGTTTTCTATAGCCTTGGTTTTTCCGCTGCAACGTGCGGGCCAGAAAAAACCTAGTTACTATTATTGTTCAAAAGAGGACTTCACCGTCATTCCCCTTTATTTAAAGGGTGTCTTTTGAAACTAGTATAAACCTTGAGGGATAGTTTTATAAATATGTTCATGTGGTTTGTTAGAAAAAGAGAGATACCCTTGCACGCCGAACAACACAGAATCTTCCTTTCTTCGTTCAATTCCAGAAAACCCCCAATTTTATTTGGGGGAAACCAGAGCAAATTCAAAGAAAGCTTCCAAGATCTTCATTAATTCTAGCCATTTTTTGTTTCCAATTGCCAGAAGAATAAACGTTTTGATCAGTTATTCATCAAATAAATCCTCTTTCGTTGCTCGTAAGATCATATCCTATTCCTGTTGAAAAGACCTAAAAAAGCTGTCCTTCTTGGACTCGAAAGCGTGATCGATCATCTGAATTTGATGCATTGCCTTCCGTGATAATTTCAGGTTCGTTTTTATTAATTGCGTGCACAATTTGCTTCGCAATTTGGCGGTTCCCGTTTGTATTGTGTTTGTTTTGCTGTGATGTTGAGAGGAATGAAAGATTGAAATCAACAAACCGTTTAATCATGTGTTAATTTGGTGTGTTTTTTAGTAATTTTCCATTCGAAAATAGATGCACTTCAATTTGTTGATGCCAAATATGATATTATGATACCATTCAATGATTCAGATACAAATTTGATATGAGTTTTATTACAGAGTTTATATCAATGTTATTATAGATGGTTTTTAATTTTTTATGATGTTAAATTTCCACTTCAAACGAAATAATTACATATCTTTGAAGTTAGAACTCAATTATTTCACATTAGAAGTCTAAATGCAACGCCGCATATATGGGAGTATCGACATTTTCGAGGCATTTAGTTTGATATACAGTTGCTCACTTGCTTCTAGTGATGGATCATGAAGTTTTCGCTAGAGGGGTACAATATGAGCCGCGTCAAAGAAAAACAACAAAGGGTGATAAAAAATCCATATAGTTTTTATATGACACAAATTACAAAAGCGTTTAAATTGCATAAGTTTAGTCACACCTCTCTTAGTAATAAGAAGTTGTGAAAATAGAAATAAAATTAAATGTATTGTGTCAAATTTCTCAGCTTTTGTTCACACATAAATATGGTTTAATTTTGTTAAACTGAGAAAAAAGTGAAGGAGAAAGAATGAAAACTTTTAGTATTTGTTGGAACTTGTTACACTTGGGCTCAAACCATTAAAAAAGATATACATTTTACTTTTTATGAAAGCCAGACTAAAAGCACATGGTGCCTAGCCCCCCGTCCCATTACATTGGATCCGCTCTTTGTTGCTCCCCATTCATCTACATGTTACACAAATATTTACTATCTCATTGATTTCGTTGCAGGTGTGCTGTTCACTTGTAGGTGTTTTATCATTTGAAACTATCCGTTTTTATTCTGAATTCTTGAATAAAAGGCTTAAAAGGAGATTGTGCAAAAGTTTAACACATTTCTTATGGATCTTGATGATGGGCGGCCTAAGTTCTTTCCAGTAGCATCTCTTTCCCCTAGTCAATATTTATACCACATAAGTTCATTAGTAGACACTTCACTTTATCATTCTAGACACGGGCGCAACCCTGGAAGCCTTGCTCTTCAAGAAACTTTTAGTTGCATTTCAAAGTTTACGAACACTGTACTTGTTTGGTGTGCTAGTGGTTCAAATTCAAATATGAGCCCAAAAAGACTTGAATTTTCTGTCCAACCCGAACCCAATAATGTTTTTAGTAATAATCATGGTCTCCCAAGATTTTTCATCAATTATAGAAGAAAAGCACTGGAGATTCCAGAACTTTTTAACAAGTTCTCAAGGATTGCAATAAAACAGTTACTGGGAAAGGCTAAAGATCTTCACTTCATTCCCGCAATATCATTAGCTGGTAATTTAGTTCCACCACTTGACAATATGTGAGCTCTTTTCTTCTTTCTGTCATCCTTTATCAATTTAAATATCTTGTAACATGAGAAATGCTCTAGTATTTGTTCTAATATCGTCTTTTGTCATCATTTACAAATTTAAGTTTTATATAACATGAGAAATGCTCTAATATTTATTTGAATGTCATTTTATGTATTTGTTTATGAACCAGATCTAGAAATTTTCTTGCCGTTTCAAACGAAAATGTCGATGCAATTGGTGGGAGATCCATGAATCATAGTCCTTGTGAGGTTGTGCAACGAAGATGTGGTGATTTTGATGATAATATAAATTGTTCAGCACATGCGGTTGAACCAAGAACTGGCATTGAGTTCCCAACTATATTGGATAACATTTTTGGAGCGAGTACTTCAAGTTTAAATACAGAGGTCGATTATTTTAATTCCAATATTATAAATTTATTATCCGTTTAATATTTTGGTAACTAGTTATAAGCAGCAGACAAGGTCTATGTTTCAGGTTCTTGTTGGAACGGGATCGAAAACAATGAAAATAATCAAAATAAAATCATTGAAGCTCTATGCTTTTGGTTTTTGTAAGTAAACTTAAAAGCTAACTTGAAGTTTTACTCATAATATGAGTCTGTATCATTTTGTAACTCTTGTACCTAATGTTTTTAGATGTTCATCCTTATGATGTCTGTAACAAGTTGGGTTCAAAATATGCTTCTCTGCCTGAGGATGAAGTGACCAAGCATCATAACTTTTATGCTGATCTTCTTAGGTATGCCATAATATATTTTCATATATTATTTTCTAGCAAGTTATAAATATTATTGTCATATTACCTGTCACGGCATTTTTATTGTACAATACACTTCCTGTTGCAACAGAGACTACCATTTTTCAGCTTTTTTTGGGGGGGATTTTTATAAATATTCTTCTTATCGTTCAGATTATAAAATAGGTCATTATGAGAAGACTTGTTAAGCTGTAGTTCAGTTGTTGTATTTCTGTTGTATGTGAAGAAATAGAATGCAGAAATGGTTGTCGAATAGTTTGCGTTTATAGTTTTTGTAGTTTCGGATTTTCTTATACTAAGCAGATGTATATATGTAAATGTACCTTTTTATTTGATTTTCCTGTTTAAATAAAGTTTTTGATGTGGTGCTACAGGGAGGACATAAGCATGACTGTTAGGCTTGTGGTCAGCTGCAATGGAATTAAAATCAGTACAGTGAGAGAGTGAGTCCAATTTCTATCATACAAATCAAATGAAAATTTTATATTATATGTAGAATATACGAGTCCATTTGCAGACTTCTCTACTTCCTTACTGTTATCTGTCATTGAAGAATATATAGTATTTATTTGATTTGTAATTTTATGTCTTGCAGTGCTTTTGAGAAATCACTTCGAGCTCGGTTGATTAAGGTGAAAAAGCATCAAAGATTTTCAATTTGATAATATTAAAGTTAGTTGGTTATATCCATCAGTTTTTTTTCTTTATGTGTGTGCTACAGATGAATCCGGACACTGATTATGATTGTCTAAGGAGTTTTGGTTCCCTTTTCTCGAAGGATATTCCAATACGAGCGGTAATAATTTGTTATATGTGTATGTGTGTCCGTTCTGCATATTTCAATGATTAATGCTAGCAATCTTCACTTCTTCAGGGAACAACGATAAAATTTCAGAGGACAGCTGATGGACATCTTGTTACTGAGAGTGAGTCTCATTATAATCAATTCTTGACATATATTAATCGTCTGTATTAATTAGAGGTGCCAAAATCTACTGGTGACTCAGCTTTGGTAACTAGTCAAAATTGGTTTGATTCAAAATGGATGATTCTTTTTGTATGTGCCGGGTTGAGTTTGACCTGAAGCACTTTTTGGCCAAAATATTGATCTTTATTATAAATGATCAGTCCAAAAATTATGAATACAAACAGAATATGATTTCACTATCAATCAAAGTTTTGAAATAAAATGATCTGCGAGGTTTTAAGCAATTTAAAATACATTTTGTGCAACTTTCAATCCGTTTGGCACATTTCCTATTTAGCTAAACTTTTTTCGAGGTTTTACTCACTTGACCAGCTAGATATTAAACGTAGCTCGAAATAGACCCATTCATAAGTAAATGACGTGGTTGACCAGTTGACAATGCTTTGACCTGGGCTAGACCTCACAGGCTCTTATTGCCCTATTAATAATAACAATTTGATAGTAATTGAACAACTCTTCTTTAATTCTATGCAGTTGAAGGCAATCGGATTGGTGCAGTTCATAGCAGGGATTTGTGTAGTAAGTCTTTTATTTATTTATTTATGTAAATTGCATTGTCTTGCATCTTTTCTGTGTTC
Organism: Deinandra increscens subsp. villosa; assembly: GCA_039602395.1. Classification (NCBI taxonomy): domain Eukaryota; kingdom Viridiplantae; phylum Streptophyta; class Magnoliopsida; order Asterales; family Asteraceae; genus Deinandra; species Deinandra increscens. The sequence continues at coordinate 62,191,145 of JBCNJP010000006.1, forward strand.
ATGACAGGGTCTTATATGCATAGTTTATCTAACAAAACCCTCTATAACTTGTCAAGTGTTACGTTTCTCTCTTTTACATGAGTAGAAGCGCCTCCTTATATTAGAGATTCAAACTTAGGGGGCGTTTGGTTCATGGAATGTAATGGAATTGAAATTGTAAAGTTTTTTTTTTAAATTTGTGCTTAGTTTAGTTGGGTCATGGACAAATTTAAATTGGAATGAATTCCTTTAATCAAGTGGAATTTGAGGTTATGTAACTTTTCCTTCACTAGAGTGGAGGATTTCTAAGGAATGTTGAAATAGTTATAAATTCCATTGATTAAACATTACCCAACTAAGAACAATTTTAAAAAGAAAACTTTGGAATTCCAATTTCATTACATTTCACGAACTAAACGTCACCTTAGTGTTTCTTGATGATAATTTCTTGTTAGAGATGGCAGGTTCAACCCATTTACCTATGAATGGGTCGATTCAGGTTGTCTTATTATCTCTACCGTGTCAAACAGGTTGAAAGTCGCCCAAAGTGTAGTTTAATGCATCTTAAACCCTCCAAAATAATTTTTTTTCTTCATAAAAAAACTAGATTATTATTAGACTAGTATAACTTTTGTAAACCGTCACAGTATATGTGACAGATTTTTAAATTTCACTGAAAAGTGAAAACACATTACCCTGCTCGCCTGACCCACTCATCTTGCCACCTGGATAATTAATTTGAGTAATGCTTATGTTCAGGGGCTTTCTTTGACATGTACATTGGAGACGGTCCCGTTTCGGAGCAGACGAAGATAGAGATAGGAGAAAATGTGACGAATATAATGAGAAGGTGCTAATTAATGCATCCTGCTATTTTCTAGCCTTTTGTATTGATAATTGGTTCAAAATCCAGTCTTTAGCATGTAGTTGTATAAGAAAATTAGTTTTGTTATTACACTTGAAACCCATAGTGTGTTGATTGTGTATTGTGGTCTACAAACTCGGTGGGCTTCCGAATGCAGTGGATCTTTAGGTGTTAGGCCATCTAAGTCTTATGTATATATCATTTTCTGTTTTATTTTGCAAAAGGTTGTTTCCACTTCTAACCCATTTGTTGAATGGTTACTTTTTTTAGATATAACCGAGTAGATATAACCGAGTAATATTTCCTAGCAAAATTTTACTTGATTTAAGGAATCGGTTTAATGTCCATTAATGCTTTTTTAAGTATTTTTTTTTTGAACGGCCAACGAATGCCCTGGAAAACCCGGGGATTATTTACACTAGTCGAGCTTATTTCAGGGAAAATTCACCTTTGCGAGCGGTCGGGTGTAATGATTTTTAAAACTTGAAATGGATTTATTGTAGTTTTCGAGGTGTATTTATTACATAAGTTATTGCATCTTATGTGTGTCTTTAAGCCATATATTAGAAAACCCCTTATAATAAAGTATTAAAATGGTAGAGTAGTAGAAAACTAGTAACCAATGATCACTAGCTCAATTGGTTAAGGTGAGATACTCAAAGATATTAAAAGTGAAAGGTTTTTGGTTCAAGTCTAACATGTGACAAAAAAAATGGGGGTCCAGGTTGGGCCAGAGGGTTTTCTCACCTATAGTGAGTTTCCTCTTGATGTGGAATGGAGATGATCGGGTGGGTGAGTAATGTCCCGGTCAGTGATCCAAATTTGTCAAAAGGTAGTAGAAAACTAGTAGAATGAGAAGGGATAGAGGATTCTAATAGCTTCTATATTTTTTTCAATTAATTGGATTATAATTAAAGAAAATTGGATTTTAATAATCTCAACTTTTACCAGTTGATCGAATAATCCCAATTAAGTATCCACTTGTCCCAACTTTCAAACTATTTTCTCTTAACAGTTCGTCGTTAAAGTAATTTAACGTCGTTAGATTTCCGTTAAAATATTTAGGATTTCTTTCGAATGTAGACGATGAAAAAGAACTCATGAGGACTCATGAAAGTTCTCAATTTTGTGTGGGAATTGAAGCAAATGTTGAATTAAGGATGATATTGAACTGGGGAAAGTTCCAATCCACTCTTTCCGTCAATTCACATACAAAATTGAGAAAATGAATTCTCATGTGTTCCTTTTCATCGTCTACGTCTGGTCCAAACAAAAAACCCATAAACTTTTAACAGAAATCTAAGGGCGTTAAATAATTTTAACGGCAGACCGTTGAGAGAAAATAGTTTGAAAGTTGGGAGAAATAGCAAGAACATTCTCAGTTGAAATTATTAACGGCCAACAGGTGAAAGTTGGGGTTATTAAAATCTAATTTTCCTATAATTAAAGACAATACATTGCTTAATAAAAAAATATACAACATTCAACTTAAAGTAATTAAAAAACAATACATTAATTTAATAAACTTAAAAGTCGTAAATATGTATTTTGATATCGCAACTTTACAATTATTCTATCATCGTCTACCGGATTAATCTTGATGTGTTCGCGTCATTACATCAGTTAAAACAAATAAAATATGAAACCTAAAAACTCGAATAAAAATGAAAATTTTTAAAAATTCCATACCACTACAAATTATGAATTAAAAATAATGAAAAAAATCAAAGTTTGCTTGCATAAAAAGAAGTTAAATAAATAAATGGAATTTTATGCACTAAATCACTCGATTAATTCTGAGATTCATACGACTACTACTAGGCGGTTCACATAATCATCTTGTAAAGGCGTCATAGCTATCTTGTAAATGTTATCTTGTAATATATAAATTTTACTTGATCACGAGTTTTACAATTTCGTTGTATAATCGTTTAGAATTGTTGTTCATTATTGGTTAGATGCCGATCTTAGAAAGTGTCTAAGAGCCACACGTAAGTCAATAGAATTACTCTGTGACATTTAACTAACTACACACATAGACTTTGTGCTACACCCTGATTAAAATGTAAATCCCTAATACTATTAATCGTTCTTGAAGAAGAGACGTTTTTACAAAAGGGTCCTGATCCGGACACCCTAGCCCTATACGTGACGTGTAGGACTATCCTTCAAGTATAGGACCGTTTTCACTAACTCACTATTATCCTTCCCGTGTAGACTCATCCTTCACGTGTTGCAGAGAACCTCGGAATCAGCGCGTTATCAGAGAATGTCAGGTGTACAAGTTTGAGTTGGGATTTAAGAATTGGGGATTTAGAGTATGACGGGTGATCCTTCACGTATAGACCTATACGTGGAAGATACATGAAGTATAGGTTAAGTTCCTCAGCTGCCATGGTAAAGCTAACCGTCACGTATGAAAGAAAATTATACATCACGTATAGCACTCCCTTGAAGTAGAAACCTCCCATTAAAGGTGATTCCCTCCCATTTAGGCCTATACGACACCATTTAGGCCTATACGACAGCTTTAGATTTGTATTTATACGTATAACTTTACTATTACATGCATACATGCATACACACATGCACATACTCATACGATATCGATACAAATAAACCATACACATATATAAATACAAGAATTATACAAATAAACTTAACATACTTTCATATATACATACATATAGTTACATGGATACAAGCCTATAGAATAATACCGTTGGTATAATTGTACGTATTACATGCATATACACATACATACATAAAACGGAATGTTTCATGGCATATATTTATTATTATTATTATTATTATTATTATTATTATTATTATTATTATTATTATTATTATTATTATTATTATTATTATTATTATGCTATTACGTGCATACATACATACTTATACTATTACGACAAACGTTGTCCTGGAATGTCATCCAATATGTTAGAGACGCCGTTCGTCCGGTGGTGTTGAATTAGCTAGAATTCAGATGGTCTGTATAATAAACCTATAGATCGATCACATAAATTAGATGCATTTCTCACTCATGATCGAAAAGAAAGAAAGTACGTATTAGAATTCGTTGATGGGGGACTAGAGTATAATACTAGCTTATATACATTCTAATCAACATATTTAAAATCAAAGTATATATGTGTTGTATGTTATGTTTTATGTTTTTGCAAATATAAAGATATACACCATTAATTGTTACTATCGGACTGACCAGCCGGTCGAATTGAACCCAAGAATCATTTACGCAACGGATTTATGAAAGTCAATACAAGAGGCCAAGTGGCCAACAAAGTGACATAAAATCAACATTCATATATATACATCAATCATGATCATAAGCACGTACTAATTATCAATTATAACATAACTACATAATCGTTTATCCAGTTCAAACGGTTTTGCACATAATCTTTTTAAACTAATGATACTAAACAAAAAACAAAACAAAATAAATTAAACCTAACCTTCACATATTGCGCTATACTTGAAGGGTCTTAACTAAAACCTTAATCGTACACCCGACATTCCTCTAACGTGGTATTAACTCCGATGTCCAGTTCTAAACGTGAAGGATAAACACCACTATCACACGTACAATGAAGGTCAAAACGTGAAGGTTTTTTATTTACATCCCTCTATACGAAGAATCCCTTATAAAAACATATTGGTAGTTAAAATGTGTACCTTGTTATAAAGAAGAATTTTAGATCGGACATTCTATACACACCACCCCAAATTCTATCTACACCACTCAAAACGCGGCACATAGTCCTATATGCGGCATCTTGAATAAGACAAAAGTCTTATCTGGTCAAACGTCAAAGTGTTCCGATGTACTTTACTTCAAAACGCGGCACATAGTCATATATGCGGCATTTTGAAAAAGACAAAAAGCTTTAAAATGCGGCATTTAGTTCAAAACGCGGCATCTTAAGCAAAGACAGAAAACAAAATTCGTTATACTATGTTGCAGTTAAAACGTGTTCTTTTATCCAAAGCGCGACATTTGATAAAAAAAATTATTGTTTTTGTTTATTTAATTGCTCCTTAATTTCTGGAACCGGCTTGTTAGATGATTGAAAGTCATCATACTGCTCAAGAAACACAAAACATTACTATTTTAAGATAAATAAATAAATAAAATAGTTTAAGAAACTAAATAGTTACCCGGTTTGATTCTGGAACCTACGTCGGGTTAGAAGAAGAATCGTCAATAAAATCGTCACCGAAAATGAAGTCATAATAAGACATTTTAACTGCTAATATTTGTCTTTACAAGTTAGACATAGATGATACAACTAGAAATGATTCGCATTCATACGAATGAATAGTGCAAAAAAAAAACAATGAACACTCATCTATTTATAGACCTCAAAATGAGGCATATATACCTAGATGGGGCATTTAACAAAATGACAAAAAAGAGTCAAAACGCGGCATCTAGGGCAAAGTGCGGCATTTCAAGGCATGTTTCGTACAACCAGTCAACCGAACCAGTTAGCTTTAAGGTACGCGCGTGTCTGCAACTAAAACGCCCCGTTTTCTCCTATATGCGGCGTTTTGGCATTTTGTCTTTTCTCAAAATGCCCCATTTAGTCATATATGCGGCATATTGAGTGGTGCAAATAGAAAATAGGTGGTACGGATAGTAGGACCCTTTTAGATTTAAATCCTAAAAAGTTAGAAATTTTATTCTAAGAAAGTAGTAATCGGTTGATTCAAGGGTAAGCATCAAGGTATCAAAGTAACGGGAAGTCAAGCGTCAATTGTTCGTGACTTGCTGTGAACTCTGCATCTCAGATCACCGTTTACCTCAATTACAGATCTGAAATCGATCATATTCACAGAATCGGATCAAATTAGGTTTATCTCCATACCAATCCCAATTTACGTCAGTTACAGATCTGAAATCGATCATATTAACGGAATCGGATCAAATTAGGTTTATCTCCATACCAATGTGTTATCTGTGTGTTTGAATTTTGATTTGGAATAAGTTATGGATCCTACGATGCCGTCGATCCATGTGCCTTACAAAAACCTCAAGCATGATGCGGATCCGAGTGTTGAAATGGTTACATTTGAAGACGAAGATAATCGACGAATCGAATCTCATAAGTCAAATATATATCATCCTAATGTGAATGCCTCCAATTCTTCTTCTCCGTCGCCGCCGACAAATAATTGTAGCTTGACTACTCTGATTTTGAGCTGTACGGTCGCCGCCGGTGTTCAATTTGGTTGGGCCTTGCAACTGTCACTTTTAACCCCTTACATTCAGGTATAATAATATCTTCCACCTACTCTTACTCTAGCTAGCGTTACTGTGAATTTGTATGTGTTGATATTTGATTGCTTGGAGTGTAATCTGAAAGCATATCCCATGGCTCCATATTAAATGATTTTGAATTTCTTTTCAAGAGTTTGTTTGAAATTGGCTCTACGATGGATTCTTTTGAGACTTGAGAGTATCACTTGGCATATTGTTGAGTATCAGTTTTGAAGAGAGAAGCAATAGAGAAGAAGATTGGCTCAAAAGCTTGATAGCCCCTCGTTCATTAACGAACGAGCTTAAAGTACAGATTATTTTCACCACCATCCTTTTCCATTTATTTTTACAGCAACAGCATATTCACAAATAAATTGTTATTGTGATGTATTTATAATAAGGAAAGTGGTGTATTTATAATAGGAAAACGTGAAAAGGATTTGGGTGGAAGAAGGATTTTGCAGATTTGGGAAAGGAGGCAGTTGAGAAATATATTTAGTATTTTAGTCATCAACAGTGATGGGTAAATATACACATCCAATATCCATTTGAGTTAAAGTTTAAAGATAGGGTATAAAGATAAAGAGGCTGATGTAGAAAGGAAATGGACTAATTTTTAAGAATTTTCTTTAAATTTGAAGATAAAGATAAGGTTAAAGAGGCTATTGTGAATGCTCTAAACCCTAAAGCTAAACCTCAAAAGCTAAATCCACAGCTAAACCCTAAACCATAAATCTAAAACCTAAAAGTTAAACTTTAAATCCTAAAAGTTAAAAACCCGAAAACTTAAGCCTAATATTGATTCGACAAGACGGTTCCAACGCCGCTAGAATGAGTTCAAGCAGAATTTGTTTGAGGCGGTTCCCCGTGGTTCCTCGTTGTTTTAGTGTTCCCTTTTGAACCTTCTCCTATACATACACACACACACACATACACACACACACACATACACACACACACACACACACAATATATAGCTGTTTGCAAGAATGTATAGTTTTATTAGTGGCTTCATCCATTTCAATTCTAAGTTTAATGTTAGCGTGTTTTGTTTTATTCTGGTTAATTTTCAATTTCTTTCCTTCTATTTTTGGTACAGACACTCGGAATAGGACATGCATTCTCCTCATTTATCTGGCTTTGTGGCCCTATTACAGGCCTAGTGGTAAGTTAAAATAATACCTTTTCACTTATCCGATTTATGTTCAGAAGTATGCCACTGCTTTGTAACATAGAAAGTTTCTTTTGATGCGGTTGATGTAGGAATGCCAACTCTTGCTAATATTGGTTATGCTGTATATATAACTAGTTTTCAATTCATTTAGTCTTTGTACTTTTGTAGTTTTTTTTGTCACCTCATGGTTCTAAATCCATTAAAGTTAGGCATAGCTCTTCCAATAAGTTAGATCCCTATACCTGAGCTCTTTTAAGGATAGAAAGATTCATGAAGATGTTTCATAATATAAGATTGAGTGTCTGCTTAAGAAATGCATGTAAATGGAAGGGGGAGTGAGGTAGTAACCTTTGTCTCACTAATAAACTTGAGAATCTTTTGTAACAGTTTGCAGTTGAATATGATTTTTAGATAAATGAGAATACATACTGAATGATTGATTCATCTCGATATATTGTTGTTGAGACAACATGATTGAACAATTGAACATGCAATTATTTATTGTTCATCAACACCCTGGCGAACTTGTATGTAGTTTATCATGCACATACTTTGAACACCTGAAACAGAAAGTGTGTTTCTTCATCTAGTCGGAACGCGGGATATATAGAATAAACGGATACATTTGTCCCATAGCTATGTAAATTTGTAGCTATTCATGCAATTTTAATAACAGTTAGAGAGAGATGATATTTACTAATAAATATTTGTGGTGAATGTGCCATTATTTGCTGGAACTTGACGAAACATCAGGGTTCATTTTAGCATTAGAAAAGAAACGTTCACGATTTTGTTTTGTGTGTCTATGTTGATTTATAAGAGTCAGCATCTTTTGAATTCACCCGTGTTGAGGCTGATTGTCATTCAAGTTTTGTTACTAGTCTCATATGATCACCCTTCTTTATTCAGGTTCAACCTTGTGTTGGTATTTGGAGTGACAAATGCTCTTCAAAATATGGCAGAAGGCGACCATTTATTTTGCTTGGATCTATCATGATATCACTGGCTGTAAGCTACAATTGCAAAATTCATGTTTCTATATTTCTTAATTACTCTTCTTAATGTTCACTAAACTAGATCTTCACTTTAGGTGATAGTTATCGGGTTTTCTGCAGACATTGGATACTTGATTGGTGATACTAAAGAACATTGCAGGTCTCTGCTTGCTTCTTTATATCCTCTTTAATAATTTGATAAATACATTTAGTATAACCAAGTTATGTATTGCAGCACATTTAAAGGTACACGTCCAAGGGCTGCTTTTGTGTTCATCTTGGGATTTTGGATGCTTGACCTTGCTAATAACACTGTTCAGGTAAGTATTATTGGATTCAATTTTGGCATTAATGTTTTTGCAGCTATCAAGTGTACATCTCCAAGTAACTTTTTTACTACTTTTAGGGCCCTGCCCGAGCTCTTCTGGCTGATTTAGCAGGTGTGTAGCCAAAGTCCTCTTTGAATACCCTTTGTCAGGTACATGAACATGATGTTGGTGCCTTCAGCAATTTGATATTTGTAATTCTTTGATAGGCCCCGATCAGAGAAACTCAGCGAATGCTATATTTTGCTCATGGATGGCAATTGGGAATATTTTAGGGTTTTCATCTGGTTCTAGTGGAAAGTGGCACAGGTAAAATCTCAATATACCATGTCATGATGCCCGTAGTGTATAATGGGCACACTAGGAACATGGTATTTTATTTTTAATTTTGGTCAAAGTCATGCTTCTAGCAGAAAAAATAACATTTTGTATGAACAGATATTTGTATTTCAATGTAAATATCTTTCTGTCCCAAATAATTTTGTCCTTGAGTTTAGATTTGCAATATGAACATTTGGACACTTTCTGTATGCAGTTGGTTCCCTTTCTTGACAACTACAGCTTGTTGTGAGGCATGTGGAAATCTCAAGGCAGCCTTTTTAGTTGCAGTGGTGAGTTTTTACAGAAACACATCCTAGCGTACTTTTGATACAATTTTTAAGTGGTGAGTTTTTATAGAAACACATCCTAGCGTACTATTGATACGATTTTTAAAGGTTAAATTGCTAAGTAATTGCCATAATTTTAGCTTTTGAGAGTTTATTCAGCAAGGTCACAACATCTTGAAAAAAAATTGTTCTGTGGCTGCTTCTACCTGAAATTTAAAATTCAGTGATTAAATATGTAAATTGCTATTATATGGAAATAATAAGTCTTTTTTAATCATGTTCGGTTTAATTTAAGCTCACTGTTTTTTGGCTCTTTCTTTTGTTGGTGTTCTTCACAGGTTTTTCTTACTTTTTGCACAATGGTGACACTCTACTTTGCTAAGGAGGTTCCTTTAGCACCAAAGCAGCATTTCAGGTTTTCAGATGTTGATCCTCTTCTGGAGGATCCTCAGGCTCAGCATCTTAGTTCTGACCACTCAGAATTAAAAACTCAAAAAAATGCAGATGATCACAAAGTTGGTAATAGGCCTGAAAGTGTTTTTGAAATGGATACCAACGAGATGAAAGTAGACTCTACACATAAGGAAGATCAAGTCGAGAGTTTTAGCAACAGTCCTAGTGCAGTCCTGGTAAACTTGTTGACCAGCTTACGCCATTTACCAGTGGGGATGCATTCAGTTCTTATCGTAATGGCTCTTACATGGGTGAGTTCAAACATACATTTGTGTGTTTACTAAATGTTTTTTTTTTGGAACTTGCATTTACTCTACTTTTTCACATGTGCAGTTGTCCTGGTTTCCCTTTTTCCTTTTTGATACTGATTGGATGGGTAGAGAGGTTTATCATGGTGACCCAAAGGGAAATGCTGCTGAAATCAGAGCTTACGATGAAGGTGTCAGAGAAGGTGCATTTGGTTTGCTATTGAATTCAGTAAGAACTCATATTTAAGCTACAATATTATTACATGTGGGGATTACATATCATTTCTCACCATAGTGTTCCTTTTTCCTTTGGGACAGGTGGTTCTTGGTATCAGTTCTTTCCTCATAGAACCAATGTGTAAATGGATGGGTTCAAAACTTGTGTGGGCAGTAAGCAATTTTATCGTGTTTGGCTGCATGGCAGGCACTGCCATCATTACCATTATTTCTCTTGAATCTAGAGGGAATGATAATGCACTAGGAGGAAATGAGGCAATCAAGACTGCTTCTTTAATTGTTTTTGCCATTCTGGGCCTCCCCCTTGCTGTAAGTATCATCAATATATCATAAAAAGTTCAATCTTACCAAACCTAACCTCAGCATTATAATCTTCTGACACATGTCTGTTTGCTGCAGATAACTTACAGTGTTCCCTTCTCCGTCACAGCAGATCTAACCGCAGATACTGGTGGCGGCCAAGGTATTTATTTGATTATTTAATCCGTGGATAGATTAGTAGATTGGGAATTTTCACAGAATAGTAACCAAGTTTCAAAAGTGTTCCAATTAGGTCACTCATACTGTTTTTGTCCCAATTAGATAACTTAACATTCAAAGCGAGCCATGTCCTTTTTTCCGTGTGTCAAGAAAAAAAATGGAGCACAAGATGTTGGGTTTGGATTTTTTAATATATGAAATTATATTTATTAAATTAAAAAACACTTTATTTACATTAAAAATTTTAAAAAAAAGAAAGTTAAAATCCATGTTATCACTCGACGTTGGCCTTAAATAAAAGGAAAAAAGAAACAAAAATCACTATCACCACGGCTACCTATGAAATGGATGAAAAAACCTTTAATTTTGATGAAAAATGAATGTTGAGTGACCTAATTTAGACAGACACTTCTAAAACTTGAGTGACCTAATTGGAACACTTTTGAAACTTGTTTACTTTTCTACAAAGTTACCCTGATTAGATTCTATCAAACATCGAATATTCTTATCTGATGATGAATCTTTTGCAGGACTGGCAATCGGAGTTTTGAATCTTGCAATTGTGATACCGCAGGTAGTTAAATTGTTTCTTGTCAATTTAATGATTAGTTATCTGGATGACAATTAATTCTTCCTATGTTGACAGATGATTGTGTCGCTTGGTGCGGGCCCTTGGGATGCATTATTTGGTGGGGGAAATGTACCGGCATTTGTTCTTGCTTCAGTAAGTGCTCTTGCTGCTGGCATTATTGCAACTCTAAAGCTTCCAACTCCTAGCAATTCCTACACACCAATAGGTTTTCATGTTGGATGACAACCTTTGGTAAGGCAGTCCTACCAATTTGTTGTACATACTTGCACTATAGCACACGAATCGATAGTTACACGGAGACACGATATCATTTATTTTATCCCATCCATATGAGAGTGTAGGTAAAGCATTAGATTTACATGTTATTGTATTTTTCTTGAATATTTTTTTGATTTATCTGTTACATTACGTTATTATTTTTTGTATATTAGTGATGTTTTTTTACCCATCCTTTAAAGTCTTGGGAGTTAGACCAAACTGTTTTCGGGTTGTTTCTATATTACGTCTTTTGAGCCGAGGTTCTCTACGAGGGCAACCCTACAAATAGCTATGTTATGAGTGGGATTATCGTTGGTATGTTTGCTTGCTTTGGGGGTTGTTTGTAGAGTCTCCTCGGACTTGATATTTGACACGTCACATGTCTTGTTCCTTAGATTCTAGCGGTATAAAGGCATGTACATCTTTTTAGAGTCAAGAAAGTTTTATGTGTTGGCTTGTAGCCTAGCAATTACAAGATGTGTAGTAAAAATGTTCTTTTATAAGTGGTCGAGCATTAAAAGCAACTTTGAGAAAGATAAAAAAAAATGAGTCTTACAATATAAAGTCTAAAAATCATACAAAACATCTAGCAAAAGAGATTAAAGCTTCAAGCTTGTAATAAAAATATAATCAATTAATCAATAAAACTGAAGATGAAGAGCTTGAACCTTATGTTTCTAGTTGGGGTATAGTGAATCACTTCTCTCTTATTGACGAAGAAGGCTTGAAGCCAATTTCTCTCTTTTGTGATTTAATTTGTATACGATACATAAACCAACCTCTAAAGGGAGTGTCTGCTTGAGCAACTGGATTCTTCTTTGTGTCATAAATTCTTTAGAAGTTAATTTCATTCATTTCAGAACTAAGTTGAAAAGAATTCATAAATCTACAAGCTGTGAAGTGAGTCATTATATCTCACAAGAAGTTAGAAAGAACGTCTCAATTGAACTTCGTAATCAGTCAATCAGAAACCAAAAGCATTGATAGGAGACAAAGCATAAACTCACAGAAGCAAGTGAACTTTGAAGGCCACGAGCTATCAAGCAAAACTAAACGTTTACACTTTACACCTTACTCTTGATGATCACTAATGAACACACATTGTAGCCAATATAAACAATTAAAACGGACTTACCTACTCAACAAAACAATTGGCTTAAAATTTGTTTTCTATTTGACCGGTTTGAGATTCAAGTAAAATGTCATTAATCACATTAATCATTAGTGTGGATTGGTTATTGCAAACATACGATCATATCCTAAACATCTATACCTTGGCCTTCAATTCAGGTCTGAAAATACATATATCAAAAACAGAGTCAAAAGTGCTAGTGAATATCCAAAACATAGATTACACATCCCTATGTTCTACCAGCAAAACGAAAAGACAGTATCATTATGATGATAGTAATACAAGCAAAGACTATAGATGGTTATAAAACTATCCCTATCCATCATACTCTCCCTGGTTGAACTTATCCTCCGGGTAGAAACTCGCCACCACTTGGTTCCCACCAAACTTCCTTCCGTTTAATCCCGCCCGTGCTTTGGTTGAACTTTCTGTGTCTGCATATTCCAAGAAAACCTACATGGATGAAAATAACCAACCAGCAATTGTCAGTTTCTCTAATAAATTTGATTAACAGTAATAAAAAGATTAGATTAAACTAACCTTGCCAACCCCTGCTACTGGTTCACCGTTAGGGTTTGGGCGTGGGATGACCACGTTGACTAAACTACCTGCAAATTAGTTTGAGATCATAAATTATTATTTGATGTAAATACATCACATAGACATAGAGAGGTGGTTATGATTTAGGATGGCTCCTGTTGGGGGTAAATTTCCTATAGCAAGAAAGTTATAGAAAAAAATAACCAACAGATTGATAAATGAGATTTGCCAAATTATAAGGTCAACATACAAATACCAACTTACCAAATTTCCCACATTCTATTCTCATGTCTTCCAATATGTCTTCATAATCTTCATCGTTTATGAGCTCGTCTTCAGTTACCACTTGCGTCAAAGATAGAACCTTGGTAGGAGGTGTGCCAATTGCCCCAGGTTGCAACATCATTCTCTGCAAATGAAATGATGTTCATGATAATAGAAAATTAACAAAGAAAATAAAAACGATACAGAAGTGTATTCGCCCGATTGGTTTTAACGATACAGGAGTGTATTCGCCCGATTGGTTTTAACAATCATGCCTTAGACGCTTGAGGCATAGGGCATTGGAGACAATTGCCCTAGCTCCTCAGCCATGGTGAGCGGTAAGATTACAGGAAGCGATTCACGGGAGGAGGGAGCCTAATTTGGGACCACATACCTTTTTTAGCCTTCCTGTTTTTCTTCTATTCCCAGTTTTTTCTCACGTTTTCATTGGCTTATGGTAAACCTCAAAAAATATATAGACAAAAAGAGGGTAGGTATTTGATGGGTACAAAGGGTCAGCGTTTGACTTGGTAAAGGAAATAGGGTAATAAGGTCAAAGAAAAGACGCCTTTCTTGACTGTTTTCACTTTTAGTTTACAGTGTTGCAGGCAAATTGTTTTTTCTCATCTTTTCTTCTTTATTATATATTATGTAAGGGAGGCAATCATGACCGATAAACAAAATTTTGGGTCTATTTGGACTTTCAATTTAAAGCTATGGGTTAAAACTATGGGTTGTTTTGGGTTACTTAAAAAATTTAACAGGTTTAGATGGGTCAAAATAAAAATAAGAAATGTGGAGGCCAGGTCAAGATAGGCCAGAAAGAAAAAAGAAAAAAAAAGAGTGCACGAGTTAGAATGGGTGAAAAAGATATGGTGGTTGCGGTTCTAGAAAAAAGGATTAATGGTAAGAGATTGATAAATCACGTAGGGGATATAAGCCATCTGGCAAACGCAATGTAAATTTGACGGTTTACACCCAACATTTTTTGTTTCAACTATTTGTTGTATATATATTTCGACGATTTTTTAGATTGGCCCATTCTGACATGAAACCCGTCCTAACCCAAACCAAGATGATCTGTTTTTATAGTTGACATGTCTTGGTCTGAACCCGTATTGACCCAGTACCGACCCAACTGTTTTGCCAGGAATAAACATCACCTCATCATTCACATATGATATTATTATGATAATCAAATTGTAGCATATAGTTTTCCTTGGCCTATTTAGGACTGTACATAAAGCTTCTCTAGTTGTAGATGCTAAATAAAGATTAAAACACTCATAAATAGGATAGCTGATGCTTTTTAATAATTAAATTGTATGCTATTTTTTGTTATCTTATTTTTTATGTTTAATGATTAAAATGTTAAAAAATATTATCTATTATTAATATTAATTTATATATACTTTTAGATATATTCAAGTGGGGTTGAGTAGCTTGTACATAGAACTCCCTGGGTTGCCTGAAGCTGGGATTATTTTGGTTGTAGTGTACTAGTGTTGTACATAAAGTCATAAACTGATATTCAGGTGTATTTATTTCGATATCTTATTTTTCAGTGTTTAGAAAGTTACCAGGTTAAAATATTATACTATAAATAATAAATAATTTCTCTATAACTTTTGAACATGGAACACCTCCAGCCTTGGATTTTAGGACCTAATCGCCTCAAAACATGTCGCATATTTTAAAACCAAGACCCGGTTCATAAAACCTCCTAAATTATATACATAAAGGTATATCACTCTTTCAAGTAGAAAGTTTTGCAATCACATCTAACACTAATTTGGGTCAGTGCAACCCAAGGCGGCCCACTTTGACGTGCAAACAGGTGCAAAAGCGAAGTAGAATTCTAACCTGCAACGCGATTTGTTGTTGTGCGTGTAAGAGTATACTCTCTTGTTCAGGCTTGGGTTGGATTTGACCTTGGTTAGCCCGTCTAACCGTAAGGGTTTTGTCACCCATTTTAATACCATTAAGAGCTGCACAAGCAATATCTGTGACAGATAAATCTTGATATACACAGAATGCATAACCTTTAGAGTTGCCAGTTTCTCTATCTTTCACAAGGTCGAATCCCCGAAGAGCCCCGAAAGACTCCAGTAGCTCCCTAACCTGTGCCTCAGTGAAATAGTAAGGAAGCCCACCCACAAATATGCGGTCAGGACCCTCGAGTCCACCGGCTGAACCAGGGTTTAACCCAACAGCAGCCAGATTCAGGTTGGGATTAGGTTGACTTGGACCCAGTGTAGCAGCTAGTGAGGGGTTATAATCACTTGGTCTCCTAACCTTTACAGGCGCACCCTGAAAATTGAGAATAAACATGAAAACAGAGATTAATAAAACAAGAGTATCATGCACACTATAAAAATGATAATTATGTAGTAGTAAGTACCTCGAATATAATGCCATCCAAAGCCATCGCATTACTGGCCTCCTCAACAGATCTCATCTCCACAAAAGCAAACTTCTTTTCATGATTAATGTAAACATTCACAACAGCATCACCTAGCCATTTTTATGTGTATTAATCTTTTAGAATGTGATACTTCATATGCTGCTGCTTTAATTTAAACCAACATGTAATGCACCAACCTGGACCAGCAGTATTTCCACCAATTGCAGCCATAACATGGCTGAAATAGGTTGCTACTGTCTGCAAAGTAAGATATATTAGAAACCTTTATGTAAGATTGAATCATCATACAAACTATCAATCAATCAGTTGCAAAGGGGAGCAAATTAGAAGAATCGAGTAGATTTTATGTTTTACTGTCCATGACAGGATGAATATCTAGCATCCATATTGAACATTTCAAGAGCTGGACAAGTAAAATGACATTAGATGGGCTTTGCCATTTGTTACATCAAAGTAAAAAATGCTTGAAGTTGCAGTTAAGTTGGCAATTGGCAAACACGTAAAAAATTAAGATATGAGATCATAGAGCATGAAGATTAAGAGAGACCTGCTCATTAGCAGTTGGAGAAAGTCCGCCAACATAAACCCGCCTTGCATGTCTAGTAGCCTGAATTGCAGTACTTGTAAGTACTTCACTCAGAACAAAAGTAAAAAAAGATATGAAGTGTAAAAATAACTGCCGTACAACCTGCTGAGTCATGGCTTGAACTGGCATAAGAGGGAGACCTCCAATACCTCCAAACTGAAAATACACATGACAATATAAAATGTAATAGAGAATAGGAAACCAAGTTACATGTGTGGATGACCATGTAAAGATTAATATATTACCTGGCCAGATGCCAACGGAAACATGTTCTGGAACATTCCAGGAATTGCTGGGGAGGCCCCGGGGACCTGACCTGTTACAATCCACAGATTTACACCTCCGACTAAAGTTTAAAAAAAACTAAAAATTTTCTCGCACAACCACAGCAATGATGAACAAACACCACTAGGCGTTGAAGAATATAGTAATTTTAAGAAAATTCTGGAAACTTGCTTGTATAAGAAAAGGAAATTTATTTCAATCTACATTCATGCAGCAGATGTAAAACTCTGTAAGCTACCGAAACAAGCAATTCCCAGTTGAAAACGAACAAGACCTATCATACCATTTCACTGATCCTTCCTTGTACAAATAAGCTACAGAAGTCGGCTCACACCCATTCTCAGCACAGTGGGGCTAGTAGCCCAACATTGCCTTCTTATACATAAAACAGAACATAAAACAAACAAAAACACCAAAACACAAGACAAAACCAAAAGCTCTCTCAGTTCAGTATTATGTGACTAAGTAAACAATAAACAATTCTGAAATATTCAATATTTTAAGGATGATGACACTGGGACTCTGTGGGTACAAGTAAAGGTAACTAAATTTGCTTACCAAAATAACACCACGCATTTTGGTATGACTTTTCCACACTATATCAAAGAGAAAAATACAAGTTATCAGGATATTTAACTTAGTTGCAAATGGTTGGACATGTACCCGGAGTAACAGCAGCAGCACCAGCCAGGATTGCAGAAGCTGGAGGAGCCATATCAAAACCACTAACTCTTTTGCTGCTACAAACACCAAATAGTAAGAATAAATGCATAAGCATATATAGGTACATATCATAGGTTCCAGTAAACAGAATAACATAGACAAGATGTGCGCGGCAACCAACTATAGGTCATATGTATATATGTCCATCTAGAGTTTAACAGCTAATAGAAGTTTTTCAGAAGGTGATGAACACAAAAGAAAAGGCTAACAAGTTTGGATTGTAAAAGATGTTTCTTGTAGTATTAAAACATTGGTTATAAGTTCTTACATAAATGTTTGAAAGTACCTTTTGGAGCGCGAACGAGAACGTGACCTTGACCTACGTTCGGATTTGGCTCTTGAGCGAGAACGAGACCTATGTCTACTACGCCTACCCTCTCTGTCTCTGTCATAATCTCTCCGCCTGCACGCAAATTACAAAATCAGAACAAATTTAAGCTAATAAATAAATTCTTGAAAATGAGAGGTATTTCAGAAAGCTTACTGAAATCCAAAGAAATAAGTATCAAAAGAAAAGGATAAAGAGGTAAACCAAGCCATCAACCATGAAAACGGATAAATAATGCAAAAAATATTACGATGAAGTTTCCACGATTGATGAACTACAAAAAAAAAATGTGGGTCATGTGTCAAAAAAAGAAAGAACTTCACTGTATTACCTGTCATAGTCTCGACTTCTGTGATAGTCATCATCATCTCTATCTCCTCCCCTTTCCCTTCGCTCACTCCGTTCCCTGTGACGGTCCCTATGCCTCTCACGATCTTTGTCTCGATCCTTTTCTCTGTCCCTGTCTCTGCTCTTTTCCTTGTCCCGGTCTCTACTCTTCTCCCTATCCTTATCTTTGTCTCGATCCCTTTCTCTGTCCCGGTCTCTGCTCTTTTCCTTGTCACGGTCTCTGCTTTTTTCCCTATCCCTATCTTTGTCTCTGTCCCTCTCTCTATCCCTGTCACCATCCTTATCCCGCCCTCTCTCCCTGTCCTTCGACCGACTTTTCGATGAATCTCTTTCATAGTCATGAGTATCACGCTGCAAACAGCAAAAGAAAATATTAATATTTACACATAACAATAAAAAATGCTCAACCTTCTAAGTTCTAAGTGATCATATTACCTATCCACTTGCGCTGAAGCAATGTTTTATAACACTTTGAGCCATATCACTCCTAAGAGATATTTGTAAGAATATCACTATAAGATAAGTTCAAGCATATCACATTGGCACATAAGAGTTAACAAACTGATAAGATGTTCTTTCATGCAACTTTTTGACAAAAGTCAAAACAAATATAGGGCACCGTTTCATCGTCATAAGAATAGATATAACCTAAATTCATTCTCCGAATCGTAATTTCGATCTTAAGACTATCAAAAACCTAACTTACGCAAAATGTCTTCAATCAATTCCTAGAGTTTTAGCAAGAAACCTAAAACACGATCTGATAAGAGAACTAGCAGTAATTAGAGAATAGAACCAGATACCTGTGACTTGGAGTCGCTGAACTCTTCGGCGGCGGCGGTGGCGGTACCGCCGCCGTGGCTGTTAGTAGCAGCCGGAGGCGAGGAATCTCCGCCGCCAAAGGCTTCAACGTCTTCCCCGTTGCCCTCGTACCTTTCTTCGTAGTCCGTCATCCTGAGGCTTCTGGTTGATTCTCAGATCTCTATGTGCCCTATAATTATCCGCGAAAGGATGTATCGTGATGAAATTTTAGGGCTTGGAAATTGAACTGTTATTTATAAACCCTAGGTGAGTTCTCTCCATCGATCTTCAAGCTTTTTAAGTTTTAAGTTTATGCAATAAAGTTAAATTGGCCGTATCCTCTAGAACTTTGAGTATTTACATTGGTAATCCGTAGTTTTCTCT
>JBCNJP010000006.1:62210959-62259463 GCA_039602395.1 Deinandra increscens subsp. villosa
TTTTGTCGTTTTAAATAAATAATTAATATTTATTTAATTCACCAATTAGTTCGTTTATATCTAATTAACAATTAATTAGATTTAATAGTCCGTTGACCCGGGTGTAACTCTTACGGGTCAATATCGGTCGGGTTCGTTAATTCGTCGGGTCAGGACACCCTTGTTTCCAACAGTTATGTCTGCAGGCGTGCAGACATATGCCCTGAAGTTTTTTTTTTTATTAAGATCTTATCTGAGCTTAAAACCTCTTAAAAAAATTATAATCCTATGCTTATTTCATCTTCACATTTCACCACCACCACCATTAATCTATCCATGGTAAATAAATAAAAAAATTCAAATTTTAAAGACGAATAACGTGAATACTCTTTGACAATAATGATTATAAATGATTGAAAATACAAAAATTACTACGAGGCCTTTTAAAGATGCATCCCACATTGTTATTCACACACCGTGATCACGGGAAGTATCGATGGATATTGCTTATATCCTTATACGGGTTGTAAGTGTAGATACTATGCGTATGGATACAAACCATATAAAGCTATAGCGCTTGTATCAATTTGAAGATGTTGGTCATATCGATTAATACTGAACGAATGAGTTTAAAGATATTGGTCGTGTCGGTTAATACTATAGGTACCATATTTTGATTCTTTTAGTTTTAAATTTTAAGTTATTTAAAACAATGTATTAATTCTTGACATGTCTTCTAACTACCCGTATACAAATAGAGATGAATAATAAGTTTGTCAAATAATTTAAAAAAGTAAAAAAAACTAAAATATCCATATTAATAGTATCCACACTTACGGTTCACATACAAACTAGACATTGATACGAACATAAAGTATTGACCGATATAATGATCTTTTTTTTACGGCTAATTAATAGTGCCCGACCACCCGGGCTTATGAGTGTCATCTCAGTAAAAACCATTTTCACGAACGCTCAATAAAAAACCTGTTAAACTTAGAAACCATACTCTTTCACTCACAGTCTTCCCTAATCGTCATACCGTTCAACCAAATAACGAATATTATATGAATATACGATGATCGTATCTAACATTTGATGTGTGTAACGAGACGCATTACCCATTATTATGCAGCGGGTCTACCGAGAACTGTGAACTGAAAAAGGGCACGCTGCAGTTTCTCTCATCTCTCGATTCAAGCATTCATCGCTTCATGAGGTATGCAGATCACGATCACATGATATTAGTTCCAGATCATCTATTCATGTCAAATGTGTTCGTCTGATCGCATAGATTGTTTATCTAGGGTTTTACTTTTACAACATCGCTATGATTTTAGCATTTTTATAGATTGAAGAATGCCTGTTTGTTGATCTCGTTGTTCTTCCTCAAATTACTTTATGTTGCGATGATCCAGAGCTCAATTTTGACGTTTTACTTTCGAACTCTGTGTATTTTATGTTGTATTCCTTCGAATCGCTTCCTTATCTGAATCATTGACGTTGATTCCGTTTCCAAATCATCGTATTCATGTCATAATTTGTTCGCCTAGGGTTTTAGTTTCTCGATGTTGCTATGATTTTAGCGTTTTTATAGATTGAAGAATGCCTGTTTGTTGATCTCGTTGTTCTTCCTCAAATTACTTTATGTTGCGATGATCCAGAGCTCAATTTTGACGTTTTACTTTCGAACTCTGTATATTTTGTGTTGTATTCCTTCGAATCGCTTCCCTATCTAAATCATTGACGTTAATTCCGTTTCCAAATCATCGTATTCATGTCATAATTTGTTCGCCTAGGGTTTTAAGTTTTCGATATCGCTATGATTTTAGCGTTTTTATAAATTGAAGAATGCCTGTTTGTTGATCTCGTTGTTCTTCCTCAAATTACTCAATATTGCTATGATTCAGAGTTCAATTTTGACGTTTTATGTTGTTTTCCTTCTAATCGCTTCCCTATTTAAATCATTGACGTCGATTCCCTTTCACAAAATCATTGTTACGTTTGTCACTGCATCTTAATTTTGATTTTTCACGAATTAGGTTGTAAACATTAACGACTTCTGGCTAATTAACGGAGGGGTAGCTGGATGATGGTTTTGTGAGTTTAGTTTCTTAAATTCCTAACTGTTAGTGACATAGGTATTTTGAGTGGTAATTTTAACCAGGAACTTTGATACTAATTATTTTTGCATGTTCTCAAGTCTATTTTGGTTTGGAGAGCAAAAATGGGTAACTTAGGAGAGAAGACAATGGAAGAAAAATGCTAATAAGTTATTTTTGGGTGTTTTACTGTTCTTGAGCTTGACAGAAAGTATATTAGTTAGGGTTTATTGTAATAATGAACACAATAATTAGGAGATACGGATTAATTATGTTTTTGTTGTATGTATCTTTGTTCTACTCCTATAAATTATTGATCAATAACACATGTCTTAACTCTTGGTTTGAGGATGTATGCTATTGGGAATGGCAAACACAGGAGGTCTTGTCATATTGTATTACATGAGACTCATACTTTGAGACATTTTGCTTTAGGAAAATAGATTTTTATTGTAGAAATTTCCTATTAGTTGGTAATGTAGGTATCTAGGATAAACTGACATTAGTTTCGCCTTTGCTGAAAAAGCAATGTATGCTATGCCTGCTATTTTGTTCATATTCTGATGTATATCTCTGTCTCATGGATAAAATTCTACTCTCTATTCCTCTTGTCAGATTTTGTATGTCACAAGACATGAACGGCTGATGCTATTTTATCACGCATGTTGAAGTTTGTTTTTCCTGTTGTATGAAATTGTTTTTACTTCTTTGCTTCATGGAAACTGGGTCTTTTTCATTATTACAACATATAAGATCATCTTCTGTCTCCATTTTTTTTGTTAGTCTTCACTTGGGTTTATTCTTGAAACATGCTTGCAGATTGAGTAGCTGAAATTTTTTATTTCAAGACCATGGAGCGTGGCAGAAACCTGAGCAAGTTACTTGCAGCATCTAACCACAAGATGCATATGGACCTTAATCTCATAATAAAGGAGCACGCACTTCATTTTCTTCCTGCAAAATCACTTTTCAAATTTCGGGGTGTTTGCAGAGATTGGAAGCTGATGATCTCAACTCCTTTCTTCGCCCACAACCAATCCCTTTCGTTCTCATCTGTATCAGGCATGTTTTTCCAAAGCCCTGGAGACTCACCAACATTCGTATCCCTTGCCCCAGAATCTTGTGGGGTCCCCGACCCCGCCTTGAAGTTCCTTCCAGTCCCTGTTCACATCGTGTCCTCATCCAACGGATTACTCTGTTGCCAGGACCAAACCGCCGATCGGGATTACTATATCTGTAATCCCGTCACAATGCAGTGGAAAAAACTCCCGAAACCGAGCATGGAACATGGTTCTAAACCAGCTGCTGTTCTCATTTTCAAACCTTCACGGCTTAACTTTGTAGCCGAGTATAAACTCATTTGTGCTTTTCGTTCAATTGATTTTGATGATGCTATAGAATTTGAAATCTATTCCTCCAAAGAAGATTCATGGAAAGTATCAGGGGAAATACACTTTGGTGTCGTGAAACTGATTCCTAAATCAGGTGTGAGTGTAAATGATGCTGTGTACTGGCAATCATCCAATGGAAGTATTTTGGCATTTGATACAACAAAGGATCGGTCTCAGGTCATACACGGGTGTTACAGTGGTAACAGTAACGCGACTTTAGGAGAATTTAACGGGAAACTTTGTTCAGCTTCTTGTAGCAGGCGTATGCTAACGGTTAGTGTCATTTCAAATATCTACTCCAACACTATGCAAATGAACAGCATGGCCAAACTATGGGATGACAAGATAAGAATTCCTTTATCAAATGAAGTGCTCGAAGCCAGTTCGTATGATCCTTCTGTTCTGTATGCTGGGAGTGAAACCGTGTTGGTTTTTAGCGGGTTGAATATATACCTTTGTGATATAAAGACTAAAGAAACCAGGTTTCTTGTCAAGGCACCTCGGGCTGGTCAAAAGGTCGTACCTTACGTGAATAGCCTTGTTGCTCTATGAGATCGTATCAGGATGTTCGCATTGTCATCGATTGTTTATAAATGTTGGATGCTCTAGAAACTGGTTTGAATTTTCTCTAGTTGTTTTCAACTCTTTAGAAACCTTATTGCTTTTGTGTTTGATGAATCTTTTGACCCGTTTCGCTTTTGTGTTTGGCGAATCAACTTGGCCACTTTGTAACCTCTAGTTATGGTGTTTCTAGAGTTTAGTCTTTGCGCTTTGTCACGTGAGCTGCTGCGTGATGTGTGGCTCGTAACGCATAGACTAGTTCATGCTTTGATCTGTTGACTTTTAACAGCTTTATTTTTTATAGTCGACTTTTTAAGATTAGGCTAACAATCACCCCTAGTCTTGAAGTTTGTTCTTCAGTAATTATTGAACTTGCAGATTCGGTAGCTCGACTAGCTAGACTACTCTTCGCACACTCGATGTTGTGATTTGTTGTTGCTCACAAAACTTAGCAGCTTTTCCTTTTTCGTTGTTAGAATTAGATAAACATACATGAAGGTTTACCTTGTACAGTCTGTTCTATGGCAAACTTCTTATTCAATCATATAAATTCAGGATTTCATCTCCCAAAGTTGCATTACACCCCCTCCCAGTCTCATCCAATTTCCCTAAACTCATAATATTATTGTGCAATTTGGGTATATAGAACACATCCAAAAACAACATTTTCTCACCGTTCTTGCATGGCAAAGTTACACATCCTTTGCTTTGATTTCAACAATAGAACCATCTCCAAAATTTACCTGACCTCTTATTTTTTCATCCACTTTATAAATAATAACTCATATGCCCAATCACCTGGTTACTTATTTGCACCGTTGTCTAAAAAACCACGTTCCATATTCACGCTCATTAGTATGTGAACATATCGACATTAGTAAGGCTGGATCGTCATCATCTTCCATCATGCTAGATTCACGTCTTATTTCCCTCTGCTTTAAGCTTTTCACTCACCACTCACCGGAATAATGCTTAACTTTTTTCACACCTCATGTTCTTCCTTATGTCTTATTTTTTATTCATTAGTCAAACTACATCTAGAAGATGTTAGCACATTTAATATTGACAAAGTTTATCCACTAAGCAAGTCCCTTTTTGTTGATTGTTAAACATACACAAGATTTCATAGAGGGCGAGTAAGTACTTGGTTCACAAGTACCATACTTTAGCACCAATAGTGCATTAATGTATCTCACAACTAACAGAGAATTATTTATAGAATAAAGAAAAGTGAAATTTACATCACATATTATTAACTATATGAGAAAAGGTCATAACTATATTGTTAAGATAAGTGACAATAATATCACAATAATATGTCTGTATAACTGTTTTAATATGCTCAATATCTAGAAAAAACCACAAAAAGCAATACAACCAAAAAAAATCCCACTAATTATAGAAAATAATCCCTAAGAATCTAGTGTCTACAAGCAAGAGCTTAAAGTTTATATCAAAACTTCACAGTTTGATGATATATAATGTAGAGTTTGTACTGACATCATACTTGTGGAATAACATACTTCCGGACTCTTGGTGAGGAAAGATTTTCAGGATTCGCCATGGTTAATATCTTTGGTATCGACATGCCTCCCGAGATAACAATTTCTGTAAAAACGATATCACTATCAAATCGGTATTTTCTTGATGAACATGGTGTCAGTTAAAAGTGTGTAGATGGGCGGGCTGGATGAGAATAGGGAAACGGCCAAACGGGTCAAAACAAGGGGTTGGGAAATGGTTTAAAACCGATCATTTTAGTACTATATGAGATGGGTCATTCTGTGTTGGGGTTGATGGGAATGACCTGTTTGTCCTTTTCTTAATAACAATATTATTAGTGTAACAATATAAATATTTTAATGAAAAGATGAAAAGACACATGGGGTTGTATGGATTAAAAATAAAATTTTGACAACTTTTGTACTTTCTGACCACTTTAACCCATTTGATTTGTTTCTCTTTTAGCTAAAAATTGGATTCGACCCATAAAACAAAACTACAAAAGTACTAAATGGATCAAAATGGTCACCTCAAGCGTCAATAGTGTAGTTTTAACTTATATATATATCGAATATCTTACCTATACCTTCTCGAACAGTGATATTTGGCCTCATGACATCTTTGGAATGGACAAGAACTATATCTCCCATATAAAGATGGTTGGTTGGCACATACACACAACAAAGCTCCTCAGCACCTGAATTCTTATGAAGGACGAGAGTCGATGTTATGAATCCAAATGCGTATTCTCTGGTGCTCGGATGTTTTATGATGGCAACTTCCTTGAATGCATTTGAACCTTGACCTAATTAAGTCATAATTTTATTTGTTAATTATGCCTTAGAATTTGTTTTGAAGTTGGTGGATACATTTTTGAGCATGAATTTTAGGACCCAAAAGTTGAGATTTGTTCTGGAACAAAGGAATTACCCATTCTGGATTGAAACATGTATTTTTGGTGTGGGTCAAGATTAAGTGGGTCGACCCACAAACTTCCGTCCATACTTAATTTTAATAAATAAGGATGAGTTAATTACATTACAAAAACAATACTGTTACAAGTTTACAAAAATAATATGTATTTGTTGAACTGAAAGGCCTCAAGAGGTTGTATTTATAAAAAAATCACTCTGGTCAACTTCCAACCCATCCAACCTATTTGACATGCCCCCCTTATAATTAATATTTTTATGTGGTAAAAACTAAAAATTATCATGCTCACACCATGGGTGTAGATCACTTAATCTTTGTGTCTCTGGCTC
The DNA here is from genome assembly GCA_039602395.1 of Deinandra increscens subsp. villosa. Taxonomy (NCBI): domain Eukaryota; kingdom Viridiplantae; phylum Streptophyta; class Magnoliopsida; order Asterales; family Asteraceae; genus Deinandra; species Deinandra increscens. Next base: position 62,217,758 of record JBCNJP010000006.1, read on the forward strand.
CTTCATTCTATTTTACTATTTTATAGATTTTAGAACTCTACTAATAGAACTAGTAATACAAAGTAATGATCCCACCTTAAGTGTTTTCCTCGTATATGATGAAGTTTTCCAAAAAAGACAACCAGAACATACTTGGATTAAACTTTGATCTAGCGACGAACCTGGAGATACAGCGACACTGATTTGTTTAGAAGCCGTGTAGATATAGCTCATGAAAGGCATATTCTTTATTATAAGCTCTCCTAAACTGAGAAGATTGGCTCCCAACCATGAAGACATGAACACACCAACGAAAAATATGAAAGTAATGGAGGTCACGAATCCAAGACCTGTGAAGAAGCACTTCATATGATGAATGGGTAAAAGGTTGTTTAAACAGATTCATATGTTGCTTATTATAGATGAAATGTATGCTCATATGAATGAGGATTTAACCATGTTGCTGTCCCCAAATTCAGGAAGTGACAGAAACTAACCAAAAATATTAATTCCCAGAAGAGTATAGAGTGGGGAGAAGAATCCATCCACAAAATGAATGAACCACCAAGTTACATAAAATGTGATGGCTATGGGAAATAAAATCACACTGCAAAACAATTAACTATTAGCAACAGACCAGATGTACTAACCCAAGAAAATATTATAAATTTTGTAACTTTCAAACTAATATTACTTCTGTACAAACACATATACGTACTTGCAAAGGGTGATATGACCATAATTATAACCAGAAAATGTACGAGACAAGGTTTTGTGAGATGAAATGTAGTTGGGGAGGAGAGAACAAACCATCCACCCATGAACTTCTTTGATGCCCAGCTGTGAATAACTTTGATGAATGCCTGCACAAGCACGAAGAACAAATCTCTTAACCCTTGTGCATTGTGAAACCTTAATCAACATCATGATCCACTGATTTCTGACAATATAATAAAAGTTTAAGATAATCAATGTGACCCAAAGTTTCAAAATTACATATGGTACCCCTGGTTGGTTATGGAGATAATTTCAATTCAAGAGTGGTTTGGCAGTCCCATCACTAGTTTGTTTCTTATTTTGCCAGTTTGCACTGAGGGATAACTGGAATTAATATTAATTTGTCTGAAGGGTCCCAAATTGCAGATACTTCAATGGAGGTAGGAATACTCTCGTGAGACAATACAAAAGGTGTAACTGGGTTAAACAAGAAACGATTCTGCTCGAGACAAGTTAGAGCATATTACATTACAAAGTCTTTATTTTTCAAGTAAATATTAAAACAATTGCCCCTAGATGTGGGGGACATGTATGTATATCCTAAAATAATATCGTCATGTTGATTTAATCATATTCTCTTAACCAAAAGCTCTTATGTGTGAATACAATTTTTTTGGTGGTCAAGGAAAGCATATGACATATGCTTCAAAGTTCAAAGACGAAATTCATAGTAGAGGAGTGATAAGAGTGAGAAGACCTCTATAACACCTAACCAAATCTCACATCCGCCATGAGCATGAGAAACGTTGGGTTCACAAGGAATGTCTAGCCTCAAATATAATCAACACATTTTGGGCATATTGGACGTAGATGAGATGGGAACTCTACGTCCAATATTATTTAGTATGAGAGGCCGGATGTTAAAACTTCTCCCTCAACTATTAAACAAAATGGAAATGATTTATAACATACGGAAACTGGGACTTTAGAAGATGAATCAAAGGTTAACTACTCTGGAAGTTAATTGTAGGAAATATCTAATACTTCCAAATAAATGTCTAACAGTTTTATTATCGAGTCACCAATGCATTCATATAGTTACTGCAACTAATCATTTATCAAACATTTTCAGATAAAATCCCAATTCAATCAATTTCAAATCTGAAATTCAAAAAACCTAATAGTTAAACGCAGACTGTATTCTAAGTTCAATATGGTACGAAATGAAATTCAATTCACCTAAAGAAGATAGGTTTCGAGAACACAAGCCTAGCATCCATCAGATCACGTTGAAACACCAAATGTTTTGCATAAATAGAAATACAGAGCAATACAATTCCGCGAGTAATTGAGAACATATAATCGATTGAAAATCAGATACCTCTTTGCCGGTATGACGTGCGGAGGAGGGAGCTCCGTGAGGGGAGTCCGCCGGCGACGGCGATCTCCGGTCGCCGTTAATTTGCGGTAAATCTAATCCTTTTAGAGGAATGAAATCATGCAGATCGATATCCTTCTCTCTCGATCCCATTTCTCTCCCCGTTTTCTTTTCCCGCGAAGCTATGGCGGACTGCAAGTGATAACGAACTCAAATGCATATTTTTTTTTGTAACACGTGTGAGGGGTAAATAACGGAAACGATCCCTCAAGTGTTGATATGTGAAAATACTTATCCTGGACTTTCAACTTTGACAGTTTTTGTCATTTTAAATGTGGTAATTGTCACTTCGACCCCTTTACTTTAGCACATCGTCAATTTGCCGCACCAATGTCCAATTTACCATAGAATTGGGTGTAAATGGAGGTTAAAACACATAAGGTTGTTTAAGTAATTATACATAAAAATTAGGGTTCATCACTTAACGGACAAGAAATTATAAACGTGCTCAAGCCCAGTCTTCATGTCTTCATTAAAATCGAGCTCATCAAAACTCCATAAACCCAACTGATAGAAGAAGAAATCGTAAATAGGTATTCATTCATGCTCACTTTACACCCTCATCTTCACACACTTTCTTCTTCATTACCCCGATCACTCATTCTCACGTCGGAGGGTCGTCGGAGGGCGCCCTTCCCTGCCTTGCGTTGGCCCTAACGCGTTATTACGTGTGCAGGTCTTGATTCCGATCATCTCCTGGTTGCACCTTCGATCCGGTCCACAGCTAGAATCGAAATTTGTTTAATCTATTTCTCCGAGCCATAACCCAGTTTCCAATTTGGTTCAAACAACTATGATGATGGATTGTGGATTTTTTAGCCCTGTTTGAGGTGAACAGTTCCTACCCTTTACGATTGTTACTGTTTCTGTTATGATGGTTGTGATGATCCAAATGATCGAAGCCCGGGGTGCTTTGTCGTTTGATACTCTTATGGTTTAATGTGGTGATGCATTATGGAATATCTTACCCTGCTTGAAGGCGAACAGTTCCTACCTTTTACGATTGTTGGTTCGTGGTATCAAGGGTTTTTTTAGGTCGACATTATGGGTTTAGGTTCTTAATTGTTTGTGTGATGGATTTCTGAAACGTATATGGATACGATTTTATGGTTTATTCCTATTAGTTTCGATTAATGTTTTTCTTTGTAGATATTGAATTATGCAATGTTTGTTCTTTGCAGATCTGTCTTTTCAGCTATTCGGGATCTGAGTTTCTATCTTCTAAACAATTCCAGTTTTTGAGTCGTTATTTTGTTATGCTGGATCTTGGATGTTATCTAAAAGATTGCAGTCTTAAAGTTTTTAATCTAGATTAATCGAACACGCAGTTGAATTCAAAGGAATTAATGTTTCCACAAAATGCAATATACACTAGAGTAATCATACAATCAATCTAGCATCACATCCATCATTCACCTTAAGAAATCACATAACGGCTTTAGGCGGACATATTTGTAAGGCCCCATTCCTTATTTCACGTATTAACATCACTTCAATGATCAGAGTTTGAAAATTTCATAATATACTATTAATTCCTTCAACCATTAACACACCACATTTACAAAATCAAGTGTTTACCACCGTTAACTTCATAGTAGTTTAACCCAAACTGTTTACATCAACAAGACATATACATCCGGTTCCCAAAATGTATGGTGTTCGGTTCCATGATTCCATGATTCGATCCTGACCCTTCTACTGCTAATTACCTGCTATCAACACTAGTAACACATTAGTATTGAATTAGGACCATAAAACGTTAGTATAAATACGAGAAAAACATCAGAAAACTGAAGTTCAAAACTGCACCCACCGTAGCTTACTCTGCCACCGTAAGCTACGCTGGGACTGCTAGCTTACGCTGGCTCAATTCTGTGCCACGATGGGGTTTTTGAGCTAGTGGCCACCGTAAGCTACGGTGGCACCGTAAGCTACGGTGGTCACAGCTCACATACTCCCTTTTCTCGCATTTTGATCAATCCATGCCACTTTTTAGTGACCCAAACCCGCATTGTGCACTTGTGATCATAATGCACACAAACACAACATCGAAATGGCCCTTTTTCAAGGTTAGCACCTAGTTATATCCAATAATTTAGTTATGGGTTCCCATTCCCAACCCATTTAACCCGTTAAGGCACCCATAAGTTTTCAGCCTACTTAACACTTCTCCACCTGCAAGTTGCCATCATATTAATGTCTTGGCACCTGCAAGTGATGCCAATCTGCTCTATTCTCTTAGCGAGACAAACTTGGGGACTAAAACCTCATAGTTCCTTAAGGGTCTATTTGCTACAGCTTAACCCAAATGGGTCATCGTTCACTTCAACTCAGCTTGATCATACTTTATGATCATTATCATTGTTTTCATTGCTACCAATTAGAGTCCTCACGTCATTCACAATTTTGCCTTACCAATTAGACTCCTCACATCATTCACAATTTTGCCTTATCAATGCAACATACCAAACAGTCACATTAAAACTTTTAGTATATCACACAAGATGATATACATTCATCTTTACCCAAAGGGGTCACATTATAATGCTCCACATAAACACACACTGTAATTCATCATATTTACCCTCACCCCGGTCATTAATTATATTCCCTTTATACACATACTTTCATTTAACATACTTCATATATATATATACACAACATAACCCAAATGGGTGATATTACTCGACCACATAACATCATTCGATAATATGGCTTCAATTTCTATTTGCACAAAGGGTTAAGTAACAAGTTAGAGAGCGTGAATGAACTCATTCTAACCTGTTTGACCCGTTTGCCCCAGCTATAAAATTACCCGTTTATACTGCTCCCAACCATGACATTTCCATCTTACACATTGCCCTTGGCACAATTACAATTGTACCAAGACCACTTAATCATTCAAAGAAGCATCCTAGGATCATGATCACTCATGAATCTCTAGGCATGCCTAAGTTTTACTCTATGGACATTCACTTACTTCCAGCTTAACCCAATCGGGTCAGAATCCACCCATCTCATAACATTCATGTAACACAGTCAATTTTATACTTTCATCTTTGACATTTCACTTTCTATAATAGCAGCTAATAAAAGTTAAATTAGGATTACTCACATCCCTTATAGTAATCAAATATACCGCTACATGTTACCTTTAAGAGTTTGATCTTTCCTTTGCGTTGAGGACCCGCGTGGCCACTTGATTCACCTATAATCACACCATTGTTTAGATTACCATCCATATTCAACAATCCATACAATTTACATTAATACCACCAACTAAATTTTGGTGAAGACACCTTAAGCAAGAATCTATTTTCACTCAAGCATTTCATCAAACACCTTATGTGCATACATGGTGTTCTAGCTATCAAGTAACTTATGGATCATCAATCTATCCCATTTTTATCACCAATGTATCAAATTCAGCTTTTATACATAATTTCACAACTTTCATCATACAATTAAAGTTATCTAGCAACAATCCAACCTACTTAACCACTCCACCACTATGGAGATCGATTTCTAAGTGATGGGTTTTAACCCCCATCACTACATCTCCCACATTCATTCAATTACTAGCATGCAAGGTGAAATCTTACACAATATACTCACAAGAACACATATCCATCCTATTTCCTACCTCAATTTAACCTCAAGATGAAGATTTCAAAATCACACAATTCTACTAATCACTTACTTGATAATAGATACACAACTTCATGATAATTTCGCAGCCTAGCAACCCTCAAACTCCTGGATTTCGATTTCCCTTTTGAGAGTTTCCACCAACAAGACCCGAAATTGAAGCTCAAGACCCAAAAGCTATGTTTTCTCCCCCTCCTTCTTCTCTGGTCGTGATTTTCTCCAAGGGGGAGGAATATCCAGCTTTTGTCTTATAACAAATTACACTTCAGCCCCTCATTTATGATTAATGATCTTTTAGAATCCATAAATTCTATTTACACACAAAACCTCCTATTTTTCTCTTATTTAACTATTAGCCACTAAATTTTTTAACTTAGTAACTAATATTTCTGCTAACCGCCTCGGGTTATTTACTAAATTCCAAATTCCCAACCAAAACCCGGCTAAATTATAAATAAAATAATACTACCACAGCAAGACGAATTTTGGGATGTTACAACTCTACCCCCTTAAAGGGAGTTTCGTCCCCGAAACTTATCCCCAATCTCCACACTTGTGGAACTATTCCCATTTAACGCTACCCCCTTTGTTTTACTTCAACTTGGTCCTCGTGAAGCTTATTCGTGCTGCTTGCAGAATACTTCGCCGCTTAAACGATAGATTACAACTCATCATTATATCCTACTCCTTGCCATTCATCCACATACATTATCTATTCCACTTTCAAATTCACAACCTACTCCGCAACTTTCCATGAGTATGATGGTCATGACACCCGTCATCTGATACACCTCACTCCTCCTTCCACCCTTAAATCATGCTTCATATCTTGACTGGTTTGTATACCCCAAGTCATTGACTAGTAATACATTGTATCCACTCTTCTACTTGGATCACACAAGTAGGCGTCTCCACTTTGTATCTGCAACATCAATTCCCTTGCTGCTTAACACAAATAGGTCCTTAGAAGAATTTACATACCCCCATTTTACCTCCTATTTGTTACCGCAAAATAGATTCTCCTCACGCATAACTCTCGACCGTCGTACCTTCTATTCGGCTATCATAATCGTAATTGAACATATACATTACCCCACTTTAGTCGTCGCAAAGTTGGGGTTCACCACTTTCATCTTATCTGCACTCCATTCTACCTAGCTAGCATGGGGAGAATTTCACATCTTTACTTAATCACGTACTTCATTCCACATTTCTGCTCTCCATGAGAACTCAATCGCTTAGTCTCATACACACCTTATCCGACATGTTCTATACATGTAGGATTTCACCACTTCTGCATCCACATACCCTTTGTTATCACAATACGTTTGTTCCACCTATACATACTTACATCTGTTGTCCTACATGACTACGTCGATAGGAGTCCATCATTCAGAAAAATTTCCAACTCAACCCTACACGACTCATACAAGTAGGATTTTACTATGCTCCTCGTTCACACTTTACAGCTTACACGATTTCATTCATGCCACTTTCCTCTACATACTTCATTCACACTCCAAACTAACAATCATATGCGATACTAGTATTATCACATTCCCCTCTAACAATCATATACAATCATGTTATCATTATCCACATTCCCCTTTATCATTCATATGCATTCACATCATCATTTTATTCCGCTATCAACAATCATGTACAATCATGTTGTTATTATCACATTTAGCTTTATCACTCATATTCAGTCACGTCACCATTCTATCCCGCTATCAACAATCATGGCATCATCGTCACGTTCCGCTCTAATAGTCATAAATAGCCATGACATCATTGCATAGCCATCACACCCTGCTTTGTTTCACATTCACGATCGCCGCTTTTCTATCACATTCAGCTTTACCGCACATACACAATCACAACTTTACAATCATGTTCAGATTTACCGCACATACACACTCACAGCTTTACAATCATATTCAGCCTTACCCCACATACACACTCACAGCTTTACAATCATATTCAGCTTTACTGCGAATACACATTCACAGTTATACAATCAGATTCAGCTTAACCGCACATACACACTCAAAACTTCACAATCATATTCAGCTTTACCGCACATACACATTCAAAACATCACAACCATATTCAGCCTTACCGCACATACACATTCACAGCTATACAATCAGATTCAGCTTTACCGCACATACACACTCAAAACTTCACAATCATATTCAGCTTTACCGCACATACACATTCAAAACATCACAACTATATTCAGCTTTACCGCACATACACATTCACAGCTATACAATCAGATTCAGCTTTACCGCACATACACACTCAAAACTTCACAATCATATTCAGCTTTACCGCACATACACATTCAAAACATCACAACTATATTCAGCTTTACCGCACATACACATTCAAAACATCACAACTATATTCAGCTTTACCGCACATACACATTCACAGCTATACAATCAGATTCAGCTTTACCGCACATACACACTCAAAACTTCACAATCATATTCAGCTTTACCATTCAACCACAGTAGTGATCATCACAGCTCATTAATCAATTTATAATATTAACAATATATAATTCATGTATGGGTCACTTACCGGGAGACAAGATCGAGCCTTGAACCGAACACCTTTTCCCATCATGAGCACTTGGTTTGAGTTCAAGTGCCCCCATGACACTTGAATCCCTCAAACCGTGGCTCTGATACCAACTTGTAAGGCCCCATTCCTTATTTCACGTATTAACATCACTTCAATGATCAGAGTTTGAAAATTTCATAATATACTATTAATTCCTTCAACCATTAACACACCACATTTACAAAATCAAGTGTTTACCACCGTTAACTTCATAGTAGTTTAACCCAAACTGTTTACATCAACAAGACATATACATCCGGTTCCCAAAATGTATGGTGTTCGGTTCCATGATTCCATGATTCGATCCTGACCCTTCTACTGCTAATTACCTGCTATCAACACTAGTAACACATTAGTATTGAATTAGGACCATAAAACGTTAGTATAAATACGAGAAAAACATCAGAAAACTGAAGTTCAAAACTGCACCCACCGTAGCTTACTCTGCCACCGTAAGCTACGCTGGGACTGCTAGCTTACGCTGGCTCAATTCTGTGCCACGGTGGGGTTTTTGAGCTAGTGGCCACCGTAAGCTACGGTGGCACCGTAAGCTACGGTGGTCACAGCTCACATACTCCCTTTTCTCGCATTTTGATCAATCCATGCCACTTTTTAGTGACCCAAACCCGCATTGTGCACTTGTGATCATAATGCACACAAACACAACATCGAAATGGCCCTTTTTCAAGGTTAGCACCTAGTTATATCCAATAATTTAGTTATGGGTTCCCATTCCCAACCCATTTAACCCGTTAAGGCACCCATAAGTTTTCAGCCTACTTAACACTTCTCCACCTGCAAGTTGCCATCATATTAATGTCTTGGCACCTGCAAGTGATGCCAATCTGCTCTATTCTCTTAGCGAGACAAACTTGGGGACTAAAACCTCATAGTTCCTCAAGGGTCTATTTGCTACAGCTTAACCCAAATGGGTCATCGTTCACTTCAACTCAGCTTGATCATACTTTATGATCATTATCATTGTTTTCATTGCTACCAATTAGAGTCCTCACGTCATTCACAATTTTGCCTTACCAATTAGACTCCTCACATCATTCACAATTTTGCCTTATCAATGCAACATACCAAACAGTCACATTAAAACTTTTAGTATATCACACAAGATGATATACATTCATCTTTACCCAAAGGGGTCACATTATAATGCTCCACATAAACACACACTGTAATTCATCATATTTACCCTCACCCCGGTCATTAATTATATTCCCTTTATACACATACTTTCATTTAACATACTTCATATATATATATATACACAACATAACCCAAATGGGTGATATTACTCGACCACATAACATCATTCGATAATATGGCTTCAATTTCTATTTGCACAAAGGGTTAAGTAACAAGTTAGAGAGCGTGAATGAACTCATTCTAACCTGTTTGACCCGTTTGCCCCAGCTATAAAATTACCCGTTTATACTGCTCCCAACCATGACATTTCCATCTTACACATTGCCCTTGGCACAATTACAATTGTACCAAGACCACTTAATCATTCAAAGAAGCATCCTAGGATCATGATCACTCATGAATCTCTAGGCATGCCTAAGTTTTACTCTATGGACATTCACTTACTTCCAGCTTAACCCAATCGGGTCAGAATCCACCCATCTCATAACATTCATGTAACACAGTCAATTTTATACTTTCATCTTTGACATTTCACTTTCTATAATAGCAGCTAATAAAAGTTAAATTAGGATTACTCACATCCCTTATAGTAATCAAATATACCGCTACATGTTACCTTTAAGAGTTTGATCTTTCCTTTGCGTTGAGGACCCGCGTGGCCACTTGATTCACCTATAATCACACCATTGTTTAGATTACCATCCATATTCAACAATCCATACAATTTACATTAATACCACCAACTAAATTTTGGTGAAGACACCTTAAGCAAGAATCTATTTTCACTCAAGCATTTCATCAAACACCTTATGTGCATACATGGTGTTCTAGCTATCAAGTAACTTATGGATCATCAATCTATCCCATTTTTATCACCAATGTATCAAATTCAGCTTTTATACATAATTTCACAACTTTCATCATACAATTAAAGTTATCTAGCAACAATCCAACCTACTTAACCACTCCACCACTATGGAGATCGATTTCTAAGTGATGGGTTTTAACCCCCATCACTACATCTCCCACATTCATTCAATTACTAGCATGCAAGGTGAAATCTTACACAATATACTCACAAGAACACATATCCATCCTATTTCCTACCTCAATTTAACCTCAAGATGAAGATTTCAAAATCACACAATTCTACTAATCACTTACTTGATAATAGATACACAACTTCATGATAATTTCGCAGCCTAGCAACCCTCAAACTCCTGGATTTCGATTTCCCTTTTGAGAGTTTCCACCAACAAGACCCGAAATTGAAGCTCAAGACCCAAAAGCTATGTTTTCTCCCCCTCCTTCTTCTCTGGTCGTGATTTTCTCCAAGGGGGAGGAATATCCAGCTTTTGTCTTATAACAAATTACACTTCAGCCCCTCATTTATGATTAATGATCTTTTAGAATCCATAAATTCTATTTACACACAAAACCTCCTATTTTTCTCTTATTTAACTATTAGCCACTAAATTTTTTAACTTAGTAACTAATATTTCTGCTAACCGCCTCGGGTTATTTACTAAATTCCAAATTCCCAACCAAAACCCGGCTAAATTATAAATAAAATAATACTACCACAGCAAGACGAATTTTGGGATGTTACAATATTCAAATTGAAAACAAAAAGTATTAAAGAAAGAAACATCAAAGATAATGATCCACATAATTTTCTCCTCTCAAATTCGTCTTTGGAACTCTAAAAAACGACTGGATGGAACCCCTAATTCGAAAACAAAAGTTACTTAAATAGAATTAAAAAACCCTAATTTTAGTTTTCTGCCGACACGCCCATTACGTGTCGCGAGGGTGTAATGAGATGAATGTCGCGACCCGCGACTGCCAAAATAGTCGGGGACCTTTCTTCAATGCGCCGCGTGTCGTAAAGGTCTCTAGCTCCCTTTTCGCATGCCGCGAAGACCTTAACACTGTATTCCCGAGTTCACTTAAGGAGAGAAAGGAAAGGAAAGAGAAAGAAGTGTAAAAAAATTTGTGTTATTTAGGTATTTGTATCAAATAAATAAAAGGAGATGGTTAAATTATGAAAATACCTCTCATTAATATCCTATATGACTGACTTCAACCGTTAATTTAGATGGAAATTTAAAAAGTGACCAAACTTGAGAAAATAATCAAACCTCAAGACCTGAAATGTTATAATTTCAGAAATTGGATTAAAAATGTTAAAATGTGCAAACTTTGGGGGACCAAAAGTGATGTTTACTAAAAAAAAGTTTGTGTTCCCGAGTTTCACTTAAGGAGAGAAAGGGAGGAAAAATGAGGAAAAATTAAGTTGTTTTCTCTTATTTTTATTTCCTTCCGATTTAGAAAGATTTGGAAGGAAAGAAATCACTCCCCTTCTCTTCATTTCTCTTATTTTCCTTTCGCTTTTTAAGTAAACTCGAGAACACAACGTAAGTCTTGTGTTCTTTATTTGTTTCTTGCAATCTCTCGTTCCTCCACGTACATCTCCGCTCCAATCTACAAACACAAAACATAAACAAGTAACAAGATTCTCATGTGATATCTTAACTGAAAACAACCAATTAAACTCTATAAACACTAGAAAATAGATAATATAACTGATTCACATAACATCATACAACTTTGATCTAAAGCAGCAAACTCAACAGCAATGAGTTTTATAATTTTTAGTGAGTTTTATAAAACAATATAGGAGTCTACGGGTCTACACTTTTTAAGGGGTTTACAATGAACCTTTGATACATATAATAAAACCTAAAATCAATCGTATAGATACAAGAAAAATATGTATTTATTAAACCCTTTTTTATGTCATTTTGGTTATTAAAAAGACAAAGCAGGGGCAATTGAGGAATAATACCAACAATTGTTGCAGTCATCTTCTTCATTTTAATCAGCGCAGCATTCAGCCCATTTCCCCCTTTCTCTTCCTCAGCGTATATCAATTCACATATACACAGATTAATACTTCGAAACACACACTCACACACACTGGTAGACAAATATGTGGCGGTGCGTGTCACGTGGTCTGCGCATTCCTTCCCGGAGATCCACCTCCGGCGACTCTCTCTCACACAGACTCTTCTCATCTGAATCGGTAAACTATCACTACATCTATCAGCTTTCAATTTTTTCGAATCTGTCGTAATTTAGGTTTTGTTTCGGAACTCGGATGGATCTATGAGATAAGCTTATTTAAATCACGCAATTATGTGTTCTAACGGTTTAATTACTGTAGCGTATTAGTGTAAATCGTATGCAAATCGTTCAGTTTTTGCATAATTAATGGACGATTTTGTTGATAGATTACTGATCGATTGCTGATTGATTGTTGATTTTATAGTTTTATTACTATGCTAGACTTTTGAGATTTACTTTATTTAAAATGCGTCTTAGTGTGTGCATGTTTTAATCGTGTTGTTGGATGTGCGTAAACAGACTGTGGGACGATCGGCGTATACAATAGTTGATCATACATACGACGCCGTTGTGGTTGGAGCAGGAGGTGCCGGTCTCCGAGCTGCAATAGGGCTATCTGAGCATGGATTTAATACCGCTTGCATTACCAAGTTGTTCCCTACTCGCTCTCACACTGTTGCCGCTCAGGTTTGTTGTGTTTTCCTACTAATTTGTTATATTTCCTGCTTATTGCTTTGGTTAGATTTTGATGAACTGATCTTAAAAGGTTTTGGTTAGATTTTGAATGGAGCTGATACTTAGATAGGCTTTTTTGTGATTCTACAAACCTCCTTTAACAACTGATTTTAGTTTACCTTTGGGAGTTGTAGCAAAAAAATGGGGCGGTTAATGAAAAAAGGGACAATTGATCACGTGGCTCGTGTTTGGGACACCTCATTTCACGTTTCAATTCGAATAGCTGGCCCATTATCACTTTCTCATGTGGACCAAATAAGTAGTTTAAGAATAGTTCTATAGCTCACCTCTGCAGTTTTTTCTTGCAATATTCAATCACAAACATGACATTTCTTTAACAAGTGATCTTTGCAATTCTGTGATCTTTGCAATTCTATTTGCTTTTGGGATATGTAAGAAGACTCATATGGACACATATGTATTGTAACTAAAGAATTAAAAATATCTATTGTGCTAACAATAAAATTAAAGACTACTTTGTCATTGAGACGCTGTGGGCAAACTTATGATGGAGGGGAGTGTTTCTTGCAACTTTTGGCATGAATGAATATACAGTTTGAGTTAATAACATATTTTTCATAATGATATACCTTGGGGCCACACTACTTTTGTTTCATCTTATTAGCAGTGTATATTACAAAAGATGATTAATATATAATGAAATTTGCACTGAGCCTCTTTGGCTCTTGAGCAAAAGGTAACCATTGGTTACAGTTTCATGTCATTTTGGTAAGATAACAAAGGAGTTTGAATTATTGGGTAATCAAGTTAATTTATACACATTGATATGGCTGCATTTCTTATCTCAAGTGAGTTTATATTATTCTGTTCTGTTATAAAAGCCAAATGATTTCCATTTTGTAAATGCATGCAGGGTGGTATAAATGCAGCATTAGGAAACATGTCCGAGGATGACTGGAGGTGGCACATGTATGACACAGTTAAGGGAAGCGATTGGCTAGGTACTTTTTGTTAGAAGTGATTGAATTGTATGGACTGTATCAAAGTAGTGAACTACAGTTCACCTGTATTAGTGTTCATACATTAGCTCAGATTCAGACAACACCTTTTCTTTCTTGTTGTCTTTGAACTCATGTTTTATCTTACAGAAAGTATTGTTGCAAGGCATACTTTGTTTTTTTAGGTTTTTTTTCCCTGTATGATGACAAAGGTTTTACTTTTCTATAGGTGATCAGGATGCTATCCAGTATATGTGTAGAGAAGCACCAAAAGCAGTTATCGAGCTAGAGAATTACGGTTTACCATTTTCTCGAACTGAGGAGGGAAAGATATACCAACGTGCATTTGGTGGTCAGAGTCTGGACTTTGGGAAAGGTTGATGTGATGGTTTTCTACTAATCATAACATTTATGATATAAAGGAAATTTATCCACATGTAACTTTCTCCATCTTATTTTATAGGTGGACAAGCTTATCGGTGTGCTTGTGCTGCTGATAGAACTGGGCATGCATTATTGCATACATTGTATGGTCAGGCCATGAAACATAATACACAGTTTTTTGTGGAATATTTTGCTTTGGATCTAATCATGGGCAGTGATGGTGCGTTAAACTTGTTTCCTTCAATTAACTTTTCAAATTTATAGATGTGCAGGCCAAGAATTATCAAACTAATTTTGTGCTGCGTTAATATATTTCAAAAACATTTTGATCTTACAAATGATTTTTTACCAGGTAGCTGCCAAGGCGTTATTGCTCTGAACATGGAGGATGGGACGTTACACCGGTTCCGTGCTTCATCAACAATATTGGCAACTGGGGTGAAAATTTATTAATTGAGCTTAACTTGGTTTCTACACAGGCTATGTTGCTATCATCTTATCCAATTTTATATTGTTCTCAGGGTTATGGTAGAGCATATTTCTCAGCAACATCTGCTCACACTTGCACAGGAGACGGAAATGCTATGGTTGCACGTGCAGGCCTTCCTCTTGAGGTATACTAAAGTTTGTTTCTTTTTTTCTTTCCATTCTCATATATTTCTGTTGATATTTGGATATAATCATTGTTTTTGGCTATGACTTTTTGTTTCAGGACCTTGAGTTTGTACAATTTCATCCAACTGGAATATATGGTGCTGGGTGCCTCATTACTGAAGGTTTGTGTAATTTTGTCATCAGTGTTAATAGAAGAGTAATTGAAGTATATTATAACCTGGCTTATCTAATTATCTTATGCCTTATGTAGGATCACGTGGTGAAGGTGGTATTTTAAGAAACAGTGAGGGTGAAAGATTTATGGAACGCTATGCCCCTACAGCAAAGGATCTTGCATCAAGAGATGTTGTTTCAAGATCTATGACAATGGAAATCCGTGAAGGTCGTGGTGTAGGTATGTTTGCTCTCATTTCTTATGGTATTCCAAATATCTGATTGTCCCAGAAAGCAAACTGAATTTTCAAATGCAAATGCATGATGACATCTATAGGTGGCAAATCACATATGTGCAGTTTGGGTGGGTTGGGCTATTGGTCAAAAGTACTATATTTTTAGGCCATGTTTAACCATTTAACTGTTTAAGTAGGTCAGGTCAGGTTGACTTGTTAACCTTTTTTTGCTTCTTTTACTTCATTTCTTTAATAGATAGTTAATATATTGGATATGATATAAAAACTGTTATTCAAAATTTTAGATGATCCAGTTTTTGTTGCAGAACAATTTGAGATGTGAACACTTGATTATTCCACGGGCTGACGGGCTATTTCTTACCCGTTTGATGTGTCTCCTTTTCAGAATATAAATTTGACCTGTTATACCTGTTAGTATTTATAAAGTTATAAATCAACAAATTTTCACATAAATGGGTAGTAAAGCATCCCTTTATCTAATAATTAAAGGACTAAGAGCACGTAAGCTGTGTTATCTCTGCTCTAAATTCCATTAGTTGTTATTTTACCTTCTTTAAGCATAAGTAGATCTTGTGAAGACAGTGACTAAAAACAAAGAACATATCACATGAAATACTTGTTTAGAATGTACTAGTGAAATACATATAATTATGCAATCATGAAGATGGATAGCTTTATAAAGCTAAGCTTTCCTCGGTAGCTCCGTTGCTAGTTAATATCTCTTTATTTTGCAACAACAAATCTGCAGGTGTTGCTTGTTACCAGTCTTTTTAGCAAGTTACATGAACTCCAAAGTAGATTAGCTGCTAATTTAATCAATTCAGTTGCAATTCTTAATGGCAGAAAAGATGAACCCTGTGCATATTGTTGAACTTATAAATAGGCAGTAATGTCCTCACAAGAAGATTCTGAGATTTATTTTTAGTATACACTATACAGCATGATGCTTGTAGGACTTGGTGCTATTTTGCTAAGAAGCAAATTAACCTTAGTTTTTTTCAATAGGACCAATGAAGGACCACATTTATCTTCACTTGAATCACTTACCACCAGAGGTTCTCAAGGAGAGGCTTCCTGGTATCTCTGAAACTGCTGCCATCTTTGCTGGTGTTGATGTTACGAAGCAACCAATTCCAGTTTTACCTACTGTGCACTACAATATGGGTGGAATCCCAACAAATTACCATGGGGAGGTAGATCCTGTTATCATAAACCATTTTCCTTTCAGTGGTAGATGCAACTAAGGGGGTGTTTGGATTTGCAATATTGGAACCGCTTATTTAATTATTGTGTCTTGAAGTTGCAGCAATCAGTTTTGATTGTTTGGATAAACAGAATCGGCTTCTGATTATCTTGAGGGTCAAATAATTGATTTTGAATAATCGGTTTCATAACAGCTGCTACAAAACTTATCCAAGGATAAAATATACTAACTTATTTACCTTTCTTTTAACCTTTAGAGATTTTTATTGCCAATTCACAAACCATCTCCACTAATTTTCACAATAGTGTCCTTTTTTGTCATTTATTTGTTAGTTTCTTAAATATTTGTTATTTCCAAACACTCAAAAAATCTTATCTAATTTTTACAACATCAAAAAGCGGATGCATATCCAAACGTTGTTTTCTACATCTTGTTTTTATCATATCCGATTAATTTGATGCTGATTATTATCACATAATCAGTTTCAAACTCCCTCCTCCCCTTTCGAAAAAAATCATAAAATAAATATGATTTAATATTTACCTCCTTGTTTCCTTATCGCAGGTAGTTACCATTAAGGGCGATGATCCTGATTCGATTGTTCCTGGGCTTATGGCTGCTGGAGAGGCAGCTTGTGCATCTGTTCATGGTGCCAATCGTCTTGGTGCTAATTCTCTTCTTGACATTGTTGTTTTTGGTCGGGCCTGTGCAAATAGAGTTGCAGAGATCCATAGACCAGGTAAATTTCTCTTGCAATTTGTAAGCACATATGGTATAATGATAGTCAATCATATGGCCTAACATTACTGCTGTATAGGGGAAAAACAAAAACCATTGCCTACGGATGCTGGAGAGAAGACTATTGCATGGTTAGACAAGATTAGGAATTCAAATGGCTCACTTCCTACCTCGAACATTAGGTTGAATATGCAGCGAATTATGCAAAACAATGCGGCCGTTTTTCGCACACAGGAGACTTTAGAAGAAGGTACATTGAAAAGCAGAATTTCCGTATATTTTTTGTGGGCACACATAAATGGGTTGTTTTTTTTTCTTTTCGAACAGTATATGTTCACCCAAGAGATCTCTTTTAGCACCTAATTGGTGTCTTGGTGTAAAAACATCTCTAACCAAGACATCGAATTTGGTGCGATCAACCATTCATCTTTGCCAAATTATATTAACTTTGGTGCATGATTACGCATCATAACAAATGTTCATATCTTTTGTTTTAAACCCTTTGATAAAAATACCTTTTTATATTTTATACCCTTGTTGTATTTTAAGTTAATTCACAAAACTGATACATATTCTGACATGAACAGTAAAATGTATCATAAAAAATATATCACTTTTGAATTTCACCATGACCTTTAAAACGAGTTCAATATTGAATAAAGTATTTAGTATATTTTGGCTGCTCATTCAAACTTACTATTCTCTTATCTACATTTGCTCACTGTTTGAGTGTTGCAGGTTGCAATCTGATTGATAAAGCATGGGAGAGCTACCATGATGTTAAATTGAAAGATCGGAGCTTGATATGGTAAATCTTAGTATTTTTTTTTCATTAAAGTACTCTCTTTTCAGTGACTTATGTAGCTGAAAACATATTTCAGGAACTCGGACTTGCTGGAGACCATTGAATTGGAAAATCTCTTGATTAATGCATGTATTACTATGCATTCTGCCGAAGCTAGGAAAGAGAGTAGAGGAGCTCATGCTCGTGAAGATTTTACGGTTAGTTCAAACTCATGGTCCTTTTTAAGTCGGTGACTCGGTTAATCTCTTCAAAAATTATTTTATCTCACAAACTATGTTATATGCTTTTGCAGAAAAGAGATGATGTGAATTGGATGAAACACACATTAGGGTAATTCACTCTCTCTCTCTACACACACACACACACTCCTATCTTTGGGTCACATTTGATCCCAAACGGGTAACCTTACCTCTATCTCATGGGATAAAGAGGATGCTCCCACGGACCCCTGACTAAGGAAAACATTTTTTTCCTTTTCTTTTTTGAAAGAGAAATAAAGAAAACATACAAGAAAAACAAGTACCAAGTATCATTAAAAGATAGAAGAGTAAGGCTCCTAAGGCTAAAGTAGATAAGAAGAAAGCCACAACAACAAAGAAAAGACTAGTAAATGGAAATAAATTATAAAGAAATTAATACCTAAAAGGAAATTAATAACTCAAGTAAATAACTTTGACCTAAAAAATTACTTCTAACCCCTTACTCATTTTAATAGTTACATATAGCCTGGGCCCCTTTGTTTTGTTTTGACTGGTTCGTATCAGATTGCACACTTAAATTCTTATAACCTCTTAAGTCTTGGTTCTTAAATAATTTTATTAAAAAATTTAGATTATTATCTTACTGATATAGCTATTTAGTCATATCTAATGCATTAATTATCTATAAAATACAAGGAACCATAAATGTTGATGGGTCAAAGGCGAACCATTACCGAACCCACCTAACCGGCCCATTTTGTCACCTCTAATATATATTGTGCATACACACATGCATAAGGAGTCATCACACAAAATCTGTATCCGCTCCCGGCATTCCGCATATGCCACATGAATGTTATGTGTGATGCTTAAGAGAAATTGGACACATAACATATCAGTATTGGTGGTATAAACGATGGTGTAACAAGCAACGTATTTAGTTCAATTGCTTAAAACATATTTAACAACTCATAGAATACGCCTCCTTTTTTTCTGTCATACTATTATCCAACCAAATAGCCAATATATTATTTGAAAAAGCTTTCGGTTACCCAATGATATACAAATTTTTGGTTGCTCATTTGTAGCCATACATTTTATTGTCTTGCTTAAATATCAATGTGGTGATTGTTACTAATTACCAACCCCTTGTTCAGTTAGATGTGGCAATTTGGAGTTTTGGATAGGAAGTAATCCAAAGTGTTTTGAAACACTAAAACCCACTAAATCGTTTTATTTAAGAGAACTATATTTTTATTTTAAAATGTAATTCAGTACATTGATTTTTTAACAAGAATTTAACAATAGGCAAACCTAACTCAAGCTGTTTTGACCCGTTAATTACACTACCGTCACCTAACCCTCAAGCCCCACATTATGCCACCTCAACTATACACTTGCATACTTATGTCAGTTCCTGTTTTTTATTTGTAATATTATTACAGTTTGAGATGTTAAATTCCTTTACTACATTGGCAAATGGACTGTCTTTAATTTTTGAGAGAAAATAAGTGTATTTATCTTAAACACTGCAGATACTGGGAGAACGAGAAGGTCCGATTGGACTACAGGCCAGTTCACATGAATACTCTCGATGACGAGGTCGAGACTTTCCCGCCAAAAGCCCGTGTGTACTAACATTATGGCGCTATCACAATAATCTGATGTCTTTCTCAAACAAGTTACCATTACCAAAAGTTGAATTGAACTGCAAAATTTTGCTAATAAGTTG
This sequence comes from Deinandra increscens subsp. villosa, assembly GCA_039602395.1. Lineage (NCBI taxonomy): Eukaryota > Viridiplantae > Streptophyta > Magnoliopsida > Asterales > Asteraceae > Deinandra > Deinandra increscens. The sequence continues at coordinate 62,238,021 of JBCNJP010000006.1, forward strand.
TCGCATTCATCATTTGATGCACAGCCCTATAAACCTGCACATAAGTTGTCTTTGCAAAAACTCATTGTAGCTTTTGTTTGTAACTTGGTTTTTAGACTTAGAGATGATAATGCGTTGTCTTGAGTAGCCTTTTTAACTTATGGATTTGCCTTTGTAGTTTCAAAAGATAAGAACCGTCTCATGGGCGTGCCGACTGTTTTCTGTGTATTGCAAAAGTGGTTTTTGGTCATCTTATAAATTTGTCGCCCGTTGCGACGTATGGTAATACTCTCAATGTGCAAAACAAAAACTGGTTCGACCAAGGAATCGGAACGACTAGGACTGTTTTCCACATTCAAAAGATTTTCAACGGCTAGAATCGGTTCTTGGTGGGTTCGGGTAGTAACCCGGTATAGAACCGTTTCTTGGAAAATGTTAAACTGGGTGTGGAACTGGTGGATCACAAACGGATAAGACTCGGTTCCTCTAATAGGCGGGTTAAAACCGGTTAACCGCTTCCGGGTTAGATTTGTGTCTCTACTTAACCACCTCAAGCAAAAACAAAATCAAATGACAGTTAAAAAAAATCTCAATAAGATATACATTCTCTCTACGGGTCCATAATGACTTAATTAAAGTATTAAACGAACTCAATGCTCTAATCTAATCTGGAGCTTTTTCCGAAAACGTATCATGCATGTTAACAAAATTAAATAATATAAAACTTATTAATGCAACCGTAATACGAATGTCGCTTTGGCCGAGTGGTTAAGGCGTGTGCCTGCTAAGTACATGGGGTTTCCCCGCGAGAGTTCGAATCTCTCAGGCGACGGTATCATTTTTGGATTTAATTTCCACTTGAAGTTTATTTATATTTTACATCTTAAATCTTAAAAAAATAAATGAACCGATCTTTACATACATTGGCTACATCATCATCCACATTAACAATATTTGCCGTATTTGGCGCTTGCAATCAACAACTTACATAGACAACTAAATTATTTCTATAGAAGCTAGGATTTCATAAAGCAACCTCTTAAACCTCACCACAACATTATGTATTCGTTGACCATCTATGTTGCATAAGATGAACAAAAAAGCGACATTTTTTTCTTTTTTTGTTTAAAGTCATAAGGTGGATATAGGTGTAATAAAAAAATTATCAAACTACCCAAATAGTCTTTATTTAATATAGTTTTTCTTTTGTTTTCTAGTTTTCTAAATAAAAGTAGTGTTCCAAGGAGTCTTACCATATATATATATTGTAACACCTTGTCAATTACGGTAAAATCGGAGGGAAATTTTTCCGTTTATAAACTGGACTTGGTAAGCCCAGTCGGGCCCAATAGGCCCATTAAGAGAATTAAGGCCATTAAAGGCCCAATCTATATACCCGATGTCCGTATGAGTTGTTATAAGGATTCTAATAATTTATTACGTAATTCAAGGTGTTACAGATTGATAAAAGCTGAGTTCGAGTGGAACTGACAAACTATGTTGCTTAATTGATTAACGTTCCGAATAACCGGACGTTATGGTATAAATATGTTGATTCAATGAGCTATGACGATAAATATATTAACAAGAATGTTAATAATTGTTAGAAAGTCCGTTCAAACAGTTACAAGTAAAGTGTGTGTATGGAAACGCTAAACGACGCTTGACGTGCGTATGTCATCGGCAGTGACAAAGAGGCCACTAAGACAAGATTAGGGTATCCGGAGATGCCAGATACTTGATCATTGATGATCTGACTATTAGAAAGGATAGCCGAAGGAATCAGTGCGAGAAACAGCGAACTCGGTAATCGGGACGGCTACGCGATATTAACCGAAAAGGTCTTTAATAATTGTTTAAGATGGCTTAACCGACCCCGGTGAAGTTATAAGTATTTTTCTAAGTGTTTACAGAGAATTACACTCGTGGAAATGTGTTCGGTTCGTAAAACGGCGTTAAACGAGACTCGCGTCAGCTACACGCTTTATACCGCCCTATGACCGAATATTTATCAGATTATATATTATCTGACGATTTAAGTAATCCCTTTATTGTAGGATCGAATATAACTCAAACACGATATCATATGCTTAGTTAATTGTGCGAAATCCAATTAACCAAGTGTGGATTCAAGATCAAAACAGGAAGAACACAATAATACGATAAATACTATTCGAACCTTTAACTTGCACACGATTAGATTACACTAAATCGTCTTTACACTTTGACTAGAGAAAGTTGAACTCCTTGTGTGCTCCTTGCCCTCTCAAGCTCTCTCTCAACTTGCTAATCTAATAATGATGGAAGAAACCCACCCAAAGAATGAGATTTTCTACTTAGCCCCTCCTAAGTTCCTAACTTAACAACTTAGCAATCAACTTTTAAGTTAGCCAACTAAAGATGCATATATTCAATTAATCACTCAAATACTTTTAACATTTTCACCACATAATTAATTTACCATATAATTTGAATTTGGGGCGTTACAAAGTGGTTCATCGTTTATGTGGCCAGAGAGTGACTTCCACGATCGCTCATAGCCCTTAAATTGGTTATAACCACTACAAGTTGTTTTCTAAAAAATGCCAAATGTGGTAGTACACGAGTACCCTTTTTTCTTTTAAAGATCACCATTAGAATGGAATGTTACTAAATAAGTGGTTATTAAATTAACTTTGTATATAACCCGATAAAACCATGCGAACGAATGAACTCTCACGCGAATGTACATGTAAGCCAAATAGCTCAGTATATTCACTCATAGACCCTGACTTGGTCATAATCTCAAATCGATATGTGGAAAACAAGACTAAGGGGGTGGTTCATCGTTTATGTGGCCAGAGAGGGACTTTCACGGTCTCTCATAGCCCTTAAATTGGTTATAACCACTATTATTCGTTTTTAAAAAAATGCCAAAGCGGGTAGTACACGAGTACTCTTTGTTTTTTTTAAAGATCACCATTAGAATAGAATGTTACTAAATTGGTGGTTATTAAATTAACTTTGTATATAACCCGATAAAACCAAGCGAATGAATGAACTCTCACGCGAATGTACATGTAAGCCAAATAGCTCAGTATATTCACTCATATACCCTGGCTTGGTCATAATCTCAAATCGGTGTGTGTAAAACAAGACTAAGGGGGTGATTCATCGTTTATGTGGCCAGAGGGGGACTTTCGCGGTTGCTCATAGCCCTTAAATTGGTTATTACCACTATGAGTCGTTTTCTAAAAAATGTCAAAGGGGGTAGTATGCGAATACTCTTTTTTTTAATATCACCATTAGAATGGAATGTTACTGAATAGGTGGTTATTAAATTAACTTTGTATATAACCCGATAGAACCATGCGAACGAATGAACTCTCACGTGAATGTAGATGTAAACCAAATAGCTCAGTATATTCACTCATAGACCTGAAATCATTTGAAGAACCATGCGATGACTAGACACCGGGGAGTTGACATTGGTGAGTTGATCACCAGTCTCTTTTAGCGCTTGGAAATAGGAGGTGACCTTTTTGGCACGCGTGGTGTCGGTTATGAAGATAGTGCCCAAAAGGTCCATCGAGATCGTCATGTAGATCCATTGTAATACAATGGCATCCACGTGATTCCAGAGATCAACGTCTGTAGGAGGTGCAGGTTTGTCGGCAGCTGTAGGTTGCGGAGTTGGTGGAGACGATCTCTCGAGATGAACAGAGCAGTCAAACGCTTTGCAATGGATTTTTAATAGTTCCTTCCATTGCGTAAATCTTCGAGTTTTGGTGTCAAGAATTAGAGGGATGACATTTTTAACATTCGTGACTGTAAGGGCCCGGTGAGGGGTGGAAGAAGACATGGTTAATAGGAAGAGAAGGGTGATCGGAAAAAGGGGAGGGGTACCGGTGGGATGAAGCCGGCAGAGAGATTGGACGGAATACCTAGGGTTGGTAGGGGAGAGGATCATGATATTAGGCAGATACCATGTTCAATCCCATAATGCTTTCATTGATTGAGTATCAATTATATAATACATGATTGAGGGTAATTTACACATAGGAACCCTACACTATAACATAAATACATTACTATAACATTAACAAATATGTTGCATTTGCATTATCTAGAAGAATGACATGACCTTCTTTTAGTTTAAGTCTTTATTCATCACCAACAATTTTGATAGACATTTATTTCTAGTCAATAAAATGATTGAGAAGCGGTATACATTAATCTTTCACTTCCAATATATCATCGTCATTTTTAGCTAATCCTTTTTATTTTACTTATCAAAGATTAACACAAAACTGGACATGATGGTTCTTAGTTTTATATGTAAGAGAGTTAGCAAGTCTAAAGCCTTTTAACAATTAATTATCTGATCACCATAAAAAAAAAGGGATAATCACTAAAATGACCAAATTTGACTTTGAAATTCAAATTTTAACCACCCAAATTTAGCCCTCACCAAAATGACCTTCTCCACTCCGATCCTACCACGTAACCCAATCCGGTTGACAATTTGGACCCACCTCAAACCAATGAAAAATGACATCTGGATTTTGATGGGGGCATAAGACACATCATCATCTTCTTCCATCTGTATTTTTCACTCACTCACTCTCTCTCTCTCTCTCTATCTCTCTTTCTCTCTCTCTCTCCACTTAAACCCAGAACCAACAAAGAAATCCGGCGACCCTTTAACTCAACATTCTGGCCAATATACTCAACGATAAATCACGTGCGACCCATCTACGAACTCCTCTCGATCATACGAACACAATGGGACTAGCCTTCACCACCGACTTAAAAACCCGAAAATGCTCTGGGTTAAGCCCATGTGTAAATAAAACACTAAGGCCCAACAGTAGTAGCATCCTTTATATGAACTTGTCATATACACAGCTCATCTTCCAGAACTATAGCAAACTTTGCCAACAAACAAAAACTCAATATGGAACCGGAGTTGAAGATTCTTGATCGAAGAAACTAACTATTGAACAGAATAAACATACCGGCAGCCTGAGGCGAATTTTGGCAAGCCGTTTCTTGATCTAAAGTGAGCCCCGCCGGCTGGAAGCAAAATCCAGCGACTGAGTCATCTACGGCGCCCTGAAAAACAAACAATGGCTTTTACCGGTTGAAGAATTCTTCTTCCAATTGAACGATTGCAATTCCGGCTGAACTTCATAATTCTGCTTCAAGGTTCTTAAGTGTTCCGGTTGATCGATGAAGCGGAAGAGAGGAGAGAGTTTTCTGGTGAAGGCGAATCAGCGATAGCTTCCGGTTGAAGCCAGATGGACCGGAAAATCCATCTTTCTGTTTAAACCTGAGACTTCCGGTTAAAGTTTGATTTCTGGTTAATGATTAAGACGGAACAAGGTTGAACCGGATGAAAGTTTGCTTTAAGCAACAGTAACTCTCCTTTTCGATGCACTCCTTTTTGCCGCGATCTCTGAGACACGCAAACGAAAGTAGCTCTATTTCTCTTCTCCTTTTCTAGACACACACAAGTGTAGATCACTGCAACACCACCGACTCGAAAACCCAAAAATGCTCTGGGTTAAGCCCATGTGTAAATAGAACACTAAGGCCCAATAGTAGTAGCATCCTTTATATGAACTTGTCATATACACAGCTCATCTTCCAGAACTGTAGCAAACTTTGCCAACAAACAAAAACTCAATATGGAACCGGAGTTGAAGATTCTTGATCGAAGAAACTAACTATTGAACAGAATAAACATACCGGCAGCCTGAGGCGAATTTCGGCAAGCCGTTTCTTGATCTAAAGTGAGCCCCGCCGGCTGGAAGCAAAATCCGGCGACTGAGTCATCTACGGCGCCCTGATAAACAAACAATGGCTTTTACCGGTTGAAGAGTTCTTCTTCCAATTGAACGATTGCAATTCCGGCTGAACTTCATAATTCAGCTTCAAGGTTCTTAAGTGTTCCGGTTGATCGATGAAGCGGAAAGAGGAGAGAGTTTTCTGGTGAAGGCGAATCAGCGATAGCTTCCGGTTGAAGCCAGCTGGACCGGAAAATCCATCTTTCTGTTTAAACCTGAGACTTCCGGTTAAAGTTTGATTTCTGGTTGATGATTAAGACGGAACAAGGTTGAACCGGATGAAAGTTTGCTTTAAGCAACAGTAGCTCTCCTTTCCGATGCACTCCTTTTTGCCGCGATCTCTGGGACACGCAAACGAAAGTAGCTCTATTTCTCTTCTCCTGTTCCGACACACACAAGTGTAGATCACTGCAACGTTCTTTCATCCTGCCAACAGTAACCCTAGTGACCCGTCACCATCAGTTCTTCAATGATGATGAAAACCCAGAAACCCTAATACATCGAACTAATCGTCACCGTCAACTTTGAACTGTTAACCCCATCACTTTCTTCTCAACTGGGTCTTCTATTACACAAACCCAAAAATTCGAAGTTTACGCCAAATTCATCTTCTTCGTCCGAATTCGTGCATGGAAACCCATATATATCATCATCTTCTCCAACCCGGTCTGTGAACGTAACATCAACCCAGATTGATGTCAACATGTTCTCGTGTTCGTATGGAAACCGTAGGGATTTTCAGGTTTTGAAGTCTGTGGTTAAGGCTAGTTCCATTGTGTTCGTATGATCGAGAGGAGTTCATAGACGGGTCGCACATGATTTATCGTTGAGTATATTGGCTGGAATTTTGAGTTAAAGGGTTGCCGGATTTCTGTGTTGGTTTTAGGTTTAGGTGAAGAGAGAGAGAGTGAAAAATGCAGATTGAAGAAGATGATAATGTGCCTTATGCCCCCATCAAAATCCAGATGTCAATTTTTCATTGGTTTAAGGTGGGTCTAAACTGTTAGCCGGATTGGGTTACGTGATAGGCTCAGAGTGGAGAAGGTCATTTTGATGAGGGCTCAATTTGGATAGTTAAAATTTGAATATTAATGTCAAATTTGATCATTTTAGTGATTATCCCTAAAAAAAATTTGCCAATAGACATATTTAGAAAGTCAATGGGTGGTCTAAATTGTTATCAGCTAGCTAGAATTGGTAGCACACATTTCATAGTTGTTTCCCTAATTTATATCTATACCTCACACATGTTCCTCTTGTTTCCTTTCATTCACTTTGTAGATAAAATTATGTTAATAATAATCACTTTTTCTTAACATGGAGAAACTAATGCAATTTTGAGAAATTGAATTGAACTTTCCTCCTTCATATAATCTCACTTTTATGCACAATATAATGGCAAGCCAACTGGCTCTTGTCGCTCTTGTTTTCCTTTCCGCTATTGTCCTCGTCGCCACTGCCGCTGATGCACCAACAAACTCCCCTAAAGCATCGCCGTCGGGTTCAACACCATCGCCATCTCCGTCTTCTCCCTCCTCAAGAGATAGCTCTTCATCACCTAGCCCTGCCGCGGAGGAATCGACCTCTAGCCCACCAACACCAAATTCTGATCCCGATTCATCAGAATCCGCTGATGCACCAGATGTTGATGATGATGATGACGATGATGATGATGATGCACCGATGTCTGATGATTTAGAAGCTGATACACTAGAGTTTGAAGAAGACTCCGCCGTTACATTAAAGGCAACTATTATTTCGTTTGCTATTGTTATTGCAAGTTTCTGTTTATTGTAGATTATGAGGAAAGATTTGTAACTTTACAAATTTAGGACGCATACCCATATGTAATCTACGTGAAAAACCAAACTTTTTAAATATTTAATTTCGTATGTTCATTTCTTGTAATATATTATACGAATCGAATTAAACCTATTTAGACTTCACATGCATACAAATTCTTACACAGTTATATGATAGACTTCAAAACCATGCATGATCTTCTTCTATATTCCCATACGGTATATATATAAGGGAAAATGACGAAAATAACCCCTTTGATCAAGTTTGGGACGAAAATAGCCCCATGAAACTTTTTTCTTAACTTTTAGCCATACCTTAACGGTCGCTAACGACCTCCATTTAAACCCAAAACGACCGTTCCTGATGACCAACCACGGTGCGACATGTGTCCACCACGGTCGTTAATACGTTGGAAAGGTCGTCGACGACCGTCGTTTTCCGTCAAACGACCGCCGACTACGTGTGTGGTCGCCAACGACCACGGTCGTTTGACGGAAAACGACGGTCGTCGACGACCTTTCCAACGTATTAACGACCGTGGTGGACACATGTCGCACAGTGGTTGGTCATCAGGAACGGTTGTTTTGGGTTTAAATGGAGGTCGTTAGCGACCGTTACGGTAGGGCTAAAAACTGGGAAAAAAATTTCATGGGGCTATTTTCGTCCCATACTAGGTCAAATGGGCTATTTTCGTCTTTTTCCCTATATATAAATACAATATTTCTGGTACACTACACAAGAATGACAATGTCTATACATGTTTAATATCTAGTCTAATATACCCCCTTCAACTAAGAAGGAGGTTCTCGGATGCTTAGACTGGAACGGAAGTTATAGACAAGTGCTCATGGAACCATGAGGGGACATGAAAAACGTGTATGTGGCCCTTCTTAAATTTCTCCTGTACTAAGTGAATATTGATCTCTATATGCTTGGTACGTTGGTGATGAATCGGGTTTCCTGTCATGTAAATTGCACTGACGTTATTACAATAAACAAAGGATGTGCGTTTGGGAGGTCGACCCAATTCAATTAGGAGATTCCCGAGCCAGCAGACTTCAGCAGCGATATGTGCTACCCCCTCCCGGTATTTGGCATCTACACTGGAATGAGATATTATTGATTATCGTTTGAAGGACCAATAGATTAAGGGGAAAAAGACCAAACTAGCCACTTTGACCACACTTGTCCCCAAAATGACCTTTGACTTTTTTTCTCCTTAAAATAGCCACTGATACACGGTCGCCGACGACGATAGAGCTTCTAGACGACCGTGGAGGTTTTCGAGGCGACCCTATATTTTTTTTTAATTCGAGACGACCATGGAGGTTCTCGAGACGACCGTAGAGGTTCTCGAGGCGACCGTGGAGGTTCTCGAGACGACCGTGGAGGTTCTCGAGACGACCGTGGTTGTCAGAAAAGGACAGTCGTGGTCAGAAATATGGTGACGTGGCACATCCTGATTGGCTCAGAAGCCACGGTCGTGCGATCCTAGTCTATGGCCGCCGACGATTCTTGGTGGGGGCTATTTTGAGTCAAACTTTATCAAGTGACTATTTTGGGAACAATTATGGTCAAAATGGCTAGTTTGGTCTTTTTCAAGATTAAGTTGTCTAATATATTCTCGATCTACACGTACAAAAGATTGTTTCCTCATCTTCTTTATTTCTTACATCTAACATTTATATGCAGGTTCTTCTGTCACTATTGCTATTGTTGATGAAACAGCAGCTGCAACCGCAACAGTTTTTTATGATGCAATGAAAAGTCTACGTACTTAATAATCCATGATATATGGCACCGTTATATATTAAGCGGGGTCTTTTTTTTCTTTCAGCAATAATTCATTCCTTTATTATTCCCTTAATTGTAGCCTTGACTTCCATAGATAATTTTTTACCATACTTGGCTCATCGTCTTCATGTATATGGAGGAGGATTTACTCCTTTATTTCTAGTGAGTGTCGCGAGGCAAGCAGTGATGGCTAGTGCTAGCACGTGGCATAAAAGGTTAGGTCACGCATCTATTTCTAAACTTTCTTGTGTTGGTTTTTCGAATGATCTTTCGTTAAAGAACGTTTGTGATTCTTGTGCTAAGGCCAAATTTGGGAGATATGATTACCTTTTCCAACTAGTACAACTAAAACGAAGGCTTGCTTTGATCTTTTCCGCGAGCAAGTTATTTTCTAACTATAGTCGATGATTTTAGTCGGGCCATATGGGTCCTTCTCCTTAAACACAAACACGAAGCAAGTACACACTTGGTCGATTTTCATGAAATGGTGCAAGTTCAGTTTGAAAGGAATATTAAAAGGATAAGATGCGATAATGGGGTGAATTTACTTCCAACAACATGCTTGAATTTTATTCAAGGGAGGGAATAGTGTTAGAAACCACGTGTCCACACACCCGCAACAAAACGGTGTGGCGGAACGAAAGCACCGACACATTTTGGAGACAGCAAGAGCCTTGAAATTCGAAGCCAATCTTCCTACTAGGTTTTGGGGGGAGTGTGTTTTGACAGCTACACACATTATCAATCGACTACCATCTGATGTGATAAATGGCAAAACTCCCTTTGAATTGTTATACAACTAAAATCCCGAATATGAACGATTGAAGATTTTTGGGTGCCTTGCCTACTACCGAAGCACGGAGACAAATGGAGATAAGTTTGAAATCAGGGGGAGACCGGGTACCTTCATAGGTTATCCACCGGGTACGAAAGACTACAAAATATATGATCCTTAACATGACAAAATCATTATCTCAAGAGGGGGTAAAGTTCATGTAAGAACCATTATTTATTGTAAGAACTAAAAAACCAACTTAAATTAGGGATAGTTAAGTAATTTTGTCCTTTCTTTTTAATTCCCCCACTACATTAATGGTAAATATCATATTTCTATTGTACAAACTTGTAAGAACCAAAGGAAAATTATTTCAAATGAAGTTTTTTTGGGTAGTTTGATATTTTTTTAATTTAATTTCACGTATATCCACCGGATGACTTTAAAAAAAAGTTTTTTTTTTGTTTTTTTTTGTTTTTTTGTTTTTTGTCTGTCCGACTATGTTGCATATATGCAACATATGAAACATACAATGTTGCATATATGCAATATTGTATGTTTCATATGTTTTATATGCAATATACCATGTTGCATATATGCAACATTATATGTTTCATATGTGTAACATGGTATGTTTCATATGTTTTATATGCAACATACCATGTTGCATATATGCAACAATATATGTTTCATATGTTGCATATATGCAACATTATATGTTTCATATGTTCCATATATGCAACATAGTCGGACATACAAAAAAAAATGATTTTTGTTTAGTTTTTGTTTTTTTAGGTCGTTAAGTTGCCATCATGTGTATAGAAATAAAGGAAAAAAGAAGAAGAAACACAAAAATTATCTAAATAACCTTAATTCAATTAAAATTTAATGGTTTTTACATTAGTTCTTAAGTTATTACAATAATATTGGTTTGTACTAGAATTTTACCCATCTAAAGAGATGTAAAATTTATAGAGGGTGTTTTTCCCTTCAAGAAAATCGATGGCCTAAAAAGTGATGAAGAAATATTTACTTTGCCTAAAATATGGGATGATGAGGAAGTTGGGAATAAGCAACCCACCACTTTTAATACAAATGAAATGAGTACCACACATTTAGAACATGACGTGAACCAAAGTGTGCATGTACAGCAAGAGCCCATATAAAGTAAAGGAAGAGAATGTGCCCAACAAGCCAATCAAGGCGGATACAACTCCATGGACATGAACAATTCTGTTAGAGAAGCCTTAAATGATTTTGAACGACCAAAAAGGCAAACGACAAGGCCGGCTCATCTCAATGACTACCGCGTGAAGCTTCCGCCATCTTTAGATCATGGGCATTCATCCTCTAGCTCTAATCATGAGCCCTCGACGGTACACCCTTTAGTATACTTTGTTTCTTATAATAATTTTACTGACTCACACAAAGCTTTCTTGGCGGCCATTACTTCAAATAATGAGCCAAAACGTTTCATCCAAGCAGTTCGAGATCTATATTGGGTTAATGCAATGAAGACATAGATCCAAGCTCTTGAAAAAAAGACATTTGGACACTGCAAGAGTTACCCGAGGGCAAGCGGGCCATCGGCTCAAAATGGGTCTATAAAATTAAGTACAAGCCAAATGGAGAAATAGAGCGGTATAAGGCACGCCTTGTGGCTAAAGGCTTTACAAAAATGGAAGGGGTTGATTTTAATGAGACCTTTGCACCGGTTGCAAAGTTAGTTACCATTCGAAGTCTCCTTGCAGTTGCGGTCAAGAGACAATGGCAGATTCACCAACTTGATGTGAATAACGCCTTTTTACACGGAGATTCAAATGAAGATGTCTACATGAAGGTTCCACAGGGTTTTAAAAGGGAAAAGGAAAATCGCTTTTGCAAACTCAAGAAGTCTCTCTATGGACTCAAGCATGCGTCAAGAAATTGGTACAAAAAATTTACTACATCCTTGCGAACGCTTGGATTTAAGCAATTCAAAAGAGGAAGTATCTTTGTTGCTGCACTCAATTATGTATACGATGTCATCATTACAGGAAATGACGTGAATAATATCCAAGAGACCAAAGAATACTGTCACACCCCCAAAAATCCATGCGCGGAACACCACTGCTGGGAGCGTGACAAACCAGGATCGCAATCCATTAGTTACACCAAACGATCAATAATTAATAAAAACGTTTCATATTTCATTAAAATATAAATTCGGAGTTTTACAAATGCGGAAGCGTAAATACAATGAAATGATTTATGTAAAGACATCGTCACCCAAAGTGACGTGGCTTGTTCAAAGACACTAAAAGGGTTTCGAAGTCTCATGCATGCGTACTCGTGATACTCGAACATCTGCAACCTGAGAAATAACATGCTAAAAAGTGTCAACACAAAGGTTGGTGAGTTCACAGGTTTGTCAGTTCAAAAACAATTCAAGTTGAGTTTAAGATTGACTGTTCAACAATAGTCAAGTTAAGTTTAAGATTGACTGTTCAACAACAGTCAAGTTGTAAGAGCATAATCACTAATATATATCAAATAGCTAGCTAGGCTATATACATGAAACTTCGCATGTTGATGCTCACCGAAGCTAACAGTTGTTTATAGTTTGCCTTGTTGTGTTTAGGACGAATATAACACCCGTTCGATATCCAATCGTGCCAGGGCGACTGACCCGGGTGGGGTTTGTCAGACCCAGTAGTACTACAATATATCTCCCGCTATCGTCATTAATACTAATGGTACCATAAGAAGGACTTTATTGTATCAGTGTGCTACAAGTACTTCAAGTGATATATAAAAGTCTAATTATCTCAGTTGTATAATTCATGCATGTTAATCTCCCCCAACAGGATTTAAAACGGTAAAATGGGGTCGTGAAACTCACCTTTGGGTGCACAGCAATTCCAAATAGATAACAATAGCAAGTAGTAAAATAGCAGGCCTTGTGCAATCTACCAAACACCTAACGAGCATATACGTATATAAGTGTGTGTTCAATTGAAAATGACTAAGTCTAAACCAACGATGAAAAAAAAACGAATAACGTTGAATAGGATAAGATGAAGGTTGTGAAATCCGGAACGAGTCGAGGATGGCACGTTTGACCAATTACGATCGATTATTGAAATAAGCCGAAAAATATAATATATCAATAATATATACTTTCTAAGTTCAAAGATCAAAATAAATATATTTATATAACATATATAAACTAAACGCGCAAAACATCGTTAATAACGAGTTTATAAACCGAGTTACATAAATCTAAATAATAATAATCTCACGTGTCTCAATAGACCGAATATATATAAATATATTTAACTACGATGGATAATCATCACGACTTTAAAACTATCATTTAGATTAATCCACATCACAAAAATAAACGTTTAAATTACATTTTGAATCCAAAACGACAATTTATAGAGTTTTCTAAATCGTTCTCTAGTCTACGAATTTTATAATTTACCAAGGAATCATTTTATGCAAGTTGTAACTCAACAAATGGCCAAATTCATAAAAACAAGAAAAACATAAGCATAAAAAAAATAATGTGGAGGTCACCGGGTTCGAACCCGTGACCTCCGGGTTGACAACCAGCGCACCCACCACTGAGACAAGTGTTCTGCTACTTTATTTGACGAACAAAATTATCTATCTACCATCGGGATGGGCTAGAACCGGATTTTAAAGAAAACAGAAAAAAAAAGCGTAGGCCGGGTCTCAAACCCGCGACCTCAGGGACAGAACTCTTGAGCCTTAGCCACAGCGACAATAGCTAATCTTGGTTTTGAAACCAAAAACAATATTCTTAACTTGTCCAGCTGCGATGCCTTCTTCTTCTTTAAAACTCTGGTGATCGGAGTTTAAATCCGGTCACCGGAAAAACACGAAAACTAAACCGATGCACAGAGAACTAATCGATTTACATGGCATTAGTGTTACCTTGAGTCGAAGATGTTAGATGATGAGTTTTTGATGCCGAAAACGTCCCGAATGTGAATCCGACAACTCCGATCTCGGTCTCGTTTTGAACTCAGTCGCTTCCCAATCGATCCTTGATGTCACTGGATAAAAAGAGGGGCTCGTTGGTGCTGGAATGGTAGTGAAACAGTGGCGGTTGGGTGAAGATCGGTGGTGGTGTGGTGTCTTCGCGGGTCTTAGGAAGAGAGCTCAAAGTGAGGTTTTTGATCAAATGAAGTTACAATTAACCAAATGAGAGAGTGAAATAATTGAATCTAGTTGTAACCGGCGAATTGAATTGAGGCTTTGATGGGGATTTGATTTCGATGTCGGTTTTGCGAGGTGAAGAATGAACCGACTGTTTCGTTTTCTATTTCGTTTTTTTTACTGCAAATCAACTTCTTTCAATTGATAGTTTTGATCCACTAACAACATAGCTCAATTAAATAAAGTTTAGGAAGTTTATAAAATGATAGGAATGACCCCTAGAAATTAGAAGTCCTTAGTTAACTCTAACGGAGTTAACGGAGATAATGTTATCGGTGAATATAGAAGTGTATATCAACACATGCTTAACACGTAACGTGTATAAAACGTAAACCTTAGATAATCACATTAGATAATGAATAATAACCCATAATTATTTATTTTTGGTTCACATAAAATCATATATCTAATTCATATAAAATCATAATATGATTTAACTCACATAAATCATAAAACAATGCGTATAATTTCATGACACATTGTCACATAAAATCATAAAATAAATCGTATTAATATATATACATATATCACATAGAATTATAAGTTAACTTGTCACATGAAATGACGAAACGTTCACATGGAATCACCATGTACAATTTGCATAAATTCATATAACAAGAATATCAAACGTCTAGACTTAAGTGCATGCTCGTATAGTGATGATTACACAAAACCCTAATTGCTAAAGTCAACACAGTCAACACATAAATGTTCTTATAACATTTCATATAGTTTACATTCAGTTAATGCCAGAAAAAGACCTGAAAAGACGGATTGTCACAGTATCCCCTTGTTGAAGAATTTTCGTCCTCGAAAATTGCGTAACGTGGTTAACGTTAATGAGTTGGATACGAGAAAAGGTAAAAATAATTTCTCAGTCATCACATCATCCCCTTATTGAAAGAAATTCGTCCCGAAATTTAAATAAGTAAAGACTGATTCAAGAATCAAATTGACGGCAATGTATCGAAAGAATCCCGGTTTCCTACTCCAAAAGGAGTGATGGATGTTATAATCAAGAATGTGTACCTGATGTTGAGGAGATGTCAAATGTTTAGATAATTTCAAAGGAAATTCGAGTCGAAATTATAGAATGTAATTGTCCTATCAAACGTTCTCCTATGAGGAGAATCGAACAACCGCATTACGGGAATCGTGTTGAGTGACAAGGCCGAACAGGGTGACATGATACATAAGTATCCGAAAGTAAAATTTTAATATGAATAGGAACCATAATACGTCCGAGTAGCCTGCGACTATTGCACCCAATGCTCGAAGTGAGATTCTCATTTCATGCCTGGTTTCCGGTTAAGGCGTTCGCATTTACCAATAATCCAAGTGAGTTAAAGAGAAAGGGATTTGAGTATGAGAAAAATTGGGTATGCATAAAGTCAATCGGATTTGAGTATGAGAATTTGCCTACTAACTAGCAGATAGCATAGAATTACACAAGAATAATCAAGTTAACATGGGGACCTATTGGTTGATTTAGTACTTTATGGAGTTATTGACCAATTAAGTTCACATGATTCATTGTATCATTCAAATTCACATTTCATGCAATAGCGTTTCAGATAGCATACGAGTTTCTACAAATATTTCTTTTAAAGGTTAATGTAGTCAAAGCGTACTAGCATGCAATCCATCATGAAGGTGTTACCATACCATGCATATAATTGTCCTAACCTCTGATATACTATCGTACAATAATAACACGGCATATCTCGAGCATATAAGTTCATAATAACCAACACAACCCATACGGTACAAAGTTGACGGGGCAACTTCACACAATCTTGTCATTCCCACCGGGGTAGGAGACTTAGGACCTTGTATGGTGTATGTTTTTCATACACAATCAAGTTAATACATTCCCAACATGTCATTTTCTAGTTCCTAACACGTTTCATACACATAACTTATCATGCAATTCTACTTAACTTATGTTTAAACCAGCACTTCAATGATTAGTCAATTTATATACCCTAAACATAGGATTAGATTCTCAAATTTTAGCATGCATAAACACGTATGCTTTATAAACATTTCTCATGAGAAGATCAAAAGCAAACAAAGTATTTATCATGGTTAAAATGGTTCAACGGTTGCTCACATACTAAAATATAACTGGTAACACACTGATATACTGACAAAAGGACTGAGGTCTAAAGTGAAATCCAATCAAGAGCCCACTACCATCTAAAAGGTAACATATAGCAGTTTGTTCTAGAAAAGAATTACTCTGTTCTGTTGAGAATTATTCAAGAAATCATATAGACCATTAGGTTCAAATTCAAGTTGGAGTTCAGTATCATATAACATATCAGTGGCCTTGCTAAAGAATCCCAAAATTTAGAGTGAAGATCCAACAAAACAAAAGTGTAACTATGAGGTACCAAAATTCGAAAAGTGATCTGCAAGATTACGTATGGCATCAAGCATGAAACTAGCAAATAGAGGAAAAACGCCAAGGGCTTAGATTGTGAATTCGAGTAAGCGACGGGATAACAAGCTTATGATAGTTGCAACTACGCATTCCAAGAATGACATGTGAGTTTAAACTGGCACTAGGGAAGATACCAGTAGGGAGGAAGCAAATAACATAATGGATAGTATAAAATTCGGAGAGAAATATATATAGCGTGCTTGACATGATTTGGCAAGGAATTCGCGTAGATAGATATCGAAATGAATGTGTCAACTATTATACAATCCTATAGAGTAAACGTCTCATTAGGGAAACCTTCATTATTTAAGCTCACCGGCATGCTCAATCTCCTTAGATTCTTTCGTTCAAACTTGTTCCGAGAGACGTCTTCCACTGATCAAAGAAAAACGAAACCTTTATCTTCACCGTTGGTATCTTCCTGCCCGTTCTTTCCCGCAATCCCGGTTACTCTCACTCTACCGCAAGACCAAGCTCGAACGAACAAGATTGGGTTGTCGTTGTACAGCTTTAACCCGCGACTAGGAAGAGCTTACACCCCCTTCACTCGAACACTGCTCTGATACCAAATGTTGGATATCAAGAGATTCAATAGAAGAGGTTATGTGTTTTTTTAACTCACTAACACTCAAATATGAAAAAATTAAAGCTCTAAAAAATTGGCAGAATATATATGAACAAAAGAGAAGATACAGACTATTATGTTTGAGAGGAAAAGCTTTCTTTATTCACTAAACTAATGGGGCTATAAATAGCCTTACAAACATAAGACAACGTGGACCATTTTTAACCACTTAACCACTAACCTACCTAAGAAACCAGTACACATCTTGACCACTTCTTCACTCCACTTGAAGCTAGCATACTTCCAACGTACACTTCCATCTTAAAATTCAGTCAAAAAGAATACATGCAAAACAACAACATAATTTAGGGCACACACTAAAGGTAGCAAAATTCTCTAATTTGGATAAATGGTCAAGCAGAACGGGTTGGCCTGAACATACCTATATTTTATAAACTTTACAAAAGTATAATATCACAAACAATCCACGTTCTGATGTTGTCCAAAACTCAAAATCAAATGAAGAACAATAGAAGAGAAAATGCAGTAGTTTGAGCTCAAATTAGTACTTAGAAATACTACACAAACAACAGGACAAAAATTACAATCTTAAATCATACATCTAACAAATGATTTGTATATAAATAATAAAACTACAACAGCAATATAAAGTTAATTCAAAAACATAGAACATTTAACCAAATATTTCTAAACTGGTAAAAATTTATTTATCCATCAAAGTATTAATATAACAAACATTTTTGGAACCAGATAATTAAATTTTTGTTGTACCTATAGATTGCCCATTGTAAGGCATGGCCTTCATAAAGCTAGCGGTTTCTATCTACAAAATAAAGAAATTGCAGTTGACGCTTAGCAGCAGCCAAGAGATCTTCACTTATTGAGGTATTTTGTGCTGCATTCCACTCTGACTCCCCCTGTTCCATGTCTATTTTGATCCTCACCTACAAGGGATTGTTTTTCTTGAATATTTTTAACGTCTAACTACAGTTTTCTTATGAAGAGATGACATGAACGACTCACATACCTGCCCGACTGTTTTGTTTAATGCCCAGTTGAAAGCAGGTTGATCGTTAGCTTTCTTTTCCTTTGACCAGGGTTGAATTAGAAACTCTTCAATCCCCTTTTTCATGAAGAGTAATTTTTCACCCGTTGGTGGGTGCATTTAAATCATACTGCTGCAAATATAAGTCCGTCCTTTTTTCCTTGGCGGCGGCAGGACATTAGGGTGCTCCAGTTGGTGTATGATGAGGTGTATATAAAATATGGCTATATTTTTCAAACCTTTTTAGCAGTTTTTTAAGCTTTTAAATTTATAATACCTGATTTACTTGACGACTACTATTTCACCATATTACATGGGTAAGTATACCCATTGTAGGCAGTATAGTAGTGGTAAGTTGAATCGGGGTCGATCAGGACACAATGGAAAGTGAGAGATCTAGATACTCAGTCCGCCGTTATCATCTAGCCAGGTCAAACTTTTAGTTTTAAGAAAAGATTTTAAAAAAATAAAAATAAAATAAAAAAAGTGATAAGATGGTATTTTAGAGAAATGTAAATCGAAGTTAATGTTACTTGGGGGGGGGGGGGGGACGTACTAGTGGTTGAGGAAGGTAGAACACACACTTATATTTTGGCTTAAGATTGTTCACTAGCAGAGGACCAACCACCTTTTGAAATCTTAGGTTGATTCACCATCCAACTGTCAATCGTCTGCGAGGAGTACGAATGCCGAGGCAAGGTGCTGCTAGTGAACATATAAAGTGGTGTAATGCCACTTAGTTACGGGGTCTCTCAAATCGGCCGACTTGCCGTACTCGACACGCCGTCATAAACCAGCAGGGGAACAACCCCGTGTGCCGGATTATTATATTATGAAAATTATCTTTTTAAGGGATTAAGGTCCGTTTCTTCCGTACATCGCTCTCACACATGTACGTCCTGCGTAACCAAAGCCAAGTTCACAAACACGTACCATCTCGGCTTCCGTGAAATGACATAATATTACCAACCTCCATTCCCAACCAAATACTTTCAGCCCGCACTTGTGTGACAGCCGAGTTTGCTTACATAGACATAAGGACCTCGAACGTATCATGTAGCATGGGACGCGAGTCACCTTGAAGGATCATGCATCGTCCCCCCACCGGGTGTCACAAGTCCGGCCTTTAGGATTTCGACTCCCCAAATGGTCTGTGATACGTAGTGCACGTTTGGTTCAGAAAATCAGTAATAAAATTTCAATAAAAAGGGTTTTCATAAAGTCATTAGACACACCTTAAGCGAGCTTATAAGGTCGTTAACCAACCCGCCAAAAGTTTGTTATCTCCCAAGTAAGTATAAGAGTTTAGCCAAGCATGGCTTTAATGATTTGCTTAAGAGAAAGAGAAGATTTCATACACAAATTCTTACTTAAGTTTGATTACAAGACTCGAAAATACCAAATGACTCAATACAAGGGGAAGAGAGGAAAGAATTGAGCAATTTGCAAATAAGGAGGAGGCCGGCTTTTATAGGCAGATTTGTGGAGTTTGGCACGGCATGTGCCTAGTTTGGCTAAGGCGATTGATGAAGCTAAAATAGTTGCAAGTGAAATGGGTGTTGATCTGGTATTCCATCAAAGGCGTATTATTCGTAAGAAAAAACAATCTGATGATACTTCAACTAAACAAGAAGTTTTATTTTCACCTGAGGATAATTTTAGAGTTAACTACTTTTTATATATTGTTGATCAAGCACTTGCTTCTATTGAACGAAGATTTGAACAATACCAACAATATGAAAAACTATTTGGGTTTTTGTTTCGTAAAAGGTTAAGGCAACTTGAAGAAAGTTTGCTTAAGTCACATTGTCATGCTCTTGAAGATGCATTGAAGTACGAAGGAAAAGTATATATTGATGATGATGAACTTTTTCTAGAGTTGAGGTTGTTTGAAAATTTTTTACCGAGTAGAATTATCAGCCCTGTTGATGCTTTTTAAAATCTAAAAGAGGTCGGATTTTTAATTTCCAAACGCATTCTATTTTCGATATATATATTTTTTACTATTCTGGTAACATCTAATTTTCAAATGCAGGGCGGTGTCTTTCATAATGCAATGATTGCATACAGAGTATTGTTAACTATTCCAGTGACAGTGGCATCGGTAGAAAGAAGCTTCTCAAAACTCAAGTTGCTGAAGTCATACTTAATATCTACAATGTCCCAAGATAAACTGAATGGGTTAGCAATTATTTTTATAGAGAGCGATCTGTAGGAGAACATGAATTATGAATCCTTGACCGAAGACTTTGCCTCAAAAAACGCGAGAAGAGCCGCTTGATTTACTTAGATATATTATATTTTGTAGGATTAATACTTTTGTTGCAAGAATAATTTTCTTCATATATTTGGCTTTTCGTACTTGATTGTGGATATTATAATATAGGGGCACTTGTTTTCCTGTGTTGGGCCCAAAAAAAATTAACGTTCTCAAAAACAACCCTGGTTCTGCATCAACTGATTTTATAATTTGGTATTTTTCATTTAAGTTCAACGTAGCTGCATTCCCATGCAGTAGATGGCGGCATCCTCATATTGTGTGTCCTGGTGATCTAATTGAAATGAAGAACTTTTTTGCAGTTATGAAGGCGGAAGTGGGTTGTATGCACAAGCATTGTGTGGTGACTAGTGCCAAAATATTTCCTCCAAAGTTTCATCTGCATTTCTGAGCTAACATATGTCCTCAATTTTTTAGGTTTACTTATATGAACCCAACATGCGTCTCTTTTATAAACTCGTACTTCATTTTATTTGAAGCTCTTTATGGCCATAGGCCACCAAATATAGCTCATTTCTAATGTCTTTCTCGGGCTTGTGTCGTTACTTGGAAGGAACTTTTCTCCCGACCCTGTCTTCCTCTTAGTTTGCACCTTAAGGACAAGGTGAATTTCAAAGGGGGAAATAATGTTATGAATCCAATAGCCCTAAGTCGTGGACCTAATATGCCAGCCCAGTCTAAG
>JBCNJP010000006.1:62259963-62315690 GCA_039602395.1 Deinandra increscens subsp. villosa
GTTTCCACTACTCTTTCCGCTGCAATGAAACGGATTAATGTTTTATGAAGTCTTTTAAATTATTAGAATTGTTCTATGTATCCTCGACTATGATTCCATTCTCGCTCACACCCGAAACCATTGACCGGGGTGTGACAGAAAGTCCGATGAATTATACAAAACACCAAGAAAATAAAGCAGAAACTCAAACGAACAACAATCAGGTCGATCTTTTGATATGCAAAGAAAGTCCGATCGTTTGAGAAAATAAAGAAAATCAAACAAGTTTAAATCTTTGCAAAATGAACACATATCTACTTAGTGACTTCTCATTTTTTCTTCACATATCTTTTTTTATATCTTGAGATACGCATCAAGATGTTGTCTACTAGGTTAAACATCAGATTTAGTGTATATCACATTTGTATACTTTCTGATTTGCCGAGCCTACCTAGAACATCGATCAATGGTCTTATAGCTTTTTCATCTAGTTTATCAGAAAGTCAAACAACGTTAGCCAATGTACCATCATTTCCCATTCATGTCGGGATACAATTTCTCAGTTTTCAATGTTTTCGTATTTTTTAATTTTCTCCTCCTAAAAGTGACAAACTCTATTTTTAGATTTTCATTTTTACCATTTGAAAAATAACCGACTATTTTAGTATTTTTCAAACAAACAACCCCCCCCCCCCACCCCCACCACCCCCCTCAAAATGAGATGGAGTGAAAAATAAAAGAAAATTGATCAACCAACACGAATACTTGAATTTTAGCATTATGAAAACACACAGGATTTTGAAATAATTTGGAATTCATTTTAAGTTAAAACCAGATATTCCACCATCAGCAATGCTTAAATTACCGATAAGTCTTCCTGAAATACCTGTTGACACCAAATAAAACGTTAGTTGCTTTGAGATCGACCCAATTCAACAACATCGGGTCGCCCGATGTCTTCCACAAAGTTTGTGTTGGCCTTGGAAACAATCTTTGGTTTCCATATCATTGATAATAACATTTTTGAATCAGAACCTGAAACATTATCAACCGGCGTCTTTGGTTTAGACCAAAACGGCTTACTAGTTGATTTGAAGTTCGGGGACCAAGATTCATCAAATTTTTTAACATTTTCATCCACGTATTTGGCATTGTTGTGGACGTATGCAGTCGTTGGACAATTTGCAGCAAGATGTCTAGATTGACGACATGCATAGCAAACTCTTTCACGAAGTTTTGGTGAAAATTTGAAAAAATTCTTTGGTTTCCAATGATGACTCATAGCAAAGAGAATCATAGTAACCAAAAGAATGATCAGAATCAAATGAGTTAGAGAAATTATCGTAACAATCATACCTAAGAGATAAATTTCATAGTAAATATTATGAACCACTTGAAGAACCTCCAGAATGACAACGACCATTTCTTGATGTAAACAAATTCGGCTTCTTCTGTTGTGCTTGCCTTAGTTGATTATGAACTTATTTAAGAACATGTTTCTTCGGTTGTTGTTGAGGTTGATGAATCTGAACATTCTTAACAACAACTTTCTTAACTTTTCCTGTTTTGTCTGTTGTACTGGAACATCCTTGACTTCATAACCCAAACCTTTATGCTTGTAGCCAAAAAATTTTGATGTTTTAAATTGAGAACCAGAAGCATTTCTTGCATTAGCTTCTCTAGTGAATTTTTCCTTAATATTCTTCAGCTTGTGCTCATGAATTAAAGATTTAGCAAGTTCAATTTCAGTTGAAGTACTCACAGACTTCTCACTCTTATCAAATATCTGCTAATCTTCCAAGAATAATGAACCAGCACCAAACTTTGGAGCATTTCCAGCTTCATATTTCTTCTTCCTAGACTTAGATTTCCTTTTCTTTGCAAGAGCAGGAGTTACAAACTTTGAATAATCATACTTTTCTGCATTTAAATTCACAGAAGCAGATGGAATACTTGACACATCAACTGGTGACAGAACTTTATGTAAATCATTTTTAACACTTTCTTCACTCTTCTCCTGTTTGTAGATGTAATTCAGAAATGTCGGTGACAAATTACAATTCTTTACTTGATGTTGCAAATCCAGAGTTTCAATTTTTCATTCAAAAATCTTCACTTGAGCATCCAACAGATCTTTTTGAGAAGTAATGAGACTGTTCCGGCAACTCATTATATTCATACTTATGTCTTCTTCTCAAGTTACATTCTTCCAAAACTTCTTCGGTAACCTTTTCCCATTTCTTCTTGAAATAATCAACACCTCTTGTTAAATTTAGTTCTTTTCTCGGAAAAGAACATTCTCATCTCGAAGTTTTGAAAGTTCTTCTTAAAGACAAATTACTTTCTCAGCAGCTTCAACAACAATCTGATTAGCTTTTTCATATTTTTGTTGAACAGGATAAGCTTTTTCGAATAAAGCTTCAAAATCTTCAACAGCTTTTTTAGCTTTAGCTTTTTCACATTCAACACACAAATCATCTTTTTCTTTCATCAAATTCTCATCGATCTTAATAAGTTCAACACACTTTGGACACAATAAAAAAATCTCCTTCTAAAGTTCTTATATGTCACTATCATCCCCTTTATCATATATCACACAAGAACTTATTTCAGAATCATAATCAGTCAGACCACCATCCATGTGTTCATTCTCAAAAACAGTAACACAATTTCTTTTATCTGACAACCCTTGACTTCCTGATTCTAAACCACTCGATGTTGAATCATCTGATTTTGAACCATTTGATTTGGAACCAGTCTTAGGTAAACAATCAATAATCTTCATGTTCTGAAGGTTTGCACAATGTTGAGCAACAACATCCCATAAGACCTCTGATGTACCATAAGCAGAAAATTGATATGACAACTCCTTAGATAATGCCATAGTCAAGATGTCGTAAACCTTTTTCTCAGCTCCATATGCTTTCTTTTGCTTAGAATCAAATTTTCTTTGAAGAATCGGCTCTCCATGTATATCTTTAGGATACTTATACTGTTCAGTAAATGTCAACCGCATATCAATATCATTTATGTCAACATATGCTTCAAAAAATTTCACCCAACTATGATAATCTTCCAACTTTCACAACTTGGGTATACTTTGACTTTGACTTCCAATAACTGTTTGAAAATGATCCATCTTTTACCGAAATATGACGCTTCAAAAATTCAAATACAAAAACGAAGGTCTTAGAAATGGATTATGGGTATCGAGACGGAGGATACTGGCTGTAAGGCGAGTAAAACTGTAGATTTCCCTGAGATGGTCGTGTTGGCTGGTATTAGCTCCCGTAACTCTTCACGAAACTTAAGTTACGTCAGTTTTTGTGAAACGACCCAAAACTCACGATCTAAGACTTGAATTGCAAACTGATGCACGAACCGGTCCGAAGTGAATCCGAACTGAACACTTAAAATGGAGTGATCCGAACTGGTCCGAACTATGACTTCGGTTAGACGAACTAATCCGAACTGAGATATGAAAGTCACAATCAAACTGAATCCAAACTGAGATCTGAACTGGTACTTCGCTTGACCAAACTCACCCGAACTGAACCAAAGTCACACTTCGGAGCGGTATTTTTTTAGACAGACTGTTCGTGATCCGAACTCAACCGAACTGGAACATTTTTGACTCAAATTTCACGATTTTTGAAGATTTTGAACGATATTTGTAGTAGTAGATAAAATATACTCAAAAGGAATGATTTAGAATCGAAATTTTCACGAGAATCTCCACTGAAATTATCAAAACGAATAAAAAACACACCAATTTTTCAAAAACGGACACTTTTTTGGCACAAACACTTGAAAAACAGTTGAGATCTAATAAGTGTATTGAACTGAAAGCTCTGATACCACTTGAAAGTGCATGAGTGACGGACCGTCTACTCGATCAATAGGAAATCAACGTAATACGAATAAGAAAGATGAACACGAAAAGGTAAATACAATAGGAATTGTATTAAGAACCATAAAGAATTTACACACTCAATTTCACACAGGAGATTGGACAAGAAGTCCTGAATTTATACAAGATGAAACTATTTATACTATGCACTTGACTGTCCGAACTGGGGCTCATCCGAAGTCACACGAATTGAAACGAAGTGTGACTTCGTGTCCACTTCGGATGGTCACGAACTACCACTTCGTGTCAGTCCGTGAACAACACTCCAAGCCTCTTTGTCTTGAACTTGATACTTCACACGACGACCAAATAATACTCTAACAAGAATGGATTTTGATACATGATATACCTCCGTGAATAAATCTTTTTTATTATTTTCATTGCATGCTATTTTAAACCACTGATTTTACTTAACGTGTTAAATTTGTCATATAGTTGTCATTTTACTTTATGTTGATGCTCATTGTTATCTTGATTAAGTATGTTGCTTATTGTTTTTTTTTCTCTATGTTTTATTATGCAGGCTTCATTGTGTATATTGCTATAGTTGTGTTTTCCCATCTCTGTAAGTACCAAGTTTATTAGCACCATGTTCCTGATGATCGAATTTAGTTACTGTAAGGTGTTCAATAGACTGTTCAATATTAAGTTTTTGGGTTTTGATTTAGCTATTCATTATTTTCTTTGAAAGTGGATCATGCATGTGATTTGGGTTTATTGTTGAATATATATTTGTTTTTGGGTTGGTGTTTTGAGGGAGTGTTTGATTGTTTTCTAGGTTAAGAAATGTAATGGCATCTACTTGCACGTCCATGTACAATATGTATTACTTTATGGTAACATGACCATGGCCTGCTGCAACGTGCAGGCGGATAACCAACTCGGTATTGTTAAAAACAAATACATATAAGAGTAAATGAATAAGCACATCGATCCCTACTTTCTTTACTACATTTAGGGCTCTAAATGAACCGAACGTTTAGGGAACTGTTTGTGAACCATTTGAAGGGAAGTTTGTTTAGGTTCGTTCGTTTAATAAATGAACGAGCACGAACGTGTTTGTTCAATTACGTTCGTGAACGTTTGGTAATATGTTCATTTATTTAAACAGAGACCTTATTCATTTGAATTGTGTATCTTGTTAAAAACCTAATTATTAAAATTAGATATTTGAAATTAGTTATGTTTATGATTACTATTTTTAGTTTGTATATTGTATTATGATAATTATGTTTGCATGTTTAGGATTAAGAATATTATTATTTAAAAAAAGGTAAGTATATTTTTGTTTGCGTTTGTGAACCCTCAATGAATATGTTTAACTCATTAACGGATAAACACAAACTTTCGTTCTCTCTCATTAAAGTATTCACAACCCATTCTTCATAGATTCTGTGAGTGCAAACTCTAAAATTTAAGGTTTGGTTGTGAGTAAAATAAAAAGAAAATTAATTATAGGATATTAAAATTTTTATATTTATAGGAATGGAGATGTAGAATGGACTATGAATATGCTCTAACACGTTTAATGCTAAACAATTAGGGGGCGTTCGTTTTGTGGAATATAATAAAATTGGAATTGTAAAATTTCCTTTCAAAGTTGTGCTATAGACAAATTAAAAAAAATTGAAATGAATTCCTTTAGTCAATGAAATTTGAGGCCATGTAATTTTCCTTTTTTAAATTGAAAAATTTGTAAGAAATGTTAAAATAGTATTAAACTTCGTTGATTAAATGATTTAATTACATTTCAACTTGGAAAATTGGAAATAAATAATCCCAAGTTTCGTTGTTTGGCTGGCAATAATCCCAACTTTTAAAATAGCTCTCAGTGGTCCTAAGTTTTATAATATTTAACTGTAATGGTCCCACCGTTAAAATCATTAACACCGTTAACACCCTTGATGACGTGGCATGTGACATGGTTTTTTTTTTAATTCCAAAATAACCTTTTTAATCTACCTGGCATCCTAATCGACCCCCCTAACCATGTTTTCCCCTAGAATTTGGTCAAAAATAGAAGTGTCGATATGGAGTTCCCAGTTCATGTCCAAATCCACCACCTCCTCCGCCGCCGTGATCGGTGACGCCACCGTGCCGGAGGGAATAAAGTGATCGGAAATAAGTGAATCCAGTTGAGAATTCCACAACGAGTCACACTCACTTCCCACCTCCTCCTCCGTAGCACTAGTCGTCGTCGACGGCTGCTCCACCACGGCGTCGTTCGAAATAGTCGGAGCCGAATAAGCCGTCGACTGAGCCGCTGGGTTTTTCTTCTGTCTTTTCTGTTGGTTTTTTCCGGCAGAGGTCGAGGACGACGAGGACGGCGCGAGCGGAGACGGATCTCGAGACTGTAACCCGTTAGGTTTCCGATGATCGGAGCCGATCAAGAGAGGAAAGTTCAGCTTGGCTCGTGAGCCGTGAAGCTCAAAAGCGGCTTTATCATACGCAAACGCCGCCTCCTCCGGCGTATCGAACGTCCCCAGCCACATTCTTGTTCTTTTCTTCATCGGATTCGTCAGCTCCGCCGCGAACTTCCCCCATAGTCGCCGCCTAATCCCCCTATACCACGTCCAATCCGCCTGCGCGTTTGACATCTTCTTCTTTGACGTTTTATCACATTTCGACTGCACATTTCCGACGACAACTACGTCGGAACTATCACTTTCCGGTGGAAAGCTTTGTAAGATGTCATGGAGATCTTCGAGGAGATTCTCCCGAAATATCATTATCTTATTAAAAAGGTTATTTTGGAATTAAAAGAAAAGCCATATCACATGCCACGTCATCAAGGGTGTTAACGGTGTTAATGATTTTAACGGTGGGACCATTACACTTAAATATTATGAAACTTGAGACCACTAGAAGCTATTTTAAAAGTTAGGATTATTACCGGCCAAACAACGAAACTTGAGATTATTTATTTTCAATTTTCCTTTCAAATTTCTTTATTATCTAACTAAACACAACTTTAAAATAAAAATTTTAGAATTTTAATTATATTAGGACTTAATTAATTATTCAATGAAAATTGAAAACAGCACACTGGGTTAGTAGGTAGTAAGTAAAGTAAAGTAAAGAAAAGAAGACGACAAGGCGGGAAAATAGGACGGAAACCAATCGAATCGAATGGACGAAGGAGAAGAATGGAGGAGGCAGAACCAAAACCACCGTCGTCGTCGTCGTCGTCGGCGGCGGCTTGCTGGCGAAAAGAGTTGGATGCGAACCTGAAGCGGCTTCAGTCTCTTGTATTCGGCGCGGACATTGCTCTTCAGAACCGAGATTACGGTTATGCTCAGCTACTCTCCCTCCGTCTCATCGGTTTTCTCGATTCTCACTCTCTCAACGACGTAGTAGACGGAGCATACATTCGCCCTATTCGCCGTGAAGCTATCTCCAAACTTGAGTCCGCTACTCAATCTCTCATTCCCGACTCCGATCGGTATTATTTGTTTATTATTTACCGAATCTAACCTAATCGTATGCACTTCTGCCTACCTACGAACTGCAATCTGCTTCCAGCATTATTTTGATAGATAGATAGATAGATAGATAGATAGATAGATAGATAGATGGATATACTGTTGTTTTTGTTCTTCTAATAGAAACGTGAATCATCGAGATATGTTACAGTTCGTTTCTATGTCTTTAATGTGTAGCAGTAGGGTTAAATTTATGGAATACAATACTACCTCAGTTGTAGTTGTTGTTTCATTTAGTTAGTTCTAAGGTTTTAAAAATATATCTTAATTGTTGATGTTGTTTATCCATGGTTTTTGCACCATTTCACTGCAGTCAAGCTTTTGAGCAAGCTGGTAGAGATCCAGGGCTTGTTTTTCACAAGCAGGGGGATATCAGCATTGAGAAAATTAAGCAATCAAAGTATTTCAAAGCCTCCCTCCAACATTCTAAAGTAAACACTCTAAGCGAGGTACCACATGTATTGTTGGTTGTTTTTCTTGTTCAAATACTGTTATCGCTTTTTTAGACCTTTTTATATGACAATTAACTCATTTCTGCTGTAACCAACATTTGTGATATGCGATAGGGACGAGTATTCTTGTTAGATTGCCATAAATTTAGGTGTTCTTTTGAATTCAGTGGCTGATGACAACAATTAATGATAGGATGATGAACCTGGAAGGCAAGAAGACATCCATGGCAAAACTATGAAAGGCCCTTTACTTGGAAAATCAACAACCTTGTGCGGAGGAGCTATCTTAGGGAAAAATAATAGTATGTATAGTAACTCTGTTGAGGGTCGTGGTTCGTTTACATATATTAACAATGATGAAGAAAGGTCAAATGGAAGTAACCTGAGATCGAAACGAGCTCACACGGAAATCAGTAGCCCAAAGATTGAAAAAGTCACGTCTCCATCAAGTAACAGTGAAGCTACTGGCAATGGTTTTGTTACTGCTAGAACGAAATTGGTATCTGTCTTGAATGTTGAAGTACCTACTTATAAGCTGCTTGTAACTATAATTTCCAAAAGAGAATGAATTTAAATCTTGACATCTTTATTTACTTTCCATGCATCCTTGTTAATCAAATCAATTTATAGTGGTACTTTGTTTTTCCATCTGGAAATTCAAATGTATTCCTAAAAAGCTGGTTGTAATCTCTGATTTTAACAACCACCCCTTATTTGCAGGTTTTTTTTTCTTTCTGGTCACTGGATATAATTTTATCTATTTTTTACCACAGGAAATGGATGTAAGACAAAAGAGAGGGTTGGCTGGATCGTCAAATCTCTCGGTCTCCCCACAAAGTGATGGACCTAACAGAGGCTATGGTGTTAAATCCTATGGATCACGTCGTGGAATACGTGGTTTTGTACCACCGATTAGATCCAACAGTGGTAATACTGGTAATGTAACATCGCGTGCATCAAAAGGAGAAGAGGCATTAGACGATTCAACAAAAAGATGGTAAGTTTAGTACTTGTTTACAACGTCATAAATCATTATCAAGCATCTTATTTACTTTAACTTTCGCAAAATGATATTTATATAATAGGTTTGACATTTTTCTCTGAAATTGTGTCCTATATGATTACAGCATGGATATGCTATGTGGTCCTGATGGTGAACTTCCAGAGAAGTTAAGGAATTTAGAGCCTCGCCTTATTGAGCACATTAGTAATGAGATAATGGATCGAGATCCTAACGTTCGTTGGGATGATATTGGTATAGTGATGCTTAGAGATTCTTATAGTTTTATAATATGAAGTAAACTTTAATAAGATTCTAATATGTTGCCTGCTAACAGCTGGGTTACATCATGCAAAAAAATGTGTAACTGAGATGGTCATATGGCCTTTGTTGCGGCCTGATATTTTCAGCGGTTGCCGTTCTCCAGGACGAGGGCTTCTTTTATTTGGTCCCCCAGTAAGTGCAATGCATGTTAGTATTTTGTAGGGGTTGCAATTTTAACCAATTAATATGTTAACTGGTCAACTCAGGTTGTGTCATATAGATAAGAGGTAAAGTAGGAAAGAAACTAGCTATCAAGGAAGCAGGCGAATGGATCAAGTGTGTTAAAAGTTTCGAGAGTCGTTTAAAGGGCACTTACTGTTTTCGATCCTTCTTAAATTGTTTTATTTTTAAGTGCTCATAAATGATTCCAATAATCTAGCTATTGTAAATAGATGTATACATTAATTATTTATAAAATTTGCAAAAGTAGACACAAATAGTGTTAGGGGTCACATAGTTGTCAAAGGCGCAAGGCATACTCAAGATGCAAAGGGTGAGTCTTTGGCCTACGTGCAAAGCGCTTAAAAACAAGGGCCCGAGATAAGCAAGGCGCATTATGAACATTCAATTTTCAGGTGTTTTAGAGATGCTTTGGGCATGTTTAGTGCTAGTTTAGGCTGTTTTGGAACAGTGCAGTAAGAAATTACAGAATTTTGCCGAAATCTGGCTGGATTTTACAGGATTTTTTACTGGATAGCTACAAGGCGTTTTTCCCAAGTCTCTCCTTGCTTGAGTGCCTGCTCAAGCGCGCCTGGTGCACCTTTGATAACTATGAATAGTCAACCCAACCTGTCTGACCCAGCCTTTTTGCTATTTGTTTGATTTGTTTGTATCTCTTTCTTGTTTTAGGGAACAGGTAAAACAATGATAGGTAAAGCAATTGCTGGAGAGGCTAAAGCAACATTTTTCTACATATCTGCGAGTTCACTAACCAGTAAATGGGTATGTATAGATCCTTCTATGCAAATGATTTATAGCACCACAGATACATGTTGACCGCATATAAACTAATTTTTTTTTGCTTTTGATAGCTGGGAATATGTAACTCCAATGCTGTAGTTGTAGCTTGTTCATAAAGATTTAGTGTGTAAGCTTCTTTAATTTGATTGGTGGAGTGATCCTGCTAAGCTTCTTACTTTTTTGAGGATTCGGGAAGAAAACCTTTCTATGCAACATTTCTTGCATTGTGCGAATTGCCATAACTTAAATCTAGAGGTGGTAGTTTTTAGTCATTTGCTTAAGAATATGTCAATTTAGGTTATGTTTAATCTCAGGTCAAAAGGGTAAACCATAAAATAGCTTAAAAGTAAACAGGTTGAATGAGTTAAATGGGTGAAAGTTGCTTAAAGTGTATTATTAGGCATAAAACACCATAAGTTACTGATTCAGAAGATTAGAATGTCGAAATTATATAATTGTAGTGAACATGTCTGACAATAATTAGTACAAAAAAATGTAAAAATATGGACAAAGAGTTTCTTGGGTGAAGTCGACCCATAACAGAATTATCTGTTCTGAATCTCTTGTCATCTTATGAGAGAAGAAGCTCGAGTTTTCATTAACCCACAGAAAAGAAAATACAAAGTATTTATATACAAGCTTAACCACTAACCACTAAACTAACTACCTCATTAAACTCACTAACTAACTAATAACAGAAAAACTATTAATTAATAATATAACACCCCCCCCCCCCCCCCCCCTCAAGTTGGTGGTTGTGCAACACCCAACCTGGATAGAAAGTGATGATGAGCAGGTTTAGGTATACTTTTAGTGAGTATATCAGCAACTTGGTCAGCAGAAATAGTATGTTCCAAAGATATCAACCCATCTTGTAACTTTTCTCTAACAAAATGGCAATCCAACTCAATATGTTTCGTACGTTCATGAAAAACTGGATTTTTAGCAATATGGATAGCAGCTTGGCTATCACACTTTACAGAAACTGGAACAACAGAAGGAACCTGAAGTTCATGAAGCAATCGAGTAAGCCAAGTAAGTTCAGTAGTAAGACGGCGAAGGGACCTATATTCAGCTTCGGCAGAGCTGAGAGAAACAGTTTGTTGTTTCTTCGATTTCCAAGAAAGAAAACTGCCTCCAAAAGAAACATGATAGCCACTAATAGATTTGCGGGTATTGGGACAAGAAGCCCAATCCGAATCACAATAAGCTTGTAAAGTGAAATCAGAGGAATTATTAAAAAATAAACCTTGAGTGAAGGAATGATGAACATAAGCTAAAGTGTGTAAAGCTGCATCCCAATGAGGAGTCCGAGGAGCTTGCATAAATTGGCTCAAAAATTGAACAGAGAAAGCCAAGTCAGGACGAGTGTGAGTTAAGTAATTGAGTTTACCCACCAACCGTCTATATTGTAAGGGATCAGGTAAACAATCACCATCAGAAAGGTTAAGTTGCAAATCTGATGGTAAGGGACATGTAACAAGAGGAACAGTGGCTAGTGGCTGGTAAAAATTCTTGACAAAGGTCTTTGGCAAATTTTCGTTGAGTCATAATCAACCCATTAGGATGAGATAAGATTTCGATGCCAAGAAAATAATTGAGGAATCCCAAATCTTTTATACGAAAGGTGGCATCCAAGAATTGCTTTAGATGATTGATCTCATCACTGTTATTACCAGTGAGCAAAATATCATCAACATAAATGGCTAGATAAACCACAGAAGAGCCCATATGTTTGTAAAATAAAGAATGATCATTAGAAGATCGAACATAGCCTTTAGAACGAAGAGCTTCAGATAATTTGCCATACCACTGCCGAGAAGCTTGTTTCAAGCCATATAAGGACTTTTGAAGCTTAAGACATTGATGAGCAGGAAGATACATGCCTTGAGGAGCCTGCATGTAGATGTCTTCATCCAAAGAACCATGCAAAAAAGCATTGTTGACATCTAATTGTGATAAAGACCAATGCATTTTAGTTGCAACTGCAATAAGAGCTCGAATAGTTGTCATTTTGATGACAGGAGAAAAAGTCTCATGATAGTCTATACCATATTGTTGAGTATCACCCCGAACAACTAGTCGAGCTTTACATCGTTCAACACTGCCATCGACATTATATTTAACTTTGTAAACCCATTTGTTCTTAATAGGTTTAGTTCCAGCAGGAGTGTCAACAATAAGCCATGTTTGATTAGCCTGAAGAGCCTCAAACTCTTTATGCATAGCGTCCTGCCAGTATAGGAGGACGGTTCTTGAATAGTATTAATGGAGAGAAGAAGAGTTTGGTTATGAGAAGGAAGTTGGGATACGGAAAAAGCATGAGAGGAACAACAGAGATTGGTAATAGTATGGAAACAAGAAGAAATTTGAGTAGCAGAATTAGAGCATTCACAGTCCATTCCCTAGAATGGATGTGAGTGTAAACTGTAAAATTTGAGGTGTAGTTGTGAGTGGTTGTGAGTAGAGGAGAGAGAAATATTTGAGGAAAAAATTGGTGAATCCCTATATTTGAGGAAAAATTTAGTAAATCTGTAAAATTTGAGGTTTGAAGAGAGAGAAAATGTAATGATAAAGGTATTAAAAAGTATTATTTAATTGTGGTTGTGAGTGGAAGTGAGAGAACGAATAATGATAAATATATAAATTATAGGGATAAAGATAGGGAATGGGCTGTGATTGCTTTTACAAACATAATTTTGAAGATAAGGAGGATGAAAATTTCGAGAGGAACGATGAAGAGTAGGAATGGATTGAGATTGAGATGGAGGAGAATCATGAGGAACATCAGGATAAGGGTCATGAGAAGCAGAGGCAAAAGGAGCCTGGGTAGAAGAAGAGGACAAGGGAGTAGTATCAAAAGCATCAAGAGAAGAATCAAGTATAGGGAAAAGACAAGGTGATGGTGACTTGTCAAGAGAAGGAAAAAGAGTCTCAAAAGAAACAACATCACGAGAAATGACAATGGACTTTTGAGTAATGTAAAAAAGTTTATACCCTTTTTTACCTAAAGGATAAGTGGATAACCAATGATAATACATGGCACTGCCCGAGGTTGAAACTTGGTACGTCCTTGTCTTAAAGTGGAAGCATAACACAAACAACCAAAAGCACGTAAATGCGTGTAAGAGGGAGTTTTGCCAAACAAAATTTCATGTGGGGATTTGTCATTTAGAAGTCTGCTGGGAAACAAATTAATGAGATGTGTAGCATTGAGTACATAGTCTCCCCAAAATGAAATAGGAAGTTTGGATTGAAACAAAAGAGCTCGTGCAGTTTCAAAAAGATGTTTGTGTTTGCGTTCTACTATACCATTGTGTTGAGGAACACCTACACAAGAAGTTTGATGGAGAATGCCTTTCTAGGCTAAAAACTCTTTTTGAAAATGACTAGATCCAAGCTCAAAAGCATTATCAGATCGAATAGTTTTAACTTTTGTATGAAACCGCGTTTCAACCATAGCAAGAAATGCTTGTAAGATGACAAAAACATTGCTTTTGGTGGTCAACAAATGAGTCCATGTTGTACGGCTAAAATCATCGACAATAGTCAAAAAATATTTGAAAGCATTGTATGTAGGTGTGCAATATGGGCCCCAAACATCAATATGAATAAGCTCAAATATATGAGTAGTGGAACGTGTGCTATGAGGAAAAGGTAATCGGTGTTGCCTTGCTTGAGGACAGACATCACATGATTGTATTGAATCACTAGAATTATTAGAAAACAAATTCAATTGTTTGAGTTTATAGACTGGTAAGTGACCAAGTCTATGATGCCAAACAGTGTTGGAAACAACATGATTACAAAAGCTTTAGTAACTAGCAAAGATGAATCAACAGCCTTGATATCTTTGATGAGGTATAAAACTTTTACCAAGTCACCAATTACCAAGGGCCTCTTCATTGAAGGGGCCTGCCTGCAACAAACATGAAGTTGAGGTAAAATACAGAATACCTTTAGAATCATGACACAACTTAGGGACTGAAAGCAAGTTGTGTTTGAATTGAGGGACATGGAGAACATTGAAGAGTTTAATATCAGGAAGCTGAATAGTCCCATATCGAAACATAGTGATAATATTGCCATTTGGCAGACCAACAAAAATTGGTTTGGATAAGAATTTGATATCAGAAATCAATGTGTCATTAAAACACATGTGATCGATCACTTGCCCCAGTATCAATTATCCATTTGGTTTGTTATTGTGATGGAAAAGAACAGGTAACAGTACCTGCAAAATTAGCATGAGAGATAGGCTGAAATGAGGAGAAGGCCAGGATGATCCGAAGGATGAAGGTACAACGGATTAGACAAATCAATCGTCGTTGAAGAAGAGGAATCAGTCATGACGAACGGAAAATGAACAGAAATTGATTGGAAAATGAACGGAAAAGATGATCGGAGAACAAGAAAAGAGCCGAAAAAGGAACGGATCTAACAGAATCGAGAGCAATTTAGTTGCTCTGATACCATCTTATGAGAGAAGAAGCTTGAATTTTCATTAACCCACAGAAAAGAAAATACAAAGTATTTATATACAAGCTTAACCACTAACCACTAAACTAACTACCTCATTAAAAACTCACTAACTAACTAATAACAGAAAAACTATTAATTAATAATATAACATGTCAACCCGCCTTTCCTACCCATTTTGCCAGAATGCCATCTCTACTTGAACTTATGACCTTCTAGTCATAAAGGGCTAGCCTTTAATGCTTAAACATATGCACTACATGCTGACTTTTTTCTTATATATTGAAGTAAAAAAGTTAAATGGTAAGTGTAGATCGGAGAAGGTGAAAAGCTAGTGAGGGCCCTTTTTGGAGTTGCTAGTTGTCGCCAGCCAGCTGTAATATTTGTGGATGAAATAGATTCACTGCTGTCGCAGGTATGTTAGATTCTGAACTGCGAACAAAGAAACTTTTATGATTCATATCAAGCACTCTTAATCAATATAAAGATTCACTGCCTATTGCAACTTAATGACCATTTTAGTTTATATTGTTTCATCGTTCTTTGATTGCATAAAAGAACATTTAAAAGGATTTATGCCTTGCAGCGCAAGTCAGATGGTGAGCATGAGTCAAGCAGGCGAATGAAGACACAGTTTCTTATCGAAATGGAAGGATTTGACAACGGAAATGAACAAGTTCTACTCATAGGTGACATTCTAAACCTAAATTTCAAGCCTATCCATTTTATAACTTCCTGACACTTTCATTCCTCTCGTTTTGCAACTTGCAAGTAAGTATTTTTTAAACTCGAACACTTTCAGTCCTTTCATGGTACATTTTTTTTTTTTTTTACCAATGTTCGAGGCTCCTAAGTAATAAGATTATACACTGAAAGGTTAGTGTAAGGAACTCAAGATTGTCTAGATGTTGCACACCCTCAGGCAAGAAAATTTTCTATAGAAAATGTCTACGAATTTGAAACACCTTTTTAGGTAATCTTGCAAAAAGTTGCTATCTAGAGCTTCAGATTCACATAACTTTTAGCAAAAACACACACTTCTAAAGTTGTATGCGCTTGCACTTAGTTTACTTCCATTTGTTTATATACCTGGCAGGAGCAACAAATAGACCACAAGAACTAGATGAGGCTGCTAGGCGGCGGCTTACGAAACGACTTTATATTCCACTTCCTTCCTCAGGTACAACCATTATATATTTTACAAGGGGAAAAGTTTGGGCCAAATGGGGAAAACTGGGTTAGTTTGTGCATCTTTTGTTAATCTTGTGGGCTTGTTTGTGCTAGCAATATATCCAAACGGGGTCCATGTCGACTAAAACTAAAGTAGCTTTTAGAAACTTGCATGTCAAAATGGGTCGGATCCGGTTGTGTTACCTGCTAACAGTTTGTCTTTTTTCTTTGAGTTTTAAAATTATTTAAATGTATGATTATAAAAACTATATGATTAAAATAGTAACTAAATATTTAGAATAAAATGATTTAAAGGATGGTTGTAAGCATATGATACATTGATCTCTTACATCACCATTGTAAATTTGTAATTAGTTTATTATGCTACAATTTATATTTTAGTAATAAGTACCATAATATAAAACTCAATATAATTTATTGGTGAGTGATGAAGTTCAAAAGAAGAGAAATTAGCTAACCAAACCAACCTCTCATAAACCCCCTTGACTTGTTTATAAAATGGCTCATTAGGGCGACCTTCTCATATCTCAACTTTAATTTTCTTTAGTTTGAAAATTCATTATGCCATTAATTAATATAAAGGTAATAATGAGACTTAAAATTGGATATGTATCTTGGGGGTGAAGAAGCAAGAGCCTGGATAATACGTAATCTTTTAGTGAAGGACGGACTTTTGAAACTCTCAACCGAGGATATCGACAGCATATGCAGACTAACTGAAGGTAAGTTATTTTTTCCTTTGGCAAGTTGTGATTTTATAAATTTTAGTTTTTCCTGAGTCTGATTTATATTACTTATATATATATATTTTGAGTTTTGTAGGATATTCAGGATCTGATATGAAAAATTTAGTGAAAGATGCTTCAATGGGTCCACTGAGAGAAGCTATGAGATGCACAGAAATCACAGAACTTAAAAAGGAGGATTTGAGAGCAGTTAATGTACAGGTAGTTTAGTTTGATCACTGGTAGTTATTATGATAAACATCTATGTATCCTTCACATGTTATTTGTTGTAGGATTTTGAGAATGCACTGCAAGAGGTGAGACCTTCTGTTTCCGCTAATGAACTTGGGACTTACGAAGACTGGAATAATCAATTTGGAAGCTTATCGATGTAAGAACCATCAAACGTTGAAGTTACAAATCATCTATATTTCTGGTTCTTATTATTCATCTATGGATGAGTGAACTTAGTATCTAAATTCGTGAATAATCGCATATCCAAACAAAAATTATGTTATTTCATGTCAGGTAGCCAAAATCCTCCTTATTTGACCCGATCTCCAGGGGCGATTCTTACTTATTACCTGGTTTTTTGTCCAGAGGTACCGAGTATACGTGTTTTACGAAGAAAATTTTTATATATACGTGTTTTATGTAGAAAATTTTTATATATATCGTGTCGGTCACCACTAATTTTTTTTTTTATATATTGATTAGGTCACCACTAATTTTCGGTCACTCACGAAAAAAATTTCAAGATCCGCCACTGTCGATCTCAATCTTATGCAACCCAAAACCAGTCTTTTAAAGCCAACTAACAAAAGCATTAACCATTAGATGATTCATAAATGAATTAAAGAAAGTTGATGCATTCTCACATGGATTATCATCAATCTTTGTCATGGCATGGATCTAAAAAAGCATGTCACGTGTCATAAAATCTAAGAGCATCAGGATTTTTCAATCACAAACGATATCTACATTAGCGACAAGCAAAAGAAAACACTCTTACTTGCTTGAATGCCTAATTTCCTCTCAACTTCCGACGTCTTCAACCTTTTTGGGTTGTACATTTGCAGCCGAGATCAAACTCAAAACCAAATTCAGTGTTACCAGAAACGTTATAGACATTTAATGTATTATGTTGAAATTATAATTAACTCAAAATTAACAAATTTCAAGTAGATGGGTTAGAATTGCACCTCTATCTATAAACAAGATGGGTGAATTCAAATTAGTAAAAAAAAAAAACACATGTGGGCTCAGACCACCGGATACAACAGCCTCCAAAACCAAAAGTTTATCCAATGTCTAGTAGGATCCAAAGTATAAAGATAGTATTTGTATCCCCTCTTTAAACTTAAGAAAATTATATAAATTTTTAAATTATGCTTAAAAAGCGTTGTATAGTATGTATTAAAGCTTGTGTTTTGAGAAAATATGTAATTTTTTTTCATAAAGTAAGGGGATATTTACACTTCCTCTAATACAAAATTAGTCTGCTCTCGATTATTCCTTCTGATATAAGCCGGTTCGAGATGACTAACCTCCCAAGATAGACTCTTTAAGCGGTTTAGACTCCAAAGATCAATATATAGAGACGAATAGATCTAGTTAGAACTCCCATTAGTTTTCTACTACTTCTTTCATACTACAACTACGATTACAAATATAGAATAAATTGATACAAGAGATAATGACTTAGGAGCCGGTAATGCGTTTACCACACTTTCCATTCACCATGTTATTTTTCTTCCACCTCGGCGTCACATCACCTTACCCATTTTTTGTTATATTTTCCTACGTAATAGTCACGTTTCACTTTTTCAATCCGCACTTTAATATTTTAATAATATTAAATTAAGAGAGAGGGAGAGAGAGATAAAGAGAGACAAGAAAATATGTGGTATGCGGCAGTCAACCACCGCAGAAGTGTCAAAAAAACACGGCGCAACTAGCGGTGTTGCCGCATTAAACAACAATTGCTCACCTCAAAACAACCAAAAGCTTTATTTCTTAATTTTACGCACGACCCTAGCTTGAACCGTTTATAATATTCCCATCTTTCCATCACAACATGTACCTGAGGAGCTTTGACGCAAAGGAGACAAATAAAGCAATCAAACCGCGGTACGAATGTAAAGCATTCAGCCAACCAGATTCATAAGAAGCAATAATAAAAAAATGTAAAAAATAATATAACTTCAATATTAATACTTGAACAGTAGAGCAAAAAGCTAAAATCTATTGGGGTTCACACTTAGAACAACGACCGAGCAGGCACAATACCAAGAGCAGCGATCTGCGACTGAGACAATGGTGGGGTGAGATTTCAAACAGGTGCGGCGCAACACCAAGAGCAGCGCCGAGCCACCTGGAAGCCCCAAAATCCAATTCTTTTTCAGGTTTGTGTTTTTTTTTTTGAGATAACGAGGCTTAAATGTTGATGTATAAATGTATCTGTTGGACTTGAAATCTTGAATGTTGAATGAATTTGAATATTGATGTTGATGTATTTAGCTTGAATGTTGATGATTGGTTCATTGAATGTTGTATGTATTTAGCTTGAATGTTGATGTATTTATTGAATGTTGATGTTGAATGAAAATTTAAGCTAATTTAGTATAGATTAGCTTCATTGATTGTAATATATCACATGAACAGATTACATCGAATTTAGTTAATATAAATATTGGATATTCTGTTACAACTCAACCCGACATACAAGGAAGGCGGACAACAAGCTGCGCCGCCAACCCTTTCTAAATAGCAAAACCTAGACGTGTGAAAATGACGTTCATCGGCCTGGGAGTCGCAATATTACCATGCATGACCTTTTGGATACGGCTGAGCGTGTCCACGGCCTCCAGCGCGAGGTAACCACATGTATCAAATGCGAAAGGAACAAACACAAGTTAATATATTAGATGAACCATTAAACTCATTGATTGATTGGTTTTTTTTGTTAGGTTTCTTATGGGAAAGACAAAAACTTTGATGATTCCAACTACATAATTGATGAATTTAAAGCTCTTAAATGGCGTCCGAGTTATAGTTTTTATTGTTTGACCTGACCCGAACCTGACCGCCGATCTGAACATAGACCTCGAAACATAGCGATGGATTTTTTTTTTGGGTCACATGACTTTTGATCACCTCACAAATAAACTCAAGCTCCGCCACTGACTCAAGTTCAACTACTACTCTCTATGTTTATAAAAATATGTATTAATCTTTTAGCTATTAGTTAGATTATGTGGATATGGTTCAAATGTCCCTAAATTTGAGGCGTGTAGTAGTAGCAACATGTCCTATTCTCAATTAAGTGAGGTTTTCGGGTTGTAATCTGAGACAGACATATTATTTGTACCAGAGTTCATTGCATAGACATACTAAGGACCTATTTGATAACTCCTTACCCAGTTCGGTAAGGCCTGATCACTTATGTTTGTTTGGCTTAAAAACCTCCAGACCGATCGAGTAAGAAACTTCTGACCATCTATAAAGAATACACCCGGTAGTTTGTCGTCTCCGCATCATGCGTGTTGGCCCCTAAATTGTTGTCGTCGCCGGCGAACACGCCTTTATCGCATTATAAATTGTCGTTACGCCGCATTGCATTAACGGAAACGAATATCGTGTTATAAGTTGTCGTTGCCGCTGAACGCGAAACAAATAACGTGCAATAAAATATCGTCCGTCGCAACGCGCGGGTACCCCACTAGTGTATATATATATATATATATATATATATATATATATATATATAATATACACATGCAAGAGGGTGGCCATATATATGCTTAGTTAATTAAGTAATTAAGTGGATTAGTAAGCCAGGTATCTTTACAGGTTGCTTGCTTTTGTTTGCACAAATCATGTATGATCACAGCCATTGCTATTATTGCTTTAACTAAAAAGCCAATAAAAAGAAAGAAAGAGGGATCAATAATGTATGCAATAAAGCAAAAGCCACTAGCTAGCTACGTAGTACTTACTATATCTTCAAGTTTAGTATCCCTTGCCTTCCTTCCTTCCTTCCTTCCTTCCTTCGTCATCAAGTAAGTAATCCTCTCGATCGATCTATCGATCTATCGATCTCTACTTATAAATACTTATAAAAACTAAAGAGCTAGCTAAAGATCCATCAAATATTTCATCTCTACTTATAATATTTTTTTAATATGCATACTGATTGGGGGCCTGCAGCGGTAGCGGTGGTTATGTTTATATTATTATCCCCAGGGCTGCTGTTTCAACTACCTGCGAGAACAAGAGTGATAGAATTTGGGAACATGTACACAAGTGGCATATCCATTCTAGTTCACGCCGTATTGTACTTTTGTATTTACACCATCTTGGTTGTAGCCATCGGTATTCACATTCGTACTTAAATTTCTTTCCTTTTTTATATGTATAATAATAACATATTATCCATTATTGATCAACTAATAATTAATTATGTACGTGCTGCTTGCTTTCAATTCCTCCCTTGAGTCTAGGGCTGTAAACGAGCCGAGTCGAGTCGAGTCAGGGTGAGCTCGGGCTCGGCTCGCTAGAAATCGAGCTGAGCCGAGCCAGCTCGTTTATTTTAACGAGCTAAAATATTGAGCTCAAGCTCGGCTCGTTAAAAATCGAGCCGAGCCGAGCTGGCTCGACGAGCCAGCTAGTTTATTTTTTAAAATTTATATTATTTGCACATATTGATATATAACGTGACTAAAACATAATTTTTAACATACTCGTAATGAAAATTTTACAATTCAATGTTCATTTATTTATTTTTTAATAAAGACAAATATTTCCTACTAAAAAGTATCATATCAATTAATATTTTATTCTAATTTAATATTTTTAAAGTAAAATACTATAGGAAACTTAGTAATTAACTTAAAAATTATATTATAAATAATAAACTCATAATTTTAGGTTATATATATATGTATATATAATAAAAATTGAGCTTAAATTACGAGCCAAGCGAGCGAGCCAACGAGCTAAGTAACGAGTGAGCCACGAGCCGAGCTAACCTTGGCTCGGGCTCGGCTCGTTTAGAAACCGAGCCGAGCCGGCTCGGCTCGTTTATAAGCGAGCTAATTTTCGAGCGAGCTAATTTCAAGCTTTTTCCGAGCGAGCTTCGAGCGAGCCACGAGCTGCGAGTTTTTCAAATAGCCCTACTTGAGTCACAAATCAACAAATTAGCCTCTCTTTATGAATAGATTTGGGTCCGTCACTTTTATTTATAAATTCTTTTTTCATAACGATGCTCTAACATACAATACCGTATATATACACAAATAATATGCAAATACACATAAAATAATGTTTACACAAACTTCAAAATTACTCAAACCACGGTCTTGAATTTGTTTCTAGATTCTGAGTCTTGAATATTCAAGATCATCCCTACCCTCGGGTCTTTAATCTTTAGGCTGTGTTTGGCGCACTAGCTGAAAAGCTAGCTGCTAGCTGATAAACTAGCTGATAAATTATAAGCTAGCTGATAAGCTAGTTGATAAAAAATAACGTTTGGTAAAAACTAGCTGATAAACTAGCTTAAAAATATAAAATGACATAAAAGTACATGTCATAAATGTAAATAAAGATATTTATTTATAAGTTAGGGAATGGTAAAACTGGAAATATTATAAATGCTAGTTGAAAAGTTAGTTGAAACGCTACTCCAACTAGCTTTTCAAAAGCTAGCTAAGTTAGCTAGCTTATAAGCTAGCTTATAAGCTAGCTTTTTGACGTTACCAAACGGGGCTTTTAAAAAAGCTAGCTTATTAA
The DNA here is from genome assembly GCA_039602395.1 of Deinandra increscens subsp. villosa. Taxonomy (NCBI): domain Eukaryota; kingdom Viridiplantae; phylum Streptophyta; class Magnoliopsida; order Asterales; family Asteraceae; genus Deinandra; species Deinandra increscens. The sequence continues at coordinate 62,282,256 of JBCNJP010000006.1, forward strand.
AAAAAAGATCCGTTTGGTAACGTCAACAGAATATGCACCACTTGAACTAGCTAAAACGGATAGTGATGTTTGAGGATAGGGTCAAACCCGGTGTCCTTCAACAAATAGCGGGTCTCCACACGAGCACCCGTTTGTCTCCTAGGGTACTACAACCGGAAGAGTAGCCATAATGTCGTAAATTACTCACACCCAAGCCAAGGTGTATGAAATTTGGAAGAAGTGGGTGAAGGCAAGAAACGTTAGAGATACACAATGTACACCATCTCAATCAGTTTCCACACCAAATGATGAATTCGGAGCTCCCGAATTTTCAACTAAAAAATGAACTCAAAGGTTCATTTTATAGTCCTACAAACACAATCAAACATCAATTTTATTACGCTAGTAATGATGCTCATAAAATGGATATAAGAGCAACAATTTATTTACGCTAATAAAGATGCTCACAAAATAGATTCAAGAGTTTGTCTCAACCTGCATCAAGTCAAAAATACAAAGGTCGGGCTCTTAAGTGGCCCGCACGCCCCGTGGTGGTGCTACGCACCTCTGGGCATAGATGTCTCCTACTAAAAAGAAACAATATTTAAGGAGTATTTCTCTTTATAAACCTCTCAAAGGTTTTATTAGAATATAGAGTAAATTACAGAGAAGGTCCTTTATATTTTACTACAATTTCGATTTAGGTCCTTTAAGTAAAGTTGTTACACGTGACATCCTTTATGTTTTTAATATATTTTATCGAAAGTCCTTTATCACTAACGGTGTTAAAAATCATCGTTAGATCAGGGGCACTTTAGTAATTTTATAAAATCCTTAAACAATAAAACATTAAAATAAAATAAAATAAAAAACTAATAAAGGATCAGGTCTAGGTGTACGAGAGAAAAATATGATTCATTCATCTCTGATCCTTCGATCATTTCAATTCAACCACAACACACAGATCTATCGATCTGACGGTGGGATGTATGTGTAACGAGTGATTCAGCTCCGTCGTCGTCATCAGTAGAAAGGAATGAGGTCACCGTCGGTGTGAGCAGTCGCCGGAATGAGGTCGTCTTTGTTCCGATCGGGCCCCGATGATGATGACGGTAATTTATGGACTGTCAATTTCTCTTGCATCCGTTTTCAAGCGGTTAAATACGTTGTGTCCTCATTGCAATCTTTCCATACGGTTTTTCATGTAGCGAGGACGGGCTGCGGCGTCGCCGCCCTAATCTCGTCAGGGTTTGCGATACGGCGGTCGCGTATGCATCGGATCATCAGCGAGTGTGAATCGATGTTAATGTGTAGAATTGATAGGATATGTGAGGGTTTGGGTTGACAATTTGGAGTCTACGGTTTGGTTTCTCGGAAGAAACGTCGTTGTTTTTTGTTGCCGGGGGAACGCCGTCGGCGACGGAGGAGGTGCGGCTGACGGAATCTTCATCATTGTTGTCGCGAAATAAGTGGAATTCCGACAGGGGGGGGGGGGACAGAAGTCCAGCGGCGGCGAGGGTTTTTGTTCCGTTTATGGTGATCGGAATAGAAGTCCAGCGGCGGCGAGGGTTTTAGTTCCGTTTATGGTGATCAGAATGGTGGTCCGTACTGAAACAATTCCTTTATTAGTTTTTTTTTAATTTTATTTTATTTAATTACTAAAGTGCCCCTAATCTAACGACAGTTTTTACCACTGTTAGTGATAAAGGACCTTCTATGAAACATATTGAAAACAAAAAGGATGTCAGGCGTACCAAGTTTACTTAAAGGACCTAATTCGAAATCGTTGTAAAACATAAAGGACCTTCTGTGTAATTTACTCTAGAATATATTATGTTTATTGTAAATATCCAATTTATAAGGATTATAGTCGTAAGTATTGAGACTCCTTGTAACTATATATATTCTCGTATTGTGAATGAGAAGGACACGATTTATGATTCTAACATGGTATCACGAGAATAACTCGATCCTCTCTCTAAAACCCTAATTTTTTTCCTTCCGCCTACTACCCTAGCCCCTCCGTCACCGGCAGCCGGCAACCCTTAATCTGACGTTCTTTTTCTCTCTGCTTGATTTCCGATCTCTGAAGTTCTTTTAACCGCCAACCCTCTGTTTGTGTGACCTTGATTTTGCTGCGTGAAGAGGGAATCACGGTGCACCATAAAACAACAACAATTTTCTTTTGATTTGCGGTGGTTATTCACCCACGTCAACACGTCAAAAGGAAGTGGCAAGTAAGACATTTTTTTTTCTTTGTTGGTGACTATTTTGCTTTCTGACATACGTGGCCACTTGGAGTTATATCTCAAGAGTTATACTTTCTGATTTATATTTTAAAAGTTTCAATTAATTGTTGATCACTTGGAGTTTTATGATAATGGCATACCAACGACAAGGCCCTTCACCGTCAGCTGCCCCGAGTATATTTAGACTAGCACCACAAGTTTATTATAATGTGCATAATCATAATGGGTACTATACAAACATCAATCAAGCCATGTACACAAACAATCTTAGTCCTCCTGACAATAATTGGTACATGGACACGGGTGCTACTAGCCACATGACTCACAACCCAGGTATGCTCTCTGCTTATTTCAATAATAGTAGGTCGAATTACATTATTGTTGGCAATGGAACCAAGATACCCATATAAGGCACAGGTCACACCACCCTTCAACCGCCACACCCACCTTTTTCACTTTCTAATGTTCTTGTGTCATCTCACTTGATTAAAAATCTGCTATCTGTACGTCGCTTAACATCTGATAATAATATCTCTATAGAATTTGATGCTTTTTGGTTTCTCGTGAGGGACTACCAAACGCGGACACCTATCATTCGATGTGACAGCTCTGGCGACCTTTACCCTCTCACCTCTCAGTTTCTTGCTACTGTTGCTCCCTCTACCTTTGTTGTCCTCTCTCAAAGCTTATGGCATAGTCGCCTTGGCCACCCAGGCTCAACTTTGTTACGTCTCTTAAATAATCAAAAAGACATTTTCATTGACTCCTTTTCTAGTAACAAAACAGTATGTCATTCGTGTGTGATTGGAAAACAGATAAAGTTGCCTTTTTCTGATTCTAGGACTCAAACTGTTAGTGCTTTTGATATTGTTCACAGTGACTTGTGGACCTCCCCGATCCCAAGCTCGGGAGGCCACCGCTATTATATTCTGTTTCTTGATGACTTCACTAATCATCTTTGGACATTCCCTCTTGTCTCTAAATCGTCTGTCTTTACTATCTTTCTCAGCTTCTCACGTTTTATCAAAACTCAATTTCAAAGAAACATAAAATGTTTCCAATGTGACAATGGGACATAATATAATAATAAACAGTTTCATGATTTTTGCTCCACCAATGGCATGCAATTTCGGTTTTCTTGCCCTCACACCTCATCCCAAAATGGGAAAGCCGAACGAAAAATACGCTCCATAAACAATGTTATGCGTACCCTTCTCAAACACTCTTATGTGCCCAACACCTTCTGGCCCCATGCTCTACAAATGGCAACGTATCTTCTTAATATCTTGCCTAGCAAAACCAAAAACAATCACACCCTAACTTCCCTTCTTTATCACAAACATCCTTCCTATCAACACTTACGAATCTTTGGTTGTCTATGCTATTGTCACACCCCCAATTTCCACTAACGGAGTATAACCGTGTGGGGTGTGATCCAGACCAGGATCCCAGACTTTAGTTACAACCAAACCATAACAGAAATTATAAATTAACTTAAAGGTTTAAGTTACAGTCCAAAGTAGTATGTTTAATAGTTCAGCGGAAGCATAATTAAGGTTTACAATCAGATTTTCAAAATGAAGGAATTTAGATCTGAAAACATAATTCCCAAGTGAAAGTAGGTTACGTGTACTGCCGCCGACCCTGCCGTCCATGATCCATCTAGCGACCTGAAAAACATTCAACAATCAAGTGTCAGCCAAGGCTGGTGAGTTCACTAAAACAGTCTACCCGTCACAAGTAGACCTAATGTTTATGAATAAAGACAGGTAAAACACAATCAATATCATAAGACCAGTAAAAATTCCATATCGTAGGTAGCTAGCCTATAGTTATGTACACCTGAATTGTTCGTAACCGAAGCTGACAATGTTTTGATAGGGAATTCCTATGAACCTTGCCTTCCCGTGTCTTGAAGGATCACGGAGGGTAGGCTAACATTGGTCTCAGTCCGACCGCCAGTCGGGAGGGTGCATCCTGTGCACCGCTGAGCGGGGGTGTCAATCCCCAGTAGTACTACTCAATATTACCTCGCTATTATATATTAACGGCCCGAAAGTAAGGACTTTTTATAAATAAAGTTCAATTCAGTGTCACATATGATATTATGTCGGAAATTTACCTAGTAAGAAAACCTTACCGTTTGGGTCACCATCCTTACCGGATGTAACCACTTGCGCGTTATCGTCCCTGAACGGACATAACAATAATATAAATGAACTCACCTTAGGTTGCTCGGCTTACTCTTCAATAAATCCGGTTATGATTGTTAACGAGGACCTAATAATCACATTAAGGTCTTAGGTGTAAGGTTGTGTTTAAAACTACTAGCACGTTGGAAAACACGACACGACATAACGACACACGACACCGATGGTTGATCATACACAAGGGTTCATATACATCAGAAGTCAAAGCATGTATCATCATAGTATAAAGCATGCAAGTCATGGCATATCATTCAAGTAAATTGCACAAGTTTGGATTCTGGTCACAATTTCGCTAGCAGTTTCGCTAGGCAGTTTCACTGTGTGCACGGGCAGCACTTTCGCTAGGCAATACCCGATGACACAGTTTCGCTAGGCTAGTTTCGCTCGAAACTGTTGGCACAGTTTCGCTAGCCTAGTTTCGCCCGAAACTGGTTTGAACTTTCGTTCAGGGAATTTCGCTCAGTAGTTTCGTTCGGACAGGTCTGGTTGGTTTACCCGGCGACACTACAGTTTCGCTACACAGTGTCGCTGGATGAAGATATACATAGTTTCGCTACCTAATTTCGCCTGATGAAGGCACAGTTTCGCTAGTCGCTAAAAAAACCCGTAAATTTGACTAAAAATCTTTCTAACAGCTTCTGTACCTCATGCAATTCGATATCTAGCATACCTAAACATTTACCAACATCATGGGAGCAATTTTAACACCTTAAACATGGATTCTAGTCATCAAATTACCAAGAACACAATTTCACATAAAGGAACCTAATTAGCATGGATCTTCATATTGACATGGCAAGTTACAGAATTTATGTTATGTCTAGCATCCTTAAGCATTTTAACAGAGGCATACACCATTGCATGTAACTTTGGTCATCTAATTAAGTAAAGCACAAAGAGGAATATAGAAGAAGTGGTCTTGGGGACTCACGGTTGATCTCCAAGCTCAAATGGATGGTGATTTGGGGCTGGTCTCCTTGGTTCGTGATGATTCCTTGCTGGCCAGAAAGCTCCAGAGAAGGAGAGTGCAGGAGTGTGTGTGTGTTGTGAGGTGTAAGTAAAAATGAGAAGTTTGGCTTGGGGTTTCTATATATCTGGTGCTAGTTTCGCCGGCAGTGTCGCTGGCTGTTTCGCTGGCAGTTTCGCTAGCCACGCGAAACTGGTCATGCATTAGCTACCGGGCGAAACTGTAATTTCGCTCGGTAGTTTCGCTAACCACCAAGAAAGGGATCAATTTACATTTTAAGTAAGATAAACACGATTTCTCGATAAATCACATAATTGCACAATTAATTAAATAAGCATGTTGCATTACTTCATACAGTGGTAATAAGTAACAAATCATATAACACATATGGACGGGTTCGGTGATCAACCAAAGGTCGTGGACGTATGCGGTCTAGTTAAGTATTAGTTATTACTTGTAATGTGACTAACGGAGATTGCCTAACGGAACTAATGGAATTAACGGAAAAACTTAACGGAGTTAACTTGGGAGGTTACAGTTGTCACAGCCTCCCCATGTTAAGGAATTTTCGTCCCGAAAATTAGCTAGTACCTTGGGTTGATGCGGAGGGTTGGTCGAACAGGTGAGGATACTTCTTCCTCATCTGATCTTCCCGTTCCCATGTGAACTCCGGTCCACGTTTTGAATGCCATCTGACCTTGACAATTGGGATCTTGCTTCGTTTCAATGCTTTTTCTTCGCGTCCCATTATCTCAACGGGTTGTTCTATAAATCGGAGTTGCTCGTCGATGTGGAGCTCCTCGAGTGGAACCACTAGAGTGTCATCAGCCAGACACTTCTTCAAGTTAGAAACGTGAAACACGTTGTGTACCCCATCCAGCTCAGGTGGCAAGTCCAAACGATACGCCACCGTTCCAATCTTTTCTGTTATCGGGAAAGGTCCTATGTAGCGGGGGTTTAACTTCCCGCGCTTCCCAAAACGCACAACACCTTTCCAGGGCGAGACTTTCAACAGTACACGGTCGCCTACCTTGAATTCTAATGGCCTTCTACGTTTATCTGCATAACTCTTTTGTCGGTCTCTTGCGGCTTTCATACGGTTTCTGATTTGCATAATTCTTCTGTCGTTTCGTACACCATCTCTGGTCCAGTGAGTTGGCTATCACCGACTTCAGCCCAACAGACCGGTGATCTACACTTTCGTCCATAGAGAGCCTCAAAGGGAGCGGCTCCAATACTGGAATGGTAGCTATTGTTGTAGGAGAATTCGACCAATGCCAAGTGAGTTTCCCAATTCTTTCCGAAATCCATAACACACGCTCGGAGCATATCCTTAAGAGTCTGGATTGTGCGTTCGGTTTGGCCATCTGTCTGCGGATGGTATGCGGTACTCATATCCAAACGAGTACCTAGCGCTGATTGCAACGATCTCCAAAAGCGTGAAGCAAATCTGGGGTCTCGATCGGAGATAATAGACAAGGGCACTCCGTGGAGCTTGACGATCTCGTCAATGTAGATTTGTGCTAGCTTGTCAGTCTTGTCATTTTCCTTGAGGGCTATGAAATGAGCGGATTTCGTTAGTCTATCCACAATGACCCAAATCATGTCATTTCCGCGAGGCGTACGGGGCAGTCCCGTGATGAAATCCATGGATATTTCCTCCCATTTCCATTCAGGAATCGTCGGTTGCTGCAATAATCCTGGAGGCTTTCGATGTTCTGCTTTGACCTTTGAGCATGTTAAGCACTTACTGACGTATGTAGCAATGTCGGCTTTCATCTTTGGCCACCAGTATAATCCTTTCAGATCTTGGTACATTTTATCCGAACCGGGATGGATTGAATATCGAGACTTGTGAGCTTCGTCCATCACCAGCTCTCGAAGATTTCCGTGAAGAGGCACCCAAATGCGATTCTTGTAATAACGGAGTCCATCCGACTTAACCTCCGAAGTTCCATCTATGCCATTTAAAGATTCTGCCTCATAGTTTTCCTTTTTCAAAGCTTCTTTCTGGGCATCCCGAAGTCTATCCGGTAACCCAGCATGGATTGTGAGTTGTAGAGCTCGAACCCTCCTAGGTTTTGCATGTTCTTTTCTGCTTAATGCATCGGCCACAACGTTGGCCTTACCCGGGTGATACTTTATTGCCAAGTCGTAGTCGTTAAGCACCTCGATCCACCTACGCTGTCTCATGTTGAGATCTTTCTGTCCCATTATATGCTGGAGGCTTTTATGATCGGTGAATATTGTGCACTTGGTACCATACAGGTAGTGTCTCTAAAACTTTAAGGCGAATACAACAGCTCCTAACTCCAGATTATGCGTTGTATAATTCTTTTCGTGAGTCTTTAACTGTCTTGACCCGTAGGCGATGACTTTACCCCTTTGCATTAAAACACATCCAAGTCCTTGGAGAGAAGCGTCACAATAGACCTCGAAGTCGTCAACACCATCCGGTAGAGATAATATAGGCGCGATACAAAGTTTTTCTTTCAGGGTCTGGAAAGCTGTTTCTTCTTTTTCACCCCATCGGTACTGAACACCTTTGTGCGTGAGAGCGGTTAGCAGTTGGGCTATTTGAGAGAATCCCTGGATGAAACGACGGTAGTAACCCGCTAACCCTAGAAATTGCCGAATTTCCGTTGGTGCTCGTGGTGTAGACCAATCCTTGATCGCCTCTACTTTGGCTGGGTCAACATGAATACCCTGCTCGTTGACGATGTGGCCCAGAAATTGGACTTCTCGGATCCAGAAGTCACATTTGGAGAATTTGGCGTAGAGTTGCTCCTTCCTTAACAATTCTAGTATTAACCGCAGGTGTTCCTCGTGTTCTTCTTTCGTCCTTGAGTAAACGAGTATATCGTCGATAAAAACAATTACGAACTCATCCAAGTAAGGTTTGCACACGCGGTTCATGAGGTCCATGAACACCGCCGGTGCGTTCGTTAAGTCAAAAGGCATGACTAGGAATTCGTAATGACCGTAACGCGTCCTGAAAGCCGTCTTCGAAATGTCCCCCTCGCGGACTCTGAGTTGATGATACCCGGACCTTAAGTCAATTTTTGAGAAGTAGCTGGATCCTTGCAGTTGGTCGAAGAGGTCGTCGATCCGAGGGAGAGGGTATCGGTTCTTGATAGTGACTTTGTTGAGCTCGCGGTAATCTATGCACATCCTGAATGTCCCGTCTTTCTTCCGAACGAATAAAACTGGCGCGCCCCATGGCGATGAACTAGGCCTGATAAAACCTTTATCCAACAGCTCTTGCAGTTGAGTGGATAACTCGTGTAACTCGTTCACTGCCAAACGGTACGGAGCTCGGGCAACCGGAGCTGCACCGGGAACGAGGTCGATTCCGAACTCGACTTGTCTATGTGGAGGTAGACCAGGTAATTCTTCTGGGAATACATCGGGGAAATCACGAACTATCGGAAAATCTTCAATTTTCTTCTCTACGAGGCTTTGATCCGTAACCGTTGCCAGAACGGCCACGTGTCCTTTCCGAAGGTACTTCTGTGCCTTGAGGTATGATATGATTCCGGAGACAGTGCCTCCCTTCTCACCCTGAATCGAGAGTACTTCTCCGTTTGCGGTGGGTATACGTATGACTTTTTCTCGACAGACGAGTTCTGCGTGGTGCTTGGACAACCAGTCCATACCAATTATTACGTCGAAGCTACCGATTGTAAAAGGCATCAAATCTATGTCGAACTTACGGCCTGAGAGTTCTAAGGTACAATCCTTGACTATATGTGTTGCATCGATAAGCTTACCGTTAGCTAATTCAACAGTGTATTTGGCTCCTAGGGGTTCCGTCTTAGCCTTTATTAATTTGCAAAACTTAGTGGAAATGAAACTTTTCTCGGCACCAGAATCAAATAACACATTTGCAAAGTAGTTGTTGAGGAGAAACTTACCAGTAATCACGTTAGCGTCTTCCTTCGCTTCACCAGAACCCATGACAAATGCTCGTCCGCGACCACCATTTCCCCCGTTGCCATTTCCACCACCATTGTTGTTGTTGTCGTTCCCACCTTTCTTCAACTGGGGACAGTCTTTCTTCAAGTGCCCTGGTTTTCCGCACTCGAAACACCCTCGGGGGCCTTCATTGTTCTGCTTGGGTTTATTCAACATGTCACCCCAGCAATTTTTGGCAACATGCCCGATTTTACCACATCGCTCACAGGCTGGTCGTTTACAGTCACCATTGTGATGTGTGTTGCACTTGTTACAGTAGGGTGACTTTCCCCTGTACCTGCTGGAACCCTGTCCATTGTTACCTTGTCGATTTTGGTTATCACCTCCACCGTTGTTACCATAACCCCCTTTGGAGTTATCAAACTTCCTGTTCTGATTCTGAGAGTTGGATGACCTCCCAGAGTTGTTGCCAGAATTCGTGAGGTTACTTGGTTCCTCGTCTCTCTGTCTTTTCCCATCCAGGGCAGCCTTTGGGACTTTCCTTGGTGGCAGAATCCCTTGGGCCACTGCCTGATCAGTCAATTTATGCGCCAACCGAATTGCCTGTCGCACATAAGTGGGATTAGAAGCAGTCACCATTCCCTTGATCTGTGGAGCCAGTCCTTCCACATATAGCTCGATTCGTTTATACTCAGCATCCACCATCGTAGGACAGAGTCTAGAATAGGATTGGTAATGGGTGGTGTACTCCTCTATCTCCGAGCCCACCATTTTGGACTTCCCGAATTCGACTTCCAGTCTTCTGACTTGATCACGAGGACAATACTCCTCCATGATTGCTTCCCTGAATTCTTGCCATGTCATGGCGTTTGCTTCATTGAGTCCCAATATCTGAATCTGAGCATTCCACCAGGTTAACGCGGAATCCTCAAGTGTGCCAGTAACATACTTCACCTTATCCCCGTCTGGGCAATTGCACATTAGAAACACCTTCTCTGACTTTTCAATCCATCTAAGTAGACCCACAGCACCTTCGTCACCCTTGAATACCATTGGCTTGCAATCCATGAAGGCTTTGAATGTGCATTGAGGAGGTTGACCTTGGAAATGTTGCTGAGCGGCTGCTAGGGCTGCTGCAACCCCTTGATTAATCATATTCTGAACCTGTGCAGCAGTGAAGGTTCCTGGGTTGGTTTCGGGTTCTCTCCGCGGAGGCATGATTTCTAGCAAATCAATGCAAAACTTCCAAAGGTTAGTATTCCAAATACTAGAAGGTTGTTAAGTTCCGTTAAGTGTTACATACTAGTACAAATTCACATAAAGCATCCATTTACATGAACAGTGGAAAGAATTCTAAATGAGGATCATCTTCAGTTTTTAATACCGTCACAAGACAAGAATTCTAAATGAGGATCATCTTCAGCACGCGGGGCAGTACTTTGCGGAACGGGTTGCAACCAAAGTTTTCAAAACAGTTACAGTTCATAAAATTTTCTTTTAAAATGTTCCTGTAACCAAGGGCTCTGATACCATCTGTAACAGCCCAGACCCGTCGCACCAAGATATTGTCCGCTTTGGCAGCCTGCATGCCCTCAGGCATCCGCCCCTCACGGATTTAAAACGCGTCTTGATGGGGGAGGTATCCACACCCTTATAAAGCAATGCTTAGTTCTCCTCCCCACCAATGTGGGATGTTACAATCCTCCCCCCTTAGGGGACCAGCGTCCTCGCTGGCACACTGGCCGACGACCGACTCTGATACCAATCTGTCACACCCCCAATTTCCACTAACGGAGTATAACCGTGTGGGGTGTGATCCAGACCAGGATCCCAGACTTTAGTTACAACCAAACCATAACAAAAATTATAAATTAACTTAAAGGTTTAAGTTACAGTCCAAAGTAGTATGTTTAATAGTTCAGCGGAAGCATAATTAAGGTTTACAATCAGATTTTCAAAATGAAGGAATTTAGATCTGAAAACATAATTCCCAAGTGAAAGTAGGTTATGTGTACTGCCGCCGACCCTGCCGTCCATGATCCATCTAGCGACCTGAAAAACATTCAACAATCAAGTGTCAGCCAAGGCTGGTGAGTTCACTAAAACAGTCTACCCGTCACAAGTAGACCTAATGTTTATGAATAAAGACAGGTAAAACACAATCAATATCATAAGACCAGTAAAAATTCCATATCGTAGGTAGCTAGCCTATAGTTATGTACACCTGAATTGTTCGTAACCGAAGCTGACAATGTTTTGATAGGGAATTCCTATGAACCTTGCCTTCCCGTGTCTTGAAGGATCACGGAGGGTAGGCTAACATTGGTCTCAGTCCGACCGCCAGTCGGGAGGGTGCATCCTGTGCACCGCTGAGCGGGGGTGTCAATCCCCAGTAGTACTACTCAATATTACCTCGCTATTATATATTAACGGCCCGAAAGTAAGGACTTTTTATAAATAAAGTTCAATTCAGTGTCACATATAATATTATGTCGGAAATTTACCCAGTAAGAAAACCTTACCGTTTGGGTCACCATCCTTACCGGATGTAACCACTTGTGCGTTATCGTCCCTGAACGGACATAACAATAATATAAATGAACTCACCTTAGGTTGCTCGGCTTACTCTTCAATAAATCCGGTTATGATTGTTAACGAGGACCTAATAATCACATTAAGGTCTTAGGTGTAAGGTTGTGTTTAAAACTACTAGCACGTTGGAAAACACGACACGACATAACGACACACGACACCGATGGTTGATCACACACAAGGGTTCATATACATCAGAAGTCAAAGCATGTATCATCATAGTATAAAGCATGCAAGTCATGGCATATCATTCAAGTAAATTGCACAAGTTTGGATTCTGGTCACAATTTCGCTAGCAGTTTCGCTAGGCAGTTTCGCTGTGTGCACGGGCAGCACTTTCGCTAGGCAATACCCGATGACACAGTTTCGCTAGGCTAGTTTCGCTCGAAACTGTTGGCACAGTTTCGCTAGCCTAGTTTCGCCCGAAACTGGTTTGAACTTTCGTTCAGGGAATTTCGCTCAGTAGTTTCGTTCGGACAGGTCTGGTTGGTTTACCCGGCGACACTACAGTTTCGCTACACAGTGTCGCTGGATGAAGATATACATAGTTTCGCTACCTAATTTCGCCTGATGAAGGCACAGTTTCGCTAGTCGCTAAAAAAACCCGTAAATTTGACTAAAAATCTTTCTAACAGCTTCTGTACCTCATGCAAATCGATATCTAGCATACCTAAACGTTTACCAACATCATGGGAGCATTTTAACACCTTAAACATGGATTCTAGTCATCAAATTACCAAGAACACAATTTCACATAAAGGAACCTAATTAGCATGGATCTTCATATTGACATGGCAAGTTACAGAATTTATGTTATGTCTAGCATCCTTAAGAATTTTAACAGAGGCATACACCATTGCATGTAACTTTGGTCATCTAATTAAGTAAAGCACAAAGAGGAATATAGAAGAAGTGGTCTTGGGGACTCACGGTTGATCTCCAAGCTCAAATGGATGGTGATTTGGGGCTGGTCTCCTTGGTTCGTGATGATTCCTTGCTGGCCAGAAAGCTCCAGAGAAGGAGAGTGCAGGAGTGTGTGTGTGTTGTGAGGTGTGAGTAAAAATGAGAAGTTTGGCTTGGGGTTTCTATATATCTGGTGCTAGTTTCGCCGGCAGTGTCGCTGGCTGTTTCGCTGGCAGTTTCGCTAGCCACGCGAAACTGGTCATGCATTAGCTACCGGGCGAAACTGTAATTTCGCTCGGTAGTTTCGCTAACCACCAAGAAAGGGATCAATTTACATTTTAAGTAAGATAAACACGATTTCTCGATAAATCACATAATTGCACAATTAATTAAATAAGCATGTTGCATTACTTCATACAGTGGTAATAAGTAACAAATCATATAACACATATGGACGGGTTCGGTGATCAACCAAAGGTCGTGGACGTATGCGGTCTAGTTAAGTATTAGTTATTACTTGTAATGTGACTAACGGAGATTGCCTAACGGAACTAATGGAATTAACGGAAAAACTTAACGGAGTTAACTTGGGAGGTTACAGTTGTCACAGCTATCCTTTAATCCCGTCAAATACGATCCATAAACTTGCTAATCGCTCTTTTCCTTGTGCCTTTCTTGGCTACCCCACAAATCATCGTGGCTACAAATGCTATGATATGTCTTCTCGAAAAATTATAATCTCCCGCCATGTCGTCTTTGACGAACATGTTTTCCCCTTCTCTAATCCTCATTCACCTCCTTCATCCTATGAATTTCTCAACTCTGACCCTCATCCCTCACTGTGGGAGTCTTTGCAGTCTCCGAACTCCTCCCAACCTTCTGGTCCAATTCCACCTACCTCTCCTACTCATTCTAGCCCATCCCAACAACACTCCACTCAGACCGTCCCCAACCCTTTGGCTATGGCCCCACAGTCCCCTTCTCTTACATCTGCTTCCCTCGACCTAACAACCACTCCTTCATCATCCCGCACACCATCCTCGACCCATGCATCTACATCTGATAACACACTACCTTCCTCACCATTGATCACCACTCCTATCCCACCACCTCCACCTCCGCCTATTGTTCGGTCCATGACCACTCGCAGCATGGCGGGTATATCTAAACCCAAAATTCCATTCAATCTTAGCACATCCACCACCTTTGAACCGTTGCCCAAAAACCCCACTGAAGCCTTAGCCAACCCTACTTGGTTCCGTGCCATGCATGATGAATTTACTACTCTTATTGATAATAACACATGGGAGTTAGTACCTAGGCAACCAAATATGAATATAATAAGGTGCATTTGGCTTTTTAAACACAAAACCAAATCTGACGGGTCTCTTGAACGCTACAAAGCACGTTTGGTTTGTGATGGCAGGTCTCAACAAGTAGGTGTCGACTATCAAGAAACGTTCAGCCCCGTGGTCAAACCAGCAACCATTCGGACAGTGTTAAGCATTGCTTTATTTAACCACTGGAATATTAGCCAACTTGATCTTAAAAATGCATTTCTGCATGAGAATTTGGCTGAGACGGTTTACATGCACCAACCGATGGGCTTTAGGCACCCATCTTATCCTAACCATGTCTGCAGATTGAGGAAATCTCTTTATGGTTTGAAGCAGGCATCACAAGCATGGTACCAACGCTTTACAGATTTTGTGGCCACCATTGGGTTTCGACACAGCTTATGTGACCATTCTTTATTCATTTATCAGCATGGTCGAGACACTGCTTACCTCTTACTTTATGTTGATGGTATTATTCTCACCACTTCTTCTCCAGCTCTCAAGCAGACTATCATGGCTCACTTGGCTCGGGATTTGCCATGAAGGACCTAGGCTCCCTTACATACTTCCTTGGCATAGCAGTTACTCGCAATACTCAGGGTTTGTTCCTCTCTCAGCAAAAATACACTCAAGACATTCTCATTCGTGCAAAAATGGAGAACTGCAACCCGAGCAACACACCGGTTGACGCGGCTGGTAAACTTGGATCTAATGCCGGGTCACCGGTCGAGGACCCTACTCTCTATCGCAGTCTTGCAGGTGCTTTACAGTACTTAACTCTTACTCAGCCAGACATCTCGTATGCTGTTCAGCAGGTTTGCATGCACATGCATGACCCCCGGGTTGGTCACTTTAATGTTCTGAAGCGGATTCTCAGGTATATCAAGGGTACTCTTCACATGGGTCTTCACATGAGTCCTGCATCCGGTTCTTCTTTGATTGCATATACGGATGCAGACTGGGCATGCTGCCCTGACACTCGTCGATCAACTTCTGGTTACTGTGTCTTCTTTGGGGACAATCTTATCTCATGGTCCTCAAAACGCCAGTCTACGATCTCTAGGTCTAGTGCAGAAGCAGAATATAGGGGGTGGCACATGTTGTTGCTGAGTTATGTTGGCTCAGAAACCTGCTCCTTGAACTTGGACGACCTCCTTCACGAGCTTCCATTGTCTATTGTGATAATGTTAGCACAATATATATGACTGGCAACCCGGTTCAGCACCAGTGAACAAAACACATTGAGGTTGACTTGCATTTTGTTCGTGAACACGTTCAGCACGGCCACATACGAGTTTTTCATGTCCTTTCGCGTCATCAGTTAGCAGACATCTTCACGAAGGGCCTACCACGCGTTCTCTTTGATGACTTTCGATCCAGCCTAAGTATCCGAGACCCTCCTCCTTAGACTGAGGGGGTATATTAGAATATATTATGTTTATTGTAAATATCCAATTTATAAGGAATATAGTCGTAAGTATTGAGACTCCTTGTAACTATATATATTCTCGTATTGTGAATGAGAAGGACACGATTTATGATTCTAACAGGTTTCTCCATCCACCAATGTCAAATGGGTCTCTATGGTATCAAGCAAAGTTGGTGTAGTGGTTAAAATTTTAAGCTTGTGGTTGAAGAGACCCAAGTTCTAGTCCCATTTACACCACCTTGTGAGATATTGGTGGGCAATGAAGGATTGAGCCTTGTGTTTGATCTTGAGTCACAAGGGAGGGTTTATGGGCTTGCCCGGTTCCCCGATGGTGCAAATGGGAGGCGCTCCCGGGTTCCCTCGCTATGAGGTTCGGACTCGGGACAGTGGGTAGGTCCAGGGTAACCAGTCCTGATACACCGCTGAGCCAAAAATTGTCGTACAAAAAAAAAAAAAAATGGGTCTCCATGGTTCCTCACACACAAATTTATTTTCTCTATCTTTGATTCATCTTCCACCTAACTTTAAAATTAAATATCTAATTCATTTTAGCTCTATTTTAGACATTGTTTGATTTGTTGTGATACTCTCACAATGAAGTGAATCAATATAAACACACTTAACAGTAGCAATTATTTGAAAGAAATCCAAGGAAGTTTATTGTTTGAATTGAACGATTACAATAGAGAATCAAGCAAAGCAAATCAGGTGATCCACAATTTAGAAGGGGATGAGAAGAACAAATAATCAGATTAGGAGATTAATGTGCTCGGAACGACACTAAAAACACTAATAAAATAGACCTAAACCTAGACCTAAGACACACCTAATTTTACCGAAATAACCTAAACCGAACCGAACCCTAAGGCAGTGAACCTGTCGGATTATAGTAAAGTTAAGGCAAGACCAGATTATCGAACCTAGGACACTATGAAAACAAGAATTAACCTAGACCTAGAAAATGGAAATATGAGTAATTTGGGTTTTTGAATTGAATTAAGATTTAACTAACTTTAACTAAATAACGAGCAAACAAACGAAAGCAGGAAACCTTGGGGAGAATCAGAAAAGAGACGAGTATCACCTAGACCTGAAATCCTACTTAATACCTGCAACCTCACTCAGCTTTGATTGATCTGATGGTGACTAGTTCACCTTTTAAGTCCTTCCTAGTTAACACTTCTAACGCCCGAACAGGAGTTCACCTTTTGGGTACTTCCTACCTCAACTAAACCTAGCCATCCTCGAACCTAATCTAAGGCACCCTAGACTAGCAGGAGCTACCAACAACTACCATGACCGACACGGAATAACAAGCTAATCAAATCCCTAGGACACTTCCTTTTGAGACAATGCAACCCTAGAATTTTAACCAACCCGATTACCCGTTACACCTGTACCTTTTGAGTCTCCAATTTAGCAGCACATTGCAATCAAATAACCAACCAACCATTAATGCAATAGTTCAAGGTAACCCTAAACTACACTTTAGCAATTAACCCTAAAGTTAACTACTTTAGATAATCTACCTAAACCGAAAGACATTCACGGGTAAATCATGCATTAACAATCAACTAGCAATCTGTTTTCAACACACACAAGCATCAATCATAACAATATATGGAATTTAATAGAAGTGTAGCATCAATCAATCAACCAAAGACCGAGTAAAGTTGCAAATACTAAATATTCATTCAATTAATTCTAGGCGATACAATCAGTTTAGCCTAGCCTCATGTTCAAGTCAAGAATAATAATAAAGATCATAACTTTGACAGAAATCATAGGTTCAACTAAATCCAAGACAAGAAACGGAAAAGAAACACAAAACCCGAATGTTGAATGAATATGAAATTGTGGTCCTCAGATGTTTCCTCTCGATCCCAGCCTTCCTCTTGCTCAGAAAATCGCCTCTGGTTCGCCCTCTGCCGTCTGGAAGTCGTGAATGCCGAATTACGAACCCTAAAAATCGAATTTATATTGATCAAGCAACTCCCGCAAATTTTAGACCACTAACGGAGTTTATACGCGTTAAGGGGTGCGACTAGACCAGGACCACAACCATTAGTTACAAATACTAAACGAATTAGAGTGAAGTCAAACTGACTTAAAGCTCCGTTGACTTCCCCCTTTCCGCGCGTATCGCCTACTATTCATCAGGTCCCAGGCGATACGCCTGGGACAGCTTGTTCAGCCCTTCTTCTTTGTTTTCTTCTTAAATCTCCTTCGCTTCTTTCGTGGCCTCGGGATTTCACTAAACTCCTACAAAACATAAAAAAGAAATAAAAACGACCCAAAGACTCAAACTTAACTATAAACAACTAAAACAAACACAAACCGACTCAAATTGACTCAAATATGAACACAAAAGACACCGGAAATGAGATGTGTTTGCAACACATCAAACATCCCCACACTGACTCTTTTTTCGTCCTCGAAAAATACTGCAATGGAATCATAACCAGGGACTTGACTTCTAAACAAATCTACCATTTCACAATTCAATATCCACCATACAATTCCACATTCCATAACGTACTAACACACTAACTACGATTGCCGATATTTCTATCCGACTAAACCCAACCACCAACCTTTTCTTTCGCCCCCATGTGTTTATGAAATTACCAGATATAAGTTCAGTCTACCTATGGATCCCACTAAAGAAAAGTCAAGTTCAACCTACTACCGAATCATGTTCAGTCAAAGCAAAAGGATATAACGATTTAAACTTTATATTTTCTCCAACCCCCCTTAAACCAGATACCAGGATGTCCAAGGAATAACTATTTATTTATATTTATTTATATGCAAATTCTTGAGCATTTATTCTCTAAACTAAAATTTCTTTTCCTCTTCTTCTTTTTTTTTCATTTTCCTTTTTTTTTCATTTTTTTTAGCCATAGTTGGTTACTTTTACCTAACTTACCAACGGACATCACCAGAGGTATTCTTTCACAAGGTCTTACCCCCGAAATCATACGTGAGTATTTTGCCCGCGAGATCCGGAACATCATCAGAGGCACTTACCACAGGATACTATCCTTAGTTTGTACATGAGTATTTTGTCCCTTCACTCAAACTCATTAACCAAATTATTAACTACTATGCTCATCTGAAATTCTAAGGACATAAGAGTATCTAGCCTAAAGCGGTCTCTTCCTTCCTAATCATCAGATTCAGAATCCCTATCACTCCTAAAATGGGAACCCACTAGCAAACTGATTAGCATATTTATACAACAATAAACACACAGGCTATTTAAGCTACTCCTAGATCAGCTGGGCCTACCGACACATCATAGACTAGCCATGTTTTCCATTCAACCATACTTTACCACTTTTCCCAAATTATTATGATTAACATTTAAGCACACAATTAGACAATCCATTCCCGGTTTCCTATCATTTTCCATTATGTTGCAGCCAAATTCTTAGACATTTTTGAACAAGTTTTCAATTTTTTTTTTTTTTTTAAACACACACTCTAAAATTAAACTGACTCAAGACGCAAGTCTTCCCATCCCCACACTTGAATCACACATTGCCCTCAATGTGGAATGGAACAAAAATAAAGCAGAAAAGAAAAGCACGAAAAGAAAAACAAATAAAACTAAAAATAAAACAAGATAAGTTGAAACGTGTTCACCTGAAACTCCAGAGACTCAGCACATCGACCGCAACCGAACCACCGCAAATCCGGTACACAGAAATAATAAATAAAAATTGAAAATTAAAAATTTCTGAAATACCTCCTCCAGGCGTATCGCCTACATCCATGCTTCTCCCAGGCGATACGCCTGGAACTGCATACAACCGGCCCCGCTTCAAGATGCAAGCGTATCGCCTATAACCTACCAACCTCCAGGCGATACGCTTGCAACGTGATTTCCAGAGATTTTTTGGAATTTGACCCCAAAAATTTTCTATCTCTTTTCTCCACAGCAGGCCTATGGTCGAAATTTTCAGCAAAAACCTGCACTTTTGACCTGCACAACTCACATTTGCCAATTTCCAAATCTCCAGAATTACCTGCAAACACCAAAAACACAAAACCCAAAAGACGCAAAATGCACGAAAACTAAAAACTGCAGAAAATTAAAAACACAACTACAAAACATACAAACCGGGCACTGCATCAATTAGCACAAAATGAAGAAACAACCTCTCAAACCATCCGGAGGCTTCGATTTCACATCTCTCAACACAAAACTACCGGATTGCACCCGGTTTCTACCCAACCAACCATCTACCAACTTCCTAGCCCATAAAGCAACCAACTTTACTCCTCTCAACATCATCTTAACCTTCCAATGTTTGAACCGACCCGGAAGAAAACCAACTTTACCTAGAAAACTCATTTCCGGGTCATGGGTAGTAACAATCACATGCAACCTCCCCACACTTGGTCTAAACTCTACCTCATCATTCAAAACACCTAAATCACCAAGTGTGGCCTTTCTAACTACCCCTTCAACCACCGATTCACTCTCTACACTCATCAACTCCTCGGGTTCTCCTAACGGGTCAAAATGATCACTCTTATCAATTAACTCATCTAACCCCCCGGGATCTTCCCCACACTTATTCTCTATCACAACTTCATCCTCAACTACCTCACCTACCTTCTCAACTACCTCACCGGGTTCTCCTAATGGGTCAAAAATTTCCTTTTTATCAACTAACTCAACTAACCCCCCGGTGTCCTCCCCACACTCATCCTCTTCAAACTCATCATCATCCACCCGATTTCCTACAACCACAAGATCTATGAAGGACATAAAAGTACCTATCAAACACACAGATTTGGTATCACTATCCTCTTGTCTACCTACCTTAAACACAACACTCTCATGGTCAACCCTCAAAGTAATCGTGCCCGCAAAAACATCAACTAGCGCCCGGGCGGTACCTAAGGAAAGGCCTACCTAAAATCAAAGGGCAACTAGCATCATATGCACTGTCAACTACCACAAAGTCTATAGGGAACAAAAATTTATCAATTTGAACAAGCACATTTTCCACTATTCCTTTGGGTCTAACAACCGACCTATCTGCTAAAGAAATCGTCATCCTAGTCGGCTCTAACTCGCCTAATCCTAGGTGCTGAAAAACAGAAAAAGGCATAACATTAATAGAGGCACCTAGATCAGCTAAAGCACAAGTAACAGACGAATCACCAAAAGAGCACGGAATTGTAAAGGTACCAGGATCAGTCAATTTCTCAGGTAACCTATTCTGGACTACAGCAGAACATTGGGCATCAAGTGTCACATCAGAAAAACTTTCAAGCTTCTTTTTATTTGTTAACATGTCTTTTAAAAATTTAGCATACTTAGGCATTTGTTTAATAACATCAGTGAAAGGTAATGTAATCCTAAGTTGCTTAAGAAGCTCTAAAAACTGACTGTACTCACGCGCATTCTTCTGTTGAATCAACCTCTCAGGATAAGGCACCTGCTTCAAATCATCGGTCGTGATCGGCTGAGGCGCAAAACGAACTCTTTTCTTCTCTCTCACCGCCTCCCACTTCAGTGGTTTCTCCCCAACCGGTGGTCTCTTCACTTCCTCAGCCTCGACGTTAGGTGCGGTACTTGCTGGCGTAACGCTCTCGTGCACCCTCCCGTCAGGCGTCTCCAACACAATCTGCTCATCAACCGGCTCATCTTCAACAACCGCCGGTGATGGACTCTGAACAACTCTCCCGCTCCTAGTAGTAATGGCGTTGACGTTGGCATTAGGATTCTTGTAGGTACTACCAGAAAATGCCCTCCACGGGAATTAAGTTCCTTCAGTTGCTTCGCGATATCTCCCACCGACCTCTGCAACTCCAGGAACGAAGCTTGTTGATTCCTTAGTAACTTGTCATGTTCCGCTAGCTTCTTCTGCGTCCCTTCATCTCTCGCCACAATCTGCTGCAGGATCTGGGTCTGGTTAGCGATAAGCTCTCTGATCTCCTTAACACCAGCCCCGTCATCTCCTCCACCATAGTTATTCCTCGGTGGAAAACCAGGTGGGCCACCTCCCTCTCGCCATCCTGAATTCTGGCCACTCCTCCACCCAGACTGGAAAGAATTACCGAACTGGTTTCGGTTTCCAATGTAGTCCACCTGCTCAGCGGGAGCAAGCGGGCAGTCTCGAGTGTCATGAGTGCCTCTGCACAGCTCACATTTGGCTTTGATATGGAGTTTGATTTCTTCTAAAGCTTTGTAAATATTCTCTAACTCCCTAGGTGGCATGGTTTCTGAGCCAATGTGATTGACACCCCGGGTAGATGTAGATGATGCGAGTGATCTAGTCAGGGCCAAGGTGGCTCTCCGACCTCCGGGTGCCTGCTGTTCAGCCAAGTGCGAAGCTTTCGAAAAGTGATTTACATTCATCAACGGTGAGCTTCTCCATCATATGTCCCCCAGCCGAGATGTTGAACTCCTTCTGAACAGAATAAGGAAGTCCATTGTAGAACTTCTCTATGATCGCCCAGTCCGTCAACCCGTGTTGCGGACATCTACTCAGAAGGGTGTTAAATCTCTCGTATGCGACAGAATAAGGCTCATCGGGGTCCATCCTGAAAGAGTGGATTTCCTCCCGAGTACGTGAAGCCTTGGCTGGGGGATGATACTTCTTCAGGAATTTTAACATCAGATCGTCCCAGGTGGCGATCGAGTTAGGCGGAAGCGTCTCGAGCCACTCGGCGGCTCGAGACGTAAGGGAGAATGGGAACAGACGCAGATAAATGATTTCGTTCGCGACTCCCGTGAGTCCGAACGTGTTGCAGATTCGAATAAAGCGCGAAATATGCGTCGGTGCATCTTCGTCCTCACGTCCATGGAATTGAATGGAATGCGTCAAAGCGTTGATGACGTGGGACGGAACTTGCCAATTTGCGGTGTTGGCAATATCAGGCTGAGCGATAGCGAACTGGGCCTCGGTGACTCCGGCGCTGGCATGCTCGTGGACGGTGCGACGTGCCGCCATGGATGAAAGATCGGGGAATGGAATGGGTTTGGTGTCGCGTGTGGTTTGCGTGGAAGAAGATGGTTTGGAGTGAGCGGTAGAAATGATGAAAGCCTCTAGCTCCGTGCGAAGAAGGCGAAACCGTTCACGAATATCCGCGTCGGGATCAGAAAATGGTGAAAGCTCAGGAGCACCTCGTGAACGGGTGTGTGGCATAAAATGGGGAAACGACTCAAATAAACTAAAAGAAAAAATACACCTAAAACTCTAGACTCAAGAACGGAAATCCTAAGACTCTAGACACGGGAAAAACCGAAAAGACTCAAAATTTCCTAACGACGACCTAAGTTAATTTTGCTATTGCCAAGTGTCCCCGGCAACGGCGCCAAAAACTTGATGTGCTCGGAACGACACTAAAAACACTAATAAAATAGACCTAAACCTAGACCTAAGACACACCTAATTTTACCAAAACAACCTAAACCGAACCGAACCCTAAGGCAGTGAACCTGTCGGATTATAGTACAGCTAAGGTAAGACCGGAATATCAAACCTAGGACACTATGAAAACAAGAATTAACCTAGACCTAGAAAATGGAAATACTGAGAAATTTGGGTTTTTGGATTGAATTAAGATTTAACTAACTTAACTAAACAACGAGCAAACAGATGAAAGACGGAAAACCTTTGGGAGAATCAGAAAGAGAAGAGTATCACCTAGACCTGAAATCCTACTTAATACCTGCAACCTCACTCAGCTTTGATTGATCTGATGGTGACTAGTTCACCTTTTAAGTCCTTCCTAGTTAACACTTCTAACGCCCGAACAGGAGTTCACCTTTTGGGTACTTCCTACCTCAACTAAACCTAGCCACCCTCGAACCTAATCTAAGGCACCCTAGACTAGCAGGAGCTACCAACAACTACCATGACCGACACGGAATAACAAGCTAATCAAACTCCTAGGACACTTCCTTTTGAGACAATGCAACCCTAGAATTTTAATCAACCCGATTACACGTTAAACCTGTACCTTTTGAGTCTCCAATTTAGCAGCACATTGCAATCAAATAACCAATTAACCATTAATGCAATAGTTCAAGGTAACCCTAAACTACACTTTAGCAATTAACCCTAAAGTTAACTACTTTAGATAATCTACCTAAACCGAAAGACATTCGCGGGTAAATCATGCATTAACAAACAACTAGCAATCTGTTCTCAACACACACAAGCATCAATCATGGCAATATATGGAATTTAATAGAAGTATAACATCAATCAATCAACCAAAAACCGAGTAAAGTTGCAAATACTAAATATTCATTCAATTAGGTCTAGGCGATACAATCAGTTTAGCCTAGCCTCATGTTCACGTAAAGAATAATAATAAAGATCATAACTTTGACAGAAATCATAGGTTCAACTAAATCCAATACAGGAAACGAAAGAGAAATACAAAACCCGAATGTTGAATGATTATGAAATTGTGGTCCTCAGATGTTTCCTCTCGATCCCATCCTTCCTCTTGCTCAGAAAATTGCCTCTGGTTCACCCTCTGCTGTCTGGAAGGCGTAGAATGCGAATTACAAACCCTAACATCAAATTTATATCGATTAAGCAATTTCTACGGGTTTTAGACCTCCAAGCGTATCGCTTGGAGGTGTGTTCTCTCTAGGCGATACGCCTACTCCTCGTTACACGACAATTTAGTCGGTCAAACAGACTTAAAGCTCCGTTGACTTCCCCCTTTCCGCGTGTATCGCCTACTATTCATCAGGTCCCAGGCGATACGCCTGGGACAGCTTGTTCAGCCCTTCTTCTTTGTTTTCTTCTTAAATCTCCTTCGCTTCTTTCGTGGCCTCGGGATTTCACTAAACTCCTACAAAACATAAAAAAGAAATAAAAACGACCCAAAGACTCAAA
This sequence comes from Deinandra increscens subsp. villosa, assembly GCA_039602395.1. Taxonomy (NCBI): domain Eukaryota; kingdom Viridiplantae; phylum Streptophyta; class Magnoliopsida; order Asterales; family Asteraceae; genus Deinandra; species Deinandra increscens. Next base: position 62,306,716 of record JBCNJP010000006.1, read on the forward strand.
CTTAACTATAAACAACCAAAACAAACACAAACCGACTCAAATTGACTCAAATATGAACACAAAAGACACCGGAAATGAGATGTGTTTGCAACACATCAGCGTCTCTCTCTCCGCCTCCCTTCTTCCCGGCCGAGTTCCGGCGACTTTCTTTTCGGCGAAGTCCAACAACGACCGATGATGGTCTGGCTGGTCTTAGACCGTGGCCGGCAGTGTTGCTCTACGACCTAAAAGCCCGCTATCCTCCCGTTTTCTCTCTGATGTGAATAGTAGCAGCGGCGGCACTGCTGTGGCTGCTTCGGGCGGTGGCGCTATTGGGTTTTGCTCATTCCGGCGATTCCGGTGACGGTAAGACCCAAATGATTTCCTCGTTTGGATTTTCAGTTTGTTCTTTTTGTTTAAACCTTCGATCATCACATGCCCCCTTCGATTTAAATGCAATGCGTAGTGGCTGAGAAGATGTTAAATGGTGTAGTCGTTGACCCCAATGACAAATTTAGCGGTTACCGGTGGTGGCCATGGCCTCCGGCCGCCGGTCAGTAGCTTTTAGGTGGTGGTGGTTGACTGATTTCATTATAGAAATTGTAGTGGTGACTGATTCGAGTATTTAATGACTATTTGATGTCATAACAACATTATACTTGAGTTAGGAGATGTTGGATGATGTATATGGATGGATTGTGAACCATGATGGAGGCTGAGGCGGTATAGAACCACTGGGCAGCTATGTTCAGTGGCGATGGTTGGTCACGGGATGGAGTAGAGAAGCTACAAAACTGATTTGGATCGTTTTTGGGTTGATTTTGAATCAGGTCAAGTAAAGTCAAACAAAAGTCAAACCTGTCAAGGCTGGTCAACAGTTATCTCAGGTCAAACAAAGTCAAAACAGAAAACCGAGCATGGATTATTACTCGTGGCGAAATTTTAAGCGGAAAGGACTATTTGCTCATCAGATTCGAACACTATTGGATTTACGGTTAACCGGGTTCATGTCGCGTATCGACCGGAAGGTATACCGTGTTATGATATCTAATAATTATTATGATAACCTTGTACACAATAAAAGGCCATTTTGAAAGAACACACGACGTCTGAAAGGCTAACGGATAACCTAAAGACGTAAATTAAATGACATTTACTTGAAGTTCCAAAGCAAAAATAATTACAGATGTTTAGTGTTGCATTATGCAACAATTCCAAAAATAGAAATATTCGAGTTCAATAAAACTTGAAGCAGTTCATGACACACACTTTTTCCAGAATATGATTAAACACTACTCGCAGATCACGAATGTCAAGAATTTCAACATTAGTATTGCATTATGCAACAGTTTAGAAACAGAATATATAAGAACATAATTGACAGATAATGTTATAAATAGTAATGATTATAAATATTTGTTTTAGGTTGCTTTGCCAGTAACGCTATTGCTACAAATATACCATCAAGTTGAGCTTGCCAGTTTAACCATGTGAGTTATGTTACCTTACCCTTGTTATTGAAAGTTTTGAGGCCACGACGAACAGTTGTGGTGCTACAGTTGATTGCTTACTGGCTACGCATCAGATATATTGCATGTAATGTGAAGAATTACTACGTAACTAGTATGCTAGAATCTTTTGGTGCATGTGTTGTATCCCATGACTTATATATATTTTAATGGTTGAATTCTAGTCATTATATGTAAGCAAGTTTGTAGTCCAGTAGCTTTGAAAGATGAATAACAAGTATGGTACGGCTCACCAACAACTTCATTGTTGTTGATATCAGTGGTTTACAAATTTTGCAGGAAATCAATAAAGATCATCCAAGTAGGTGGCTTTACAGGAAAAAAGCGAACAAGTTCAAAGAGTTATCAAGAACCTTCGGACCCAGTGACCTAGTATTCTGTTTAGATGCTAGAAACAAATTTATTATTATCATCAAGTGATTGTAAAACTTATCTAGTTGTCTGTAACTAAATTATTGGTTGTTTAATACATACATCATCTGTTGCTTCCGCATGCGTCTGATATTGACAGCCTGTTTTCCCCAACACCTCCCCCGAACCTGACTGGGTGACAGGTGCGGGCGGGGTGTGACAGGTTGTTATCAGAGCCACAGGTTCCAGCAGATTAGGTGTTCTTGTAGAGCCCCTAAGCTCGAACCTAGATCGGACTTTAAGACTGAAAAACCGAGGTGGTGACTAAATACCTTGGTTGCGGAAGCGGATCGAGTCTTTGTGTAACTCGTTTTTGTAGAAACAAATGAACACCCGGATATGAACACGATGGTGTTTGAGATGTGATGATGATGATGAGCAAAGCTAGTGTAAACATGGATATATGAAGAACAAGATAGATAGATATATAAGGTGGAATGATAGATAGATAAATAAAGATAACCGAAAGATTACATTTTACCTACCCCACGCATTCCCGGGTATCATGAACTTACTAGGTGAGTTCATGAACCCTCGACAAGCTTCAAAGAACCATGACTAACTCTCTCTCTAAGTATCACTCATCAAGTCTTTCACATGAGAAAGACTTCCTATATATAATACAAACTCACTAAGGGCATAATAGTAAACTACCAACTAGTGATAATATTTAAACAATAAATAATATTCACTAGAGCCTTTTCTTTAGTTGAGTCTTGTAACTTGAGTTGTCATGGTCATCACCATGTTGTCGGGATGGTAAATGTTAAGTGGCCGTTGCAGTATTAATCACATCTATCCAAATCTTGTTGGCTCGGTATCTCGATTCCCAACAATCTCCCCCTATTTGGTAGATGGTATACTCAGCACTTGTGACATTGGTTCTTTGTATTCTTGTAACTTGACTTCAAGGTGATCTTCATGTAGTTTCAAGTCTTTCATTCTTCAATTCTCCTTTGTGAAGCTCCCCCTACAATAAACATTCTTCTAGCCCCAAACCATAGGCTATAAATGCATAGGGTGTTTACAAACTTCAACACTATGGCAAGCTACTTGAGGACTAAGTCATAACTCAAGGTACCAATATTGTTGAAAGTAAACAAAATAAAGGATCTATGAAAAACTCGAGAATTAATTCCACAATTCAACCATTTTGAAATACTTGGCCGAATACCAAACCAATGCTTTGCACGAAGATAAACCACTTATTTTTGTGCTAATAATCTTGCCTTCGATTTGTACCGCAATGGCAATGTCGCAACTGTTACGGCCTGAGGACGCTTCGAAGTTTAAAAATCACGTTGTTTTCTTTTGCTAAACCCGTTGCCAAAAGTCTCATCAAGATCATCACATTTTCTCCCCCTAGACTTGTGCAACTCATAGCAAAATAAATAAGCATGTTGTTGTAAGCAAAACACATTCAAGTAGCATATCACAAATAAAGATCAGCCTTGCAATATCAACCGGTTAATCTTCATAATCCAACCAATAATAAACCCCGTTCGTCTTCAACATATCGACCCAAACTTGCGCATAACTTTCATAACCAATTCACCTCATAGCACATCTGCCGTAAAGAAGGAATCTTGATATTACAAGCATAATTGTAGGTGTACCTGAAATGTTTGATGAACATAGGGTTCTCGAGAGTACGAATAATGTTGGAGAAATAATTATGAAGTGGTTGATGTGGATCCTCATGGCTTCAACTTCGGTTGCTACTATGTGTTGACAACAAAATAATAATAAACAGTATCTCACTGTTAAATATTTATCCCAAATCTGTCTTCATGTCTGATCTGCCCGAATCAATCTAGATTTGCAGCCTATGCCCTTAAATCTCATAACAACCAACATAATATAAAGAAAATAAACTGGTCAGGCTTCCATCGATCAGGCATGGCCCAAATCAAATGAATAAACAGCCTTGGTCCAGTGGAAATAACAGAAATCAGCAAGGCCCAGAATCGGTGGCTTTAGAATTTATTACAGCCCTGTTTCTTTATTTAAGAAAAAGAAACCCTAGGTAGCGCTGCCAAACTAAACACATACCAGATTCATTTCTTAGCCTCTGCGTCTCACTCTTCATTTCAGTTCAGTCGAGATTTAACAAGGACCGGTGGCCAGAGATTAGCGAATTCCGGTGAATAATCTTCATCGTCTCTTATTCCTGTCGTACATCACGCATAGCAGATACCGAGTAGCTCTGAAAGCATATTCTGGCGAGAAACTGCTAAGCATGAAGTAGACTCGGTGAGTTCCGGCGGTCTGATTGTGGACATCGCCAGTTATCGTTGTGCCGCTATGATCCGAGATGGACTTCCGGTTGAAGCTCCGGTTGATGTCTGATCCGCTTGAACATGGAAGACTTCCGATTGAAGTTCGTCAAATTGTTCCGGTTGAACTCGATTCACTGGTTGAACTTCGAAGTTCCGGTTGAAGCTTCAAGAATTCCGGTTCAACTCAAACGTCCGGTTGAATTCAGTTTTCCGGTTGAAACTTCAGACTCTTCGGTTGGAGCAATTTTTCCGCTTGATGTTTTTCCGGTTGATGTGGGAGTATTCCGGTTGAAACGTCGAAGTTCCGTCTGAACTTACTTGAACCGGAATCCTCGAATTTCCGGTTGAAAGTTGAAACGGGACTGTCGTTTTTCCGGTTGGACCTTCAAAATTCCGTTTCACTTCAGATCTGGTTCCCACCGGAGCTAGACTCATTTTTCTGCTCAAGACATGAGATTCCGCTTGTGCCCCGTCACTGGCTTCAGCTTCTTCACAGTAGACTTCATGTAAACCATGTCGTTCACCATGAAACCCTAATGGTTAACAAATTTGCATCTTCACAGACTTGTCACTTTTATCACCTTAAGAAACCCTAATATGGATATGTGAACATCAAGCTTGAACACGATTAACCCATATCGAAGTACTTTCCTCGATCCCTTGACATCATCTTTGAATTGAGGAGAAACGGGTATACGAACGATGCTCGAGCTGCAGTCTCGTGTTTGTGTTTCTGAGTTCATTGTCTTCTCTAGTTTAGACCTGTAAATCACTCAATATTTGTGTATATTTTTGTTCTTCTAAATTTCAAGAGAGAGAGAGAGAGAGAGTACTTCAGGTAAACTTTGAAGAAGAGTGAATGTGGGAATGGGACATGGAGGTGGCTTGTTGGCAGAAAAGGTAGTTGGATAATACGGATGACTTTACCTTTTGTGGAACTCAAGAAAAGTAAAAAGCTTTAAAGCAAATTGAGTTTGACACACAAACTTTTGACTTTAACCAAAAATAGGTAGATAACCTTTTGTTATAAAAGTCAAATTAGTAAAAAAAATGATAAAGTGGACAGAAAGTTGTAAATCTCGAATATACAAACCATGTGCAAGAGATTCTCTATTTTCTTTTTCTTTTAAAATAAAGCAAACATGATTTAATATAGGAGACTAAAATCAACAGTGAGTTATAGAAGATTTGGGTATGGGAATTCTGAAGGAATATGTAATATTCAAAAATCCACTTTGTATCTAACAAAGTTAGACACAAAAATCCAAACGAATTTCTTCAAAAACTCAAGAGTATTTGAATAGATAGATCTTGACTATTCTAATATAAGAGAAAATTCAAAGACCTTTTTCAACAACATTGAAACACATGGAGGGGAGTTCAAAATCTTTCTAAAAAAGTTTAACATCTCCATTTGTTTACAAAAATAACGAGCATATGAGCACAAAGTTGAGATATCAACCGTGAGGTTGCATTATCTCGACCGTGGCTCTAATACCAATTGAAAAACCGAGGTGGTGACCAAATACCTTGGTTGCGGAAGCGGATCGAGTCTTTGTGTAACTTGTTTTTGTAGAAACAAATGAACATCCGGATATGAACAACGATGGTGTTTGAGATGTGATGATGATGATGAGCAAAGCTAGTGTAAACATGGATATATGAAGAACAACATAGATAGATATACAAGGTGGAATGATAGATAAATATAGATAACCGAATGATTACATTTTACCTACCCCACGCATTCCCGGGTATCATGAACTTACTAGGTGAGTTCATGAACCCTCGACAAGCTTCAAAGAACCATGACTAACTCTCTCTCTAAGTATCACCCATCAAGTCTTTCACATGAGAAAGACTTACTATATATAATACAAACTCACTAAGGGCATAATAGTAAACTACCAACTAGTGACAATATTTAAACAATAAATAATATTCACTAGAGCCTTTTCTTTAGTTGAGTCTTGTAACTTGAGTTGTCATGGTCTTCACCGTGTTGTCGGGATGGTAAATGTTAAGTGGCTGTTGAGTATTAATCACATCTATCCAAATCTTGTTGGCTCGGTATCTCGATTCCCAATAAAGACCAAATTCTGTTGTTAAGTCTTGACTTTGGCTGAGATTTGTGCATTAGGCAGCTATCGAAGTTTAGTGTAAGGTCGGTGGTAGTTTCAGCCTGGCCAACTGCCATTACTACCCACATGTGCACTAAAGTTCGGTGAACCCTAGTGGGCACATTAAAGCTGATAGTCTTCCTCATTATGTGTTAAAGCTCTAAGTTGTGACCATTCTTGTGTAAGTAGGGTTTTGTAACCTAGGTTTTCATTGGGAATTTGATATCCTAGTTATATACTAACATTGTTTTAAGCATGCACCCAACACAAACATTTGGATATGGCAAGTCTTCTTCTGCAAATAGCAAAGGTCGCAATTGATGTGATAACAATTGTTGACAAGAATTCCCAAGAGGAGAAACCTGAAAAGGAGAAGACAAAAGTCTTGACCGCACATCTGTGATAGATATTTCGGAAATCCTTCAGCTGAACTAGAGATAGTGAAGACAACAATTTATACAACACAAGACAACAAGGAAGAGCCTCAAAAGGAGGAGGATGTCATACAATCACAACAATCACCAAAGCGTGTTAAGGAAGTAATGCCAGCTTTGACACACTGGTAACTAGCCCTCCAAATGTCATTCACATCACGTCTACGCGTCATCAGCTTAAGCAGGCATTAAAGGTGGATCGGATGAGTCAACTTATATGCAACTGAAACCAGTGATAAATTTACCATAGATGGGCAACTTCATAGATGTGACGATTGACGATCAAATCACTACTTTAGCTGACAACCTCATGAATATTTATCATTCACTACGATTCTAAAGCCGAATATGGACAACAGGTGCCTAACAGTTACAGTTTTCCACGTCTGCAAGGAATCGAAAATTTGCATATTTCATCAAATCCCCTACTTAATTTGAATCATATATGATTGGTCTAATATCTTAACCACATCAGTCTCATCAGAAGCAATCATACCAGTTCAGCCACTTCATCATTTTCAAACTCAGTTATTACACCATATTCAACCATAACAATATATTTTTCACCATACTCACTGTATATGGAACTTTACCTCTCATCATTCTCTGGTATTAGCCCACTGAATTCACGCATTCTTTACAAGGAACCGGTAGAATCTAGTACAAAACCTCTAGTTGCAAGTGCGCTAATGGAGGAAAACCGTGTGTTAACCAGTAATGTAATAGAGTACAAGAAGAAGAGAAGAAAATGAAGAAGGCACGCAAGGAGACAGTATATACATTGGTGAATTGGCTCCAATTAAGAAGAGACAAGAAGCTTTGATATGGCGATACATTCATGATGAGAAAGGAAAAATCTTACTACACGACTAGTTGCTATAGGCTTATGACTAATCATTTCATGTTTCAAATTGCCTGTTTGCATCTTATTTGATAAACGAGCTATGTGAGGCCATATTTGTTCTCCCAATATCTGCCTTATGTGAAACTATCTCTTTAGCCATAGTTAGTTATGACTCAAGTTAATGTTGTTATCGTAACTATGAGGTTGCAAATAGGTGCCAAAATATGTATTTATGCACATAATATGTATATATAATTGAAGTCTAGACATAGACTGTGGCCTTAGGAGCCTAAGTGATTGCCTGAAATTAGGATCCACTTAAAATTTCACACGCCTGTGCGTTTATGGTCATAAAAAAATTATTATTATCTTGTGCAAACCGGCATAAGATCGGCGCGACAAGTCAATTTTGAAAAATAACACAAAGAACACATGATCCTTACAACAGTGATAAGGAAAATTTTGGTCCAAGTGTGAGATGCATAAGAACAATTCCTGAAAAATATTCCTAAAATTGTTTTCCATTGTGGCAAATTGCTTAACTCTTCACTAGAGACAAAAAGCTATGACAAATAATCATAATGATTAAATAACCCATTTAGTATAAATAAGAATTCAATTTATGAACAACTACGTCAGAAGACGGAGGATGGTGGTAATCGTAAGACTGGTAACAGCTGTATTAGCTGCGGCGACAGTTCCTAAACTTTAGGCCAAGGAGAAAGAAGTAGAGCAAGACTCATGATGACTTCGAGAAATCAAGTTGTATGAGTGCAATCAGAATTAGTATTAGCCACTAGAAGAAAGTTACTATAAAGCATTACTCTCATCCTACTAAATATACTGCCAGCTTTAGGAGCAAGACTAGAAAAGTCTATCAAATTTGAGGCTCTCGGCAACGTTCTGAGGATTCTGACTAGAAGGAAAAAAGTTGGTTGAATAAAGAAAAGAATATCCGCAAGAAGGAATGCTCGCACAAAGCATTCATTGCTTGCATACCTGGTAATTTCGGGGATGGAGTGAGTGAATCCCAATTCAATCAAGTCCAACACAATCAGATAATTATTTTCAGGGATGGTGTGAGTGAATCCCAATTCAATCAGGTCTAACACAATCAGATAATTACTTTCAGGGATGGTGTGAGTGAATCCAAATTCAATCAAGTCCAACTTGATCAGATAATTATTTTCAAGGATGATGAGATAGTTGATTGTCTATAGGATGGTAATGATGCAACTGAAACACTCAATTGGTTGAAAGAGATTAAAGTTAACTACACTTGTTAATTTACAAATTCATTCTTAGTTGATGAAAAGAGTGAAATTGATGGATATTATGGCTATACTAGGTAGTATAGGTATCATAATGGGAAAAGTTGA
>JBCNJP010000006.1:62316190-62333274 GCA_039602395.1 Deinandra increscens subsp. villosa
GGATAAACTTGTGGAAGCAGGGATCCTTCGAGAAGTACTTTATCAAACATGGGTCGCAAATCCTGTTTTAGTCCGAAAACCTGATAATTCATGGCGAATGTGCATTGATTTTAAAGACCTTAATAAAGCATGTCCAAAGGACTGTTATCCACTTCCAGAAATTGATCTAAAAGTTGATTCTTTAGCGGGATATAGATGGAAGTGTTTCCTTGATGCATATAAAGGATATCATCAGATCTTTATGGCTGAAGGAGATGAGGACAAAACTGCGTTTATTACAAATGAAGGTTTATTCTGTTATAAAAAGATGCCATTTGGATTAAAAAACGCTGGTGCAACTTACCAGCGTCTCATGGATAAGACCTTTCAATCGCAAGTAGGCAGAAATCTTGAAGCCTATGTGGATGACGTAGTCATTAAAAGTTCTCATGAAGGAGATATGATCAAAGACATTGAAGAGACCTTTAAAAACTTGCGGGGTATCAATATGAAGTTAAACCCCAAGAAATGTTCATTTGCAATGGAGGAAGGCAAGTTTTTAGGGGTCCTAGTTAATAAAGATGGGATCCAGGCACATCCGAGAAAAGTCAAAGCGGTAATGGAAATGGAACCGCCTAAAACTCTTAAAGATATACAAACTCTAAATGGGCGTTTAGTGGCTTTGCATCGATTTTTATCAAAAGCAGCTGAAAGAGCTACACCCTTTATGAAAGTCTTAAAAGAAAGTTTGAAAGGGAGCTTTGAATGGACTCCTGAGGCAAATCAAGCCTTTGAAGAGTTAAAAATAGCTCTAGCTACACTTCCAACTCTGACTGCACCAAGAGTTAGTGAAGAATTGATAATGTATTTGGCGGTAACTGATAATGCAGTAAGTGCTGTGCTATTAGTCGAAAGGGAAGATAAAGAACTTCCGATTTACTACATAAGTAAGATGTTAAAAGATTACGAGACTAGATATCCCATGATCGAAAAGGTGGTTTTGGCACTTGTGCAAGCCACAAGAAGGCTTCGTCGTTATTTTCAAGCTCATACTGTAAATGTTCTCACTTCATATCCTATTCAAGGGATCTTTAGAAAACCGGAAATGTCAGGAAGATTGATCAAGTGGGCAATTGAAGTTGGACCATTTGATATACAATTTAAACCAAGAGTGTCAATAAAAGGGCAAGTAATAGCTGATTTCCTGGCGGAAGTGCCAGTTGGCACAAGTGTAAATGTCATTGCTATTCCTGAAGTCAAAGAACAAGTATGGATCTTACATACTGATGGTTCTTCCAATTCTGATGGCTCAGGAGCAGGTTCGATCAATTATAAAATTATTTCTTCTTGAAAAAGAGACCGAAATTCATGATATTGAAAATTTTATATATGCCAAATGCAGGCTTGATCTTGAAAAGCCCTGAAGGGGATGAGCTGACATATGCAATTCGCTTCAATTTCTCAACTTCTAATAATGAGGCAGAATACGAGGCATTATTAGCAGGTTTGAATACTCAAACTCTATGAGTTTTTGTGTTTTTTCCGATAATAAAAAAAGGAAGATAAATATAGATATGAATGCTTATGATCTACATAATGAAGACCGAAAGTGTTGAATACACGTGCATTTGCTCCGCGAATGCATGTGGTATACATAAACAAAGTTCATATGCACCTGCTCCATAAAAATATGGATAAGATAAAAGGCCTAAACATCGAAATCTATCTCAGGTCTAAGATTGGCAAAGAAGATGGGTGCAACGCAAGTAACTGCTTATGTAGATTCGTTGTTGGTCGCTAGTCAAATCGCTGGAACGTACGAGGCAAAAGGCAAGTACATGGCATTGTACTTGGAACAAGTTCAAGAATTAATCAAAATCTTCAACAAGTGTGAAGTCTTACATATTTCTAGGGCTCAAAATAGGAAAGCAGATGCACTGAGCAAGCTAGCCTCTGTAGCGTTTGAGCATTTAGCTAAAGAGATTCGAGTGGAATTATTAGAAGCTCCAACTGTCAATCTGAAAATGACTGCGGATGTGCAAATGCAAGAAGACAGTTGGATGACCCCAATTATTCAATATCTGACCATGGGCAAACTTCCAAGTGATAAGGAACAGGCCCGTCAAATACGAGTAAATTCACTTCAGTACCAAATGCAAAACAATGTTTTGTATAGAAGAAGCTTTTTGGGACCTTTGTTGAGATGTTTAACCCCAAGTGAAGCCGAAAAGATCGTTAAGGAGGTACATGAAGGCATATGTGGTATTCATGCTGGTGCAAAGATGGTAGTTGTTAAAATCATGAGCCTTGGATACTTTTGGCCGGGTATGTATAGAAGCACTTGGGAAGAACTTCGCAAATGTCAAGCTTGCCAAGCACATGCTCCGGTGAGCATGCGAGCAAAAAATGAGTTGATCCCCGTTACGTCGGCGTGGCCCTTCCAGAAGTGGGGAATGGACATAGTTGGACCTTTCCCATCAGCAAGTGGAGGGGTAAAGTTTTTATTGGTTGCCATCGATTATTTTACAAAATGGATTGAAGCAAAACCACTTGCTTGTATTTCTGGTAAACAAGTCAAAAAGTTCGTATGGGAACATATTGTATGCCGATTTGGTTTACCTCTCTACATTATAACTGATAATGGGCAGCAATTCGCTGGGAACCCATTTGCGGAATGGTGTGAGGAACTTCATATAAATCAGATCTTTACATCAGTTGCACATCCGCAGGCCAATGGCCAAGTAGAAAGAGCAAATCGAAGTCTTGTTGAAGGTATAAAAATGAGACTGGAAAAATATGGGGGAAGTTGGGTCGATGAATTGCCACATGTCTTGTGGGCGCATCGGACCATGCCTAAAACTAGCAATGGTGAAACACCATTCAGTCTTGTATATGGAACTGAAGCTGTCATTCCGGCTGAAATCGGAATACCCAGTCATCGTTTGCAAGTACAAGTGACGGATAATGATGAAGAATTAAGAACTAATCTGGATCTTTTGGAAGAGCGAAGAGAAATCACGGCTATACGTGAAAGCAGATACAAAAAAGAAATGGCAAAATATTATAACGCCAAAGTTAAGACCCAACAGTATAAGGAAGGAGAATATGTGCTAAGAAGCAATGAAGTGAGCAGAGCACTTCCGCTTGGAAAAATGTCTCCCAAATGGGAGGGACCTTATATAATCAAAAAAGCGATCGGAAATGGGTCTTACATACTCCAGCAGCTTGACGGAACTGAACTAGTGCGAGCTTGGAATGGAGTTCATCTTCGCAAATGTTATATGTGAAGTTGCAAATGCAAAACTTTAAGTGAAAATTGGAAAATATTGATCTTTATGTTCTTGTTTCTGCATTTATGATCTTGTAAAAAGTTTGATAAGGAATAAGATACCAATCTGTCACACCCCCAAAAATTCCACGTGCGATAACGCGCCGCAGGGAGCGTGACAAACCAGGATCGATGTCCATTAGTTACACCAAACGACCAATAATTAATAAAAGGTTGTATTTATATTTTAATAAAATATACAACCTTTTATTAATTATTGGTTGTTTGGTGTAACTAATGGACATCGATCCTGGTTTGTCACGCTCCCTGCGGTGCGTTATCGCGCATGGGATTTTTGGGGGTGTGACAACTTTGATGACTCAAAGTAATCTAAACATAAATGACGTTGCGTAGTAAGAAAACCGGGACCGATACAGCGATATACGCGATAACGTCGGAATTTGAAAATTCATTTGGAAAACATAGCTCGTGCCCAAGAAGACCTCGATCGTGTTAAAGTAAACGAGACCAGATCTGACAAAGGAAAGCGACGTGTTTGTCTTTCACCCGTGACCACGAACGTGCCCAGTCAGCACATGATATGTAGCCCTTAACCATGATCATGGCTAGCCAACCATGATCGTGGCCATCGTCAACGCCCAGTGATCAGAGTATGGGCTGACAGGATGATGCGATCATTGTATGAGCATGTTCGTGTTCAGGAGGAACACGATCGTGGGCGGCCATCTGATTTTGCCTATTTAAAGGCCTTTCACTTCTTATTTGCAAGAACCCTTCCACACACATCACCTCTGACTTTTCTCTATAGTTTTCTTTAGTTTCCATAGTTATGTTACAATAGTTCATTTCTTCTTGAGAGGATTCCATATCATCCAAGTGTGTAAGAATCTTTGAACATCTTGTGTAATTCTTGACTAGTTGAAGTGCTTAACGATGATGTCTTGTTCTTTTAACACATGTGTTCGTTATCTTGTAGCCATGATTGGCTAAATTATTTTATCACTTGGGTGAGGATGATCTTGAGGTGACTCTTAGCTTTTCTATCATGGTTTGGTTTAACAAAGTCAATGGTTAGTAACATCAAGCTATGAACTTTCTCATAATTGAAGGTGAGCTAACATATTGACTTAAGATGTTCCTAACCTTGTGTTTAGGATGATAAGTAACAGGGGAAATAACCCTTTATCATGACTTACGATCATCTGTATTACATGTCTATGTATGAAGTAGTTGTAATCATTCATGCTCTTGGGTGGTAGAGGTTTGGGTGTCTTATTTCTTATGTTTTAAGCCATGTTATCTTGCTAGCTCCTGACCATATACTAATAGGGTGATGTGGTGATGCTAACATGCTTAGGCATAACCATACGTCACATACGTCAAGTGTATTAACATCGTAGCTCATTGGAGATGCCTACCTTAACATGTCCCTTGTTCATAGATTAGTGTGTTAATGTGGGATGTGTAACAAAATGCTTAGGCATGATCACACATTAAGTGTTTTGTCACACGAACTCATCCATGACTTATTTCTATTTTGTGTACTTAGACATGATCATACGTCAAGTACACTTTATTGTTTAATGTCTATGTTAAACAACCTATGGCGTGACTATACGTCTAGGGGGTTTTGCATTTGAGTTATTTTTAGCATGTTGGTTTGATACACTATGGCATGACCATCGTGTATTGTTTTCCAATATCATTGAGGGAACTGATTTGCCTTAGAGGGTGTCGGTCCACTTTATTAAATTAACCATGTGATTTGTTGTTGTCTTCATTTCTATTTTTGGTAACTTGTTAAACCGACCATATCGTTGAGAGTCACTAAGAGTAGTTTAAACCTGAGTGATAGTTTTTACATTTGTTGCTCTTTATCTTCTCATTTTTGTATTATTAGATAGTTAACATCAAAATAAAAAAACCAACTTAATTAATAGGCTAGGATCTAGTGACGATTAACTATTGGTAGCTCCCGAGTCTTTAGATCGATACTTAATTACTTATTGGACTATGTATGAGATATGTGCACTTGCCTTCGTGTGTAGTCGGTTACTAAGTTGTCATTTTATAAACTTAAAAACTTAAAAAGTGTGCAAAAGTACTATCAATTTCTACTACACCCACACACACACATCAATCTTTTATGTAGATATATATGAGCCTTCATGCAAGAAATGATGTTCAACTTCGTTTCAATATTTTCACCCTGAATCACTAGGGGTTTCACCATTAGCGAGTGGGATACAAATAACTTTCTCGTGATAAACGAATTCCATACAATTCTTGGATAATTAACAAATCCATGCCAATGACGATATCAAGCTATATCAAATGAATGTTCCACCAAATTGAAGGTACATCCTTGAATGATCACGCTAGTCTTAATCAGCTTACCATTAGCTAATTCTATGGAGTACTTAGTGTCTAAGGAAATCGGGGCAATGCCGATTAAAGGACTAAAATCAATAGACACAAAAATTTTATCGAACTAGTATCAAATAAAAATAAAAGCATAATGGTTATTGAGAAGAAACATACTCGTTATGATATTGGGATCTTAACTGGCATCTCTAACTCCAATAACAAATGCTCTCCCGCGAGCATTACCACCATTTTAATTCTTCAATTTCGAGCAGTCCTTTTTAAAATGCCATGTAGCTCCACATTCGAAATAAGCCCTAGGTCATCCAGTATTGGCTACTGGTTCAGGAGCTAGGCAATTCTTAGCTCAATGGCTATTGTGCTGATTTTCAGATCTTAATTATATATATATATATCATGGTTGCAAAAGTCGCTAAGCACTCCCAAGTCGGTCGACTAGTGAGTTGAGAGTACTCACCCATGTCGAGGGAGTACTCGAGGAAAATGGGGAGTACTTAGGGAGTAGTAGGCGTAGACGGGGAATACTCGGGGATAATCGGGGAGTTTTTAAAAAATGATATATGTATACATATATATATACATTATTCTCTAATTCATTTAAAATTATAACCTTCTTATAAATAGTTTTCATTCTTCGTGACATCATCAACCAAACAATAATACGTTTCAAGAAATATAATTAATTCTTCTAAAATTAGATTTTTATAGGCAATTTGTCTATATCTACTCTATACATTTTAATATTTACAATGGCAAAGGTTTTACCCTGTGACCTCCCCAAAATAATGCTCCATAAGTAAAAGCCTCTTTACACCACTAACCAGGGGCGGATCGACCTTAGCTTCAAGGAGTGAGAAGGCCCCCACTCAAAAAAGCTCGATTAGTGTAAATTTTTCTTAAAAATTAGACCAAAAGAAATTATGTCCCTGTGAATTTTCTTAATAGGCCCCTCATTAAAAGAAAGAAAGATAAATATGAGTATGATTTAAGCGAAAAGAAGTTGATTTACAGTGATGTTATGTGAAGTAAAACAGAGTAGAATGAAGAGAGGGGAGGAAGAAGATGAGTTTAAAAAAGACAAAAAAAAAAGATAAAAGGGAAAATATGAGTTTAAAGGGAAAGAATGGAGAGATCAATTGACTTTTCATCCATACGTGTCAGGAATAAGGAATAGTGATAATTCTGAATTTATAGTCGCACATTTATTAATATACCAACTTTTTTAAAATGTGACAATCCATCAAAATCTAAATTTTTGAGTTTATACAAATTATAAGAGGTATTTAAGTGAGAACTTATAGGTTTATTATTGGTAAAAGAAAACTGCAATCTTTTGAAAACCCTCTGTGCTCGTCTATATTAACTTTTTCATCTGATTTGAGCTAGAGATATAAATTTAATAAATTATAAGTTCATATTTTGTAAAATGGCTACAAAACACATAACTTTTTTAACTAGCCTATTATTTATCTCAATATTAACGTAGTATCTTTGTTGTTAGAAAAAATATTTTACTTTAATTTTTCTTCAATTTGATACTCGTTTTAGTCCACTTAAAATGACTTTTTTATCATTTTATTCACGTCCTTTTAACAAACTTATCACCCCCCCCCCCGGTGACGTAAAATCCTAGATCCATCACTGCCACTAACCCTGATGGTATTTGTGTAAATTAGATAACGACTTCTTTTTATTCAACTTATATATATATTTTTTTTGGAATCCAGGCCATAATAAGTGGACGGTTGTATATATATATGTGTGTGTGTGTGTGTGTGAAGAGATTGTGTTTGATAATTAAGTGGTTGTTATTTGTTTTGTTATTAGAAATAGAATGTGAATGAATGTAAGAGAATGTAGGATGTCCGTGCACTATCCCATCATTTCTCCATATCTTTAAGTCTCTTTCTAGATAGATCTATGTTTGTTTGGGTCTTCTTCATCATATCAAACAACTAACTTCTTTATTTTCCCTTGGCCTCCCTGCCCATGGGTTGCGGTTTGTCTAGGCCCCACCTTCTGGATGAGGCCTTTGGCTCCCGCAACCCTTTTCACCATAAAACCCACACCGATTTGCTAATCAAGGATTCATCAAATCTCCACCGCCACCCACCAGTTTTGCAAAAAATCAATACCACTAATTCCGAAATGTGCTTCGGATCTCCTAGCTTTAGGGAGTACATCCAAATGACAGGTACTTTAGTTAATGTATAATAAGTACACATACATACAACCATATATGTAATTGATTCTTAAATTAACTATTAACGAATGCATGCAGTTAATGAACATGGGAATGATGGAGGTAAAAATTTAACATGCAACAATCGGGAGGTATGATTAAATAAACGAAGAAACGAACTTACATGCATGGGTGCATGCATTCATATGTGTGTGTATATATATATATATATATATATATAGGGTTAAGTTTAAATGAGAACTTTTTATTTTGAGAAGTTTTGAGAACTAAATCTCAACCAATCAACCACTAATTTAAGGTGGGGACTACTATAATTCATAGGGAGGGGGGGTTTCCATATATATAAACTAGTGGCTTAAAATGATTCTCAAAACCAATTAGTTCTCAAATGATCATCTCCATATATATATATATATATATATATATATATATATATATATATATTGAAAAGTTCATTGTAGACACCCATAAGTGTAGACAGGTAGACACTTTTTTTCACCATTAGATATCTTGATCTAATGGTTGTGATTAATTTTCTTTTTTCATTTTTTCTTTTTTCCCATTAATCAGAAACTTTCACATGTGAAAAGCGCTATTTCACATGCGAAAGTGTCTACAATGAACCTCACCTATATATATATATGCACGAGATCAATCGAGGTTGAAAATTAATGAATGGACACGTATGTATGTGATTGTAGGTTAGCGTATGGGGGGATTCAGCAGCAGATATAGTGGTAAGAGGAAGAGAAGGAGGAAGATTCAGGAAGGCGTTTCACATGCATAGAGTCACTTTCTGGCACAGTGGGCCCTGGCATGTCGGTCACCCCAAACCAACTACAAAACCACATTGATATCCCCCATGCATGGTCACCAGCCTACACCAATCAATCTATATTCATTCATTTTTTCTTAGTATGTATAAGGAACTTTCAGACACTATATATCAATTACTCTCATTATATATATATATATATATATATATATATATATATATATATATATGGGAGGTTCATTTGAGAACCATTTGATTTTGAGAACTTTTGAGAACCATTCTGAGCCACTAGTTATATATAAAGAATCCCCCCTTCATGAAGGTTATCCATGTATTGTAATTCTGGTTGTTGAGTTTCTTGACGCCACCGACGAGTTGCAATTCAAACATGGTGAAGTTGGCTCATTTTCGATAATTAAACAATGAGAACAATGAACATAAATAGGGAAAAATGATACTGAACGTGCAATTACCACTACTCAACTAATACTGAAAATGAGCTACCAGACCTAAACTTCGGGAGGACTACTTCTCCACCTGTCTTATTAAAAAATAAAGGACATGAAGGGAATTAACCAAATTAAACTCTTGTCACATGAGCCATATGATCTGTCACGTGAGTTATGATATTGATTTTTATCACATAGTTCAGTCAGTTCTACAAAACAGTGAAGCCAAATAAGCACCTATAATCAACGAAATCAGAGTTTCCGCGATAACGATCAGAAGATCATGGCACGATTGATACAGAGATCAATATGATGATATCTCAACACGAAGTGCCACAAAACTTTTCAAAGCATTTTCAGACCAGTATTAGAAATTATCCAATGCGTAATTAGTGCTCTGAAACTATTTAAATACAACTGGGAGTGATCAGAGTCCTCACACGATCTGATTTAGACGTTGTCTCGTAATATATCATTGGTGTTTATATATAGGAAATACCACAACATATCCACCACACATTTGATATATTAAAAAACGTACCATTCATCATATCGTGTGCAACCCGTCACACAAAAATTTCCCACACAATCTCAACAGGATTAAGATGTGACATTCAGGCCCGTCGGGTGGGACCCGAACCTCATAAACGGATAAAACTGATAAAACTGGCTAATCTGGAAGTCACGTATATAGGCGTAGTATGTCAAATAAGGTATTAGAAGAGTCTAGTAGCCTTAAAACACTTCACAAACATCACACACAAGTTCAAGTCTCGAAACATTGGTGATTAATTAAAAACTATTATGTGTCGTGACTTGAGTGCAAAACTGTTATGTGAATTTAATTGTGTAATCGTAATATGTTACATGGCATGTGGATACTTGATTCAATGGGATTCGATGTAATACAAATGATGGTAAATAAAGAAAAGCTAAATCATTAGATACCGTGACCAAAACATCAAAAACGTGAACAAGTCAACAAAAGTCAACAAAAGTCAAACTAGTTGGCAGACGAAGCTTCTAGCGTATCGCCTGGAGCAATCCCGTGCGCAAGCGATACGCTTGTTCCTCAAATTCCAGCAGAAACCCTAATTCTCCACTATTTTATCACACTTAGCCTCATTTTTTCACTTGTGCACTCCTAAAACGTCCCATCAGCTCAAGTTCCGTCTCTAAGTCATTCCTCACTTAAAATTCTTCAAGTTTGGTGCTTTGTATCAAGAATTAAGCTCGTATGTCATCCCCGAACATTTTCTATTCATTGGTATGCCATTTTCTTTGATTTTCTTTGTTTAAAAGTCACCAAGACTTGAGCTTTATGTTAGATCTAGGGTTGTATGATGATGATATGATGATTATATGTGTAGATCTTGGGTTTAATTGGATAAAGTTTGCATCTTTGGATCAAAATGTGATTTTTATGTTAAGGATGATGATCCATGGTAGATCTAGGGTTTTGCATGGATGCATGTGGATAAAGATTGGATCTTGATGTATGATTCATGTTCTAGATGTTTGATGATGATAGATCTAGTGTTGTTATGCAATAAAGTCATGAACTTTACGTGACATCTTTGATAAAAACCCGGTTTTTATGATCGTGCATGCTAGATCTAGAATAAAGGTGCTTGATTCATGTTGGATCTACAATAAAGTTGCAAGATTCATGTTAATGGATGCATGATGGACCATAAAGTTACAAACTTGATGTTGGATTGCATGTAGAATAATTTATTTAAATTATTTACGTGAATTTATTATGTAAACGGGATAGTAGGGCAATCAAATGCGCATGCAGTAAGTTATGAACCCATGATATGACTTGAATGTGCAAAACATGAATCCACGTTGTTAAAAAAGTGTTAACAAGGTGATTTTGATATGGAATTAGCTCACATGCAATAAATATATATTTTTTGGAAAAATAAATGATTATGTGACCATGCATATGAACTTGTAAATGCTTGATTATGTGTTTACATGCTTTAGGTCAAATTAGTTATGAGTTATACACGTGTACAAAACCTAAATCTCCTACCTCGGTGGGAATGACAAGACTTTGTAAGATCGCCTCGTCGATCTTACATCGTATACGTGGGATGGCGTCGTAATAAATTGTGGCACGTTAATATTTGTCGGGACGTAACATGTTATATGTGATATATGTGTTAGGATGAATATTAGAAAACCTAATATGATCACCAATGTGTATTCGAGTCAACTTATCTATTGTCCGCGTGTTGTCGGGACGGTCGGTCAACACTCACACTATTATGTGTATAGGTGAAGTCTAAGAGGATTCACCATCTTTTTCAGGCATTGACTATTTGGATATCTATTTTGCACCCTAAGGTGAGTTCATGGCCCCACTTTTTAACTTATAACGCTTTTGGGGGAGAAGACATGTGGTAACCGTTTCTGTTGAAAAATGTCAAACTATTTATGTTGAGAAATATAAAACTTTATTTTATATACTAGTTTGTGAACCATATATGAAAACATGAGGAATGTCCTTCCACTAATAACCGTGTCATTAGTATCGGTTTGATAACGGGAAAATGTGAAACAGATCTGTTGGGTCTGACAAGCCATGCCCGAGCTAGTCGCTCTAGCCCCTGCTTGCCTTTCGGGGGAGAGGAACGGGTATTTTATTGTCCTTTAACAGGTTCATGCTTCGTATTATAGCATGGCCAGGAAGGCAAAGTAACTGTCAGGAATGGAGTTCACGAAGGCCTATGGGTTTACAAATGTCGTGGTCTAGTTAACCCGAACGTGTTCCAAGCCTCGTAACCGTCAAACATGTCATTTTTTAACCAAATCTCGTATTGTGGAGCTTCTAAAGACTAAACTTAATGTTTTAATACATTTGCTCACTTGTTAAAAGTTGTTACAAACCCGTTATACGTGTATATGTTGTAAAATTCATAAAGACCAAAATGTGGAAAACTGACGAAGAACGACTCGTGGAGCCGTGAAGCCATCAAAAAATGAAAGAAATTATTTTATGGACTCCTGTTGGAAGTGCATAAAAAGATCAATGTGTTATGGAGTCTTTAAAGAGTCAACGACATGGAATTATAGTTCCTCTCATGGGATAAAAGAGTTTTAGATTTTTAAAAGGATATAAAATCAAAACGGGTCAATTGGGTTCTAAATGGTAATCTTTATTTATATGAATATGGGTAGTTATAGCTTAGATTAGAATATGTAATTGTATGTTATACATTAACTCGAATGATGTTTGATGAGTTTTGGATTCATTCCAAGATGAACAATGGTTGGAAATAAAATGTGTTCACAACTGGGTCGAAGTACTAAATGAAACAATATGATTGTGTATGTGCGCAAATGAATCCGTATTAGAGGATTGATATGTTTTAACTATTTTGATCAATATCTAAGTGTAGAAGGTAGCTGGAAATGAACTATGTTCACTAGCTGAAATTGCAAGAAAAATGGTTAAGGTTGGGAACCTAGGAGAAAACCGAGGAACTGTCTGCGAGAAACACCTCCTCGCAGCACTCAAGGAAGGATCTAAATAACGGCGCGTAAAGATGCCATGAAACCCGAACCTGACAGGAATACTCGAAACCGACACACATGGGACGGGTATATGACCGAGTATGGGAAAACTTTTGAAACTTTTCATGGGTATGAGATGGGTATGGGATTTGATGATATACTTGTTCACCCGATTATATACCCGTCATGTTTTTCTTTGTTTTATTTATTTATTTTAAGTATATATCGTATGATTTTATTTATCTATTTCTTATTTTTATCTATAATACAAAGTTATTTGTAAAAAGAATTGATTTACATATTATTGAATTTATATATGTTTAGTTATTTGAGATACTTTATTGTAATTAGGATAAATATAAATTAATAGTTAGCCAATAAACACTCGATGAGTATACCAAAAACCTACGGGTATCCTTGATACTTGAGTGGTAAATTGTCACACTCCAACCGACGCCGGAATATGTCGGGACGTGATGGTTATCCAGATGCTCAATGACACTAATTAAAGTTCAAATACTTAGATATGTCTTTTTTTAATAATAGAAATTGTCTTACAGAAACCAAACAAACAAACCTAGCAAAACAAACCTAACAAAAAAAAAACATCAAATAGCCAATTTAGGCCATAATCTAATTCCATCACCTTAGTGTGATCAACCAAAAAGCTCAAGAATGTCAAGGATACCAGAGGTGGATTATGCTGGTATTTATAGAGAGGAGTTCATATGAAAGTCAAATTTGAGAAGATAATGATTATTCAAGTTTAATAAGTGCATAATCCAATAATTAATTCAATTGAAGCCAATAAAAAAAGGTTTTGGATGTTTATAAGATTCCTAATTGAATATTTATATTATATGATAATTATGTAGTGTTAAACTACTAAAAAACGACTTTAAAAAAAGTTTTTAATCGAAATTTCGATCAAAAATGCGACCAACTATTTTTTGACCAGATGCGGGTCTCGCGGACCGCGAGCTTGTTTGTGGCTCCCCTCACGGACTGCGAGGGGTGGGGGTAGCCAAGTTTAATTTATTATTTTTTTCTTCTTTTTCTCCCGCTTCGTCCGGTGCTCGTTTCAACACGGTTTAAGATCAAATTTTTACCCAAGTACATGAGACTCATAAGAACATGATGGAATTGAAAAAATGAGTTTTGTTATTTACGAGACTCCCGGTTACGATGATTCGCGAACCGAAACGAGTAAAAATCACGAAATGATAAATTCTCGTTTTAAAGCGATAAATCCAAATCACGACCATACAAATCAATCTTTGACTTTGATAAGTGATAAATGAATGTTTAAAATGTGCTTATTGAGTTATACGAGTCGTCCGGTTAATTACTGAATTTCCCGATTAACTATCACAAACACGCGAAACATCCAATTTTACGTTTTAAACCTTGAACCTTCGCAATACCACATTAGTACTTACTTGTGTGCGTGACTAGTATTACCCACAAGCAATATACGTATATAGATTGTTCGAGTTCCCGGTTTTAGCTTAAATAATGAAAACGCGCATTGAAATTGTGATTAATGAAAACATCGAAATAAATTATGAATATCGTGTTAAATGATTCAACTAAACCTAACCATATGATAAAGCATAACAACATGAATTGATAAATGTGATTCTTTATTGATTATCAATCACGATTACAAGAAAATAAAAATGGATCGGGTACAAACAAATGAATAATCCGAATTGTCACATATATACCCGTTACATACCCGATGGGTTTTGGGCCGGATATGAGACAATATTTTATAACCGGGTATGGGGTTGGGATTGTTCAAACCTGTCCCAAACCCGGACCATTGCCATCCCTAATGGCGTGACAGGCAAAGGTCGCTACGCCACGCGACAAGGATGGCCTTGGGTGTCGCGACACTCGATCCCTTTCAGGCAGACTTTCAAATTTTGTTTTCCTAATGCATTGTTATAGTTATGATTATTAATACATGGACACTAACTTGTTTAGTGTTTGTGGTAGGTAAATGTCCATGTAGCTTTCTTGATGCACTCAAAATCAAGAAGTTGAACCGAACACAACCTTGAACGTTCTTTTATATGTCATAATTGCAGCTAAGATAATGTGAAGGAAAGACAATGATGAGAACGGTAACGTTCAGTGATGTAGACGAAGAAGAGGCAAAAAGAACAAAGATGAGGAAAACGTTAATAAGGTGGAGCTGGAAGAGGGTTGCGCATGGCGGTGACAACGCATGTCACACCCCGACCGACGACGAAATACGTCGAGGAATGATGATTGCCCAGATGCACACAACACTATTAATAAATGTCGTGTTATTCTTAATCAACCCATTTCATAACATTAGAATAATACATGACAATTCAAAAACAACGCATTAATTAATACAATTTGACTTGTTTAATTTAGGTCTCTCCAAGTCCACATGCATCCTAAAGTGTCAACGAAGAGATCAACAATATCAAACAGCAAAACCTGCAACATGTATAAAATAAGGGTCAACTACGAATAGTTGGTAAATAAACATAGGTTTTGTGTACATAATAAGTTTAAAATATGCGATCCATGAGTTAAGTGTAATCGAGTACGATAAACTAAACATGAAATAGAGCACATAAGGGTGCATGAACCAACCCTGACCTCAAGGTTTCCAATTACAAGGCACCACACGCGAGGCAGGCCAAGTCGGCTTATCAGGCTAATAAATCTATTACCGTAACCCCGACTTTTTACAGCTAATGTCAAGCGAGTATGAACATGAGATTGAGCATGATCACAACATAACACAAATAGCCACACAAGTTCACATACAAGAGCACACATAACAACATAGAGTTCGCATGTAGTGTTTGAGTAAAGAATATCGAGTAAGGGTTTTGAATACGATACATGTTGCACCAAAAAATGTTTAAAATTAAGAGATGCTATGAATACTCACCTGATACGGAAACAAAAAGTACGAATGACACGCGTAACCAAACGATTAGACCCGTAGACGACATCAATGACTAAACAAGGTGGAGGAATAAATAAATAAATAAATAATTGAATGAATAAATAGATTAAATGAATAAATGATTAATAATGAAATAAATAATTCACGACATAAACGACTCGACGACTCGTTGGTGGTTTAATTATAGTGACAACGTACGTTCGAGGTCATGAGATAGATTATTCCTAATGCTAAACATACGACGTCAAGAATAAATAATATAACTATTTATTTTACGATGCCTCAAAATATTTATTTTTCATGGAGTCACATGATCCACAAATATCATGCCAAAAATTAACCTAGCACTAATCTAATCATAATCATATCATTTATACATAATCTAGCATGAATCATGTAACATATATATTTATATTTACAACAATTAATTATTTTTGACCTAAATCCTAACTTACTTAATTTCTAATCAACAAGATTTAATCCTTAACATGCAAATCGTCCAACTCATTTTTTTTATTACGACAAATTATGCATGAAAAACCTAGATTTAACATCTATCCTCATCAAGAGATCGTTTTTATATGGATCTAAGCATAAATAAACAATATATATACATATATATATATATATATATATATATATATATATATATATAGTGAAAAGTTCATTGTAGACACCCCCATAAGTGTAGACAGGTAGACACCCTTTTTCACCATTAGATATCTTGATCTAATGGTTGTGATTAATTTTCTTTTTTCTTTTTCTTTTTTCTCATTAATTAGAAACTTTCACATGTGAAAAAAAGTTATTTCACATGCGAAAGTGTCTACAATGAACCTCACCCTATATATATATATATATATATATATATATATATATATATATATATATATATATATATGGGAAGGATCAAATAAAAACAAGATGTTATTGCGAAAACAAGAAAACAAATATTAAAACCTCTATAACTTCCTCATACGATAATATTTTTTAAAAAAATTTGCACCAAAAGTCTTAAAATTATGTCACCTTTAATTTTGGGAAAAAAAATTAAAAATATAAAATTTCGTGATTTTTTTTAATTATTGCACATGTGCAATAATACGTATTAATTATATTACACATGTGCAATATTAACAAAAAAGCGTTAATTTTTTTTAAATTTTTTCCAGAATTAAAGATAACAGAATTATAAGATCTATGGTACAATTTTTTATCAAAAATATTAACGTATGAAAAAGTTATAGAGGTTTTAATATTATTGCACATGTGTGCAATAATAAATTTTTATTGCACATGTGCAATAATAAAAAAATAAAAAAAACGTTGAATTTTTTTTAATTTTCTCCAGAATTAAAGATAACAGAATTATAAGATTTATGGTGCAATTTTTTATAAAAAATTTTAACATATGAAAAAAGTTATAAAGGTTTTAATATTATTGCATATGTGCAATAATAATAATAATAAAAATTATTGCACCTGTGCAATAATAATTTTTAAAAAAATTTGATTATTTTTTA
>JBCNJP010000006.1:62343774-62408814 GCA_039602395.1 Deinandra increscens subsp. villosa
GCCCTTGGCTTGGCCAAAATCACTAGTCGGTGTGCAAGGTTGCTGATCGCTGGGCCATAATCACGAGTCGATGTGGGGAAACCAAGGCCAAGGGGTTGTTTCATCGTGTACATGGCCAGTGAGGGGCTGCCTTGGTCGCTCACAGCCCTTGGCTTGGCCAAAATCACTAGTCGGTGTGCAAGGTTGCTGATCGCTGGGCCATAATCACGAGTCGATGTGGGGAAACCAAGGCCAAGGGGCTGTTTCATCGTGTACATGGCCAGTGAGGGGCTGCCTTGGTCGCTCACAGCCCTTGGCTTGGCCAAAATCACTAGTCGGTGTGCAAGGTTGCTGATCGCTGGGCCATAATCACGAGTCGGTGTGGGGAAACCAAGGCCAAGGGGCTGTTTCATCGTGTACAGGGCCAGTGAGGGGCTGCCTTGGTCGCTCACAGCCCTTGGCTTGGCCAAAATCACTAGTAAGTGTGCAAGGTTGCTGATCGTTGGGCCATAATCACGAGTCGATGTGCGAGAAACCAAGGCCAAGGGACTATTTCATCGTGTATAGGGCCAGGGAGGGCTTGGTTATATGAAACCTAAATCATTTTGGTAGCTCGCAACCATTTTTGGCAACCGGCCCTGTGAGACCCCATGCCCTCCCCTATATATACATTCCGCGTAAACAGCAAAGTGACAGGAACAGACATTAAAATTTATCAAGAATCATAATTTTTGAAACCAAGCACATCACCAAGCCAAAATCACGAGTCGGTGTGTTAGATCACTGGTCGCTGGGCAAAATCACGAGATAATGTGCAACATCGCTGATCGCTGAGCCTAAAATCACGAGTTCATGTGCGAGAAACCAAGGCAAGGGGCTTTTTCATCGTGTATGGGGCTAGGGAGGGCTTGGTTCTCGATGACCTTGGCTGCCTTGGTCGCTCACATGATTTCCTGGGCGCTGGGGCTGCCAGACCCCATGCCCTCCCCTATATATACATTCCGTGTAAACAGCAAAGTGACAGGAACAGACATTAAATTTCTTAAGAATCATAATATGTGGAAACTACATCAAACGAAGTCGGATTGACACGAAACTTTACGTGAGGCCTCATGAGCATGAAACAAGATGACCCAAAGGAAAAAATTCAGTTTCCGGGTCGGGCGGGCCCGCGGGCTAGGCTCGGGCGGGCCCCGGCCCCTTACGGGTAGGGATTCCATGAAACGCGCTCAAACTTCGTCGGAAGGTCACGAAACTTTACAGGGATGTCCCCTAAGGTACTTGGAGCCGTTTGGAGTCGTGGGTCGGGCCTTTCGGGTCAACAAGTTGACCGGGACGTGTCCGGGGCCGCTATAGGCCGTGATTCCTCGTAGACGTCTCAAACTTCACCGGATGGTCACGAAACTTTACATGGTTGCCCCAGAGGGTACTTGGAGCGGTTTGGAACCGTGAGTTGGGCGTTTCGGGTCAAAACGTTGAGCGGGACGTGTTCGGGCCCGTTTGACGTCATGATCCCTTTTACCCGGTATAACCTTCCCGGATTGTTCTAGGGGATTGTATAGGATCGATACTTGGTGTTCTCGGGTCATAACGTCGAACGGGCCATACACGGGTCGGCTCGACGGCACGGGGCATCGTAACCGTTATTTAGTTTGTCGGGGTGCCACATGGCATTGTAGACACCCTCATAAGTGTAGACATGTAGACACCTTTTTTCACCATTAGATCTCTTGATCTAATGGTTGAATGTGATTAATTTGTTTTTTTCTTTTTTCTTTTTTCTCATTATTCAGAAAATTTCACATGTGAAAAGGAGCCATTTCACATGCGAAAGTGTCTACAATGAACCTCACCCTATATATATATATATATATATATATATATATATGGGGAGGATCATTTGAGAACCAATTGGTTTTGAGAACTTTTGAGAACCATTTTAAGCCACATGTTGTATATAAGGAATTCCCCCCCCCCCCCCCCCATGAATTCAAATGCTCCCCTCCCTGAAAATTAGTGGCTCAGAATGGTTCTTAAAAGTTCTCAAAAGAAAAAGTTCTCATTTGAACCTAACCCTATATATCTATTACTATATATAATACATATTGCCCTAAAGGGCATTTTCGTCATGAAAAATGCTTAATCCTTAAGACGCGTACAAAAACTTATGCAGTGTGTACAAGTATTTGAAGCATTGCTTTGAACCCACCTCAAACATTTATAAGGAAGTTCGGTCAGGGTATTTTGGTCAGAGCAGCCTCTATCCTCGTGAAAAGCTTCATCGGCCGTCTTTCTCCCTGGATATTCGTAACCGAGGCCTCTTTCTCTTCTTCAAGATGCCTCTCCATTTTTCAAAACGACTCTCCATCTTCAACCTCTACATTCTTCAAGGCTTCTCTTTCATATGCCGTAGTTCAAATCTTCAACCTCTCCATTCTTAAGACGCGTACAAGATGCCGTAATTCACTAATTCCGTTCCTCAGGTCGGATTTGGATACGGGAATGGAGCGATGGTAACCCTATCAAGAACGATGCTTTCTGGTAACGATGCTTTCACAGATCTCCTCTTTCCTTCCAATTGCAGCCTGAATTTCATTCATATTCTACATCATCATTATTATAAAGTGCTGGTTCCTGTTCGTTTGCTCAAATTGAACTCCGAAGATCAATTTCTCTTCACAAGGTACGATTTTACTTACTGGAAACCCTTATTTTATGTTTTGTTGTTTAGTTTAACTTCATTGTTTTTTTGTTTCGTTATCCATAGATACGATTTTTGGATTCAAACACCCCCTTTTGGGATTCTTTGGATAATAGGCGATCTTGGATTTAATTCAGAGTTCCGATTTCTCAACCGTGTGTTTCATGGATGGAGTTCCGACTTCTCAACCTTCTTCTCTAAGAAACTCACCATCGACAACCCAAGGTATTGAAATCATCGATGTTCTTATCTTTCTCAACCTGAATCTCGCTGCATCTGTATCTCCACATGATTAAAATCAATTTTAAAACCTAAATTCAACTAGATTCTTTGGTTACAAGACAGGTACAGGTACAAATCCTCTTCAGGTTAACCGGCCATCAATTTTTCGTTTTGATTTTGAGTCAATTTAACACTGACTGGGATCAGGTAGTTGCATTTTCATTTTGATTTCGAATTTCAATTTTTGTTCTGATTTCATGATGTTTCCCGTATGATATATTGTTGGATTTATGTTTCTGATTGTTGAAACTTTGTTCTATGGTTCCTCAGAATAAGAAACACAATACGTGTGGCCTCCATTCTCGAGCCATCCAGATCTGTAAATTCGAATGGGTTGCTCAAATGCATTGTTTATACAAAGTTTATACTTGATGGGTATTAACTATGTTCTTTGTTAGCTTGAATGCTTTCTCATATACTATGTTCTTTGTTAGCTTAAATTTACTGTTGATGATTTTCTTATTTTCGTGACTAAACGAACTCACAACCAAATTTACTGTTGATTTGCTTAAATTTATCACTTTGTTCTACTCCAGAAATTTTCAGGTGTGTGCACCAACTGTTTCTAGGAATGTCAATCTGATATTGCATGCTTATTAGGGTGTTTTGGTTTTGTTGTGGTTTTAAATGATCTAATTTAAGTTTATTCCTATTGAATATTGACTTTCTTTATTTTGTGACAGGTTCTTCTTTTTGTTTCATTGGATTGCCTTGCACGATTTAAGGTAATCTTCACATTATTTGTGTTATAATTTCATTTAGTTGATGTAATGGTCTCTTATTATAGTATAGAAATTTTGGATATTGGTTAGTTATGACTTCATTCAGTTGATGTAGAATGGATACGAGATGCATCTTTCATTCTCGGGACATGAAGGGATACAGTTACTTCCCAATTAAAGATGGGAAGTCTGCTGATTTCTTGCAGGGTTCTCCCACAAAAGTTTCAAAGAATCGCTTTAGTGCTCATGAAATGAAAGGGGGTTCATGTTGGTTTGATGGTTACAAAGTACTTGGTCCCATGTTGGTTTGATGGTTACAAAGTACTTGGTAGACTTTGATATTTTTATTTTGGCATTGACGTTAAAGAGTTATAGATGATGGATATCCTAAAGAAAAAGCTTCTTTTTCTAGAGCCTCTGTGAGCTCCTTAGTTATGCTCTCAAATAAATAATATAGTTATCAAAATCCACATGTTTAATTCCTTGAATTTTCATGATTTGAAACTGTCTATTTTCTTTTTTGTAGTGTCTTCTTATAGATGCAATTCAAGAAAATCACGAGCTTACCACTACGCCACCCTTGAAGATAGTTGAGTCGGTCAGGTATATTACCAAAGAAGGTTCATATGCGATCAAATGCTAGATTAGATGGATAAATGATGAAGTCAAGTATTGCTTTCTTTTTTCAATTTAGAAACGTGTTTCAGGTTTTTATGAGAGTCAAAACGTGTTTCAGGTTTTATGAAACACCTAAAGTCTAGCCTGATCATTCGGCTAATTCTTAGGTTATAATAACTTCTAAACTCCTTCTCACCAAATTTATCATTGAAGTTAAAATCAAATATTTATTGTTGAAGTTAAAATCAAATTTAGATCAGATTCATAAGACCTGATCATGTGGAGGTAGAAAATCGTCTTTGGATATGAACTTGATGAATGCATCAAATGCATCTGAAGATACTGCCAATTTAGTTCCCTACCATGGTATTTGATTCTTTTTACATTCAAAAGGGAACTTGACATGTTTTTATGATGTGCTCACAATGGACTTTCTACACATGATTGGTGTTTTTGTGGTTGCATATGCTCATCCTCAACCCTTGACTACTTAAGAACATGGTATGTTGACCCTCCAACACACCAATGCACGTTTAAATGCAAAAATGCACATTATTATTCCTGATTTTGCTTCGTAGGCCTTGGAGAATTACGGTTTAGTTAGGGGCTGCTCACGTAGGGACTGATTGCAGTCTTGATTTCCAGCAGTTCACAAGGTGAATTTTGAATGTATTTGACTTGGTTTTGATGAATGAAACCTTAAAGTGAGTTTCATGTTTGTGTTGTTCAGATGGACATCACCATGATCATCAATCTTTTTTTTTAAGGCCAGAGTAGGTTCTTTAGGTAGATTCCATACACCAAGATCACGAGCTAGCTGTTGGGGAGGACACCAAATGCATATGATGGTTCTGAAAATTCTGATGATGGTGGGACTGATACTGCTGTTGGGGAGGAAACTCAATACTCTGATGAGAGCATAAACTCATCTGCACATGTATATTTATAAAGATCAGATACTTTTACATAACATATATTCTTGCTTTTCTATACATTTCATCCCATATTTGGTACCATAATCTTCTAAAATTTCTGTTTCTTCTTGCAGGATATATTCTTAGGCATTCAGAATATTTCTTTGTTGGTCAGCATTTAAGGGATACTCATGAAGCTGTGGTTGTTGGTGAACTACTTGTTACTTGTTAGACTAAAACAAACTGTTGCTGCCACTGGTATTTTTGTTGTTTTAGTTAATATTACTTCAACATGTACATTCTAAAATTTCTGTTAAATGAAGTCCACTAATAATTTTTTATATTAAAATGAGGTATCAAATGTGCTCAAAGGTCAAAACAGATGCTATTGGTTGACCTGGAAAAACCTTCGATAACAGCGTAAATAACTTGATTATTGGTACACATTGAATCTAAATATATAATGCTACTTTGTCAGCTAAATTTAAAAAAAAAATCCATCATAAAGTTTTAAATTCGTGATAATAGTTAAAAAAAAGTATAAACCCACCTAAATTAAAATTTTGGTGTCAATGTATTTGATGTATAAACCCACAAGCAGTTAAAATTTTAGTTTGTTACGAGGTCGATGTTAGTCGATATTAATATTCCGGTTGCAACACGTGAGCTGTATATCTATTCTTAATTTGAGATTATGTATATTAGTTATTAAATTAAGTTAAAAATGTTATAAAACATGATGAGGTATATCAAAAAGTCCATTAGAATTTTGACTTTTAAGGTCAAAGTCTACATGTTAGTCAATCAATATGTAGAAAATTAGTACGAGAAGACTGAATAATTATTATATGAGTATATTTAATAAGTTTATAAAGGATCGCTAATTAACTAACAATATGTTAAGTTCATACAAACAAAAAGTAATTTTACAAGTTTTCTTAATAGAAATTTGGAATCAAACTTATTTTTTTTGTTTGGTTAAAGAACTCAAAGTGAGACATCTTTGACACATGTAGGATTTAGCCAATATAAATAATTTAACTACAGAATGCCTCATGTTTAAAAGGATTCAAATCTAAACTTTGAGGAGAATACCAACATAAATCTAAATAATCGATCATGTTTCTACTTAGCGGTCTACGTAGGCGTCGCGTGAGTATCATATCACCTCATATTTGTAACGCACATACCATTATAACGTAGATATAAAACATTCGCGACCTTAGGTCTCAAAAAATTTTGAGTTTTTAAAACAACTTGCATACTTAATTTATGTCATTCGTCTCACATGTACCATGTTATAAATTGTCGTCGCGTGGCATCGTGCTAACAGAAAAAGATATCGCGTTATAAATTATTGCCGTCGTCGAACGCACAAACATAAGACAAATATTGTGTTATAAACCGTCGCCCGCCGCAAAGCGCGGGTACCCCACTAGTATATATATATATATCATAATAATCCACCAATATGACATTTTTCATCAAAAAAACTCTAGATCTATCAACAATAACATGCTCCCATGGTGAATCATGCATAAAAGTATGATCTTTAAAAAGTCTTAGCAAGGTCATATAAGAACCATCAAGATTCATTAGCAATTATTCATGTGAATCAATAAAAACTAATAAAATCAAACCATTAATCAATAAATCACTAGATCTAACATCTAAGAGCATGTATAGTCTAGATCTAGCATAAAAATGTCATAAAAATCTAATATTTATCATGCAATAGCAAAGAAATAAGAAGGTGGAAGCAAGGTTTGATGAAACGGACCAAAAATGATGAAACCGACACATATCGATGCTTGAAAACACCCAAAATGGCTCCTAATCTTCAAGTATATGATGAGGGGTGATATCTTAGGGTTTGTGGCGGTTGACACGAAGTTTAGGGTTGAAGAAATAGGAAGAATAAAGGCTAGAACCGAACAAAAACGAAGAAAAACGAGTTAAAAGGAAAAAGACCATCGTTGTACGGAGTCACGTATCGCGACAGATGGCTCGCAGGGCGCGGCGCACTAGTTGACCAGACAGGCTGACCAACTTTGACTTCCGTTGACCAAGCTTAAAATTTAGGGTTTTGACCAAGAAAAATAGGGTTTTTGGTCCCGATTTCATCACCATTGGATTCATTTCATCACTCCACTAAAAGCAAGCACCAATATGATATATAAACATTTGCAATTGGCTAGTTAAATTAAATAAGTGTGTTTTATAGTCGGTTTTTTTTTTACCAATTTTGCCCTAGATTCTTCGTTCTTAATCGGATTCGAGTTTCGTTTTCACCGATTTTCATCAATGTTACATTTCTAAACATATGAAACACATTCAAGCATATCAAATATGAAATTATGGGCAACAAAAACGCATTTTTGGGTCGTTTTATGTACATGTCACCATTAGGTTATCACCGACGTTTCGAGACCAACTTGTGCGCGATGACTTGTGATGTGATTTAGGACTAACATACTCATACATATATCCGCACTGTGTGCGAAATCCCGAAATGGGCCGGATTTCAAAATCGGGCAAAGTGTAAATGTTACAGTCTCCCTTACTTTAAGGAATTTCGTTGAGAATAGGAATTTCGTCGGATTTCGAAATCTCAACATGGGTGGGGTGGCGAGGGATTTCAAAAGAAAAGAGTTTTATTAAAACTGCAGATTTTGACATGAGGAACCAATATAGGGCATTCATAAAAGATTTCATCGAGAATAGGAGTATATCCCCGATTACTGAATCAGTTATGACAGTGTCAATCTCAACCTGACCGAAAGGGTTAGGTAAGGAAAAACGACATAGGAAAAACAGACATTTGATAAAACCAATCATCAAATACATACCCACACACACACCATTCTCTGCCCGACTCCCAGTGCAACTAAAAGACATTATCGATGCTTAAATATAGGGTGTACCGCAGCTAACCCACCACATCTTTAGTATCTTTAAGAGAGTAGTGTTCATCTTCGGAGAATATCCCATTCTACACACCAACAACACATAACCGAGCTTGACCAATCAAGGACTAACTAAGTAGATGACCACAATCTCCCCTACTTTAGGAGTTTGACTGAGGGGTCAAGAGACACAGGTGAGTAATGTGTGCAACATATGTACCTTCAAACCATACAACATAGATCCTCGCCATCATCCGCTCCTCGACAACCACCACTCCGCTCCGACATCCGATGCCGTCAATCACCGCCATCATCGGCCGCCCACCATCGTCAACCCTAATCTCCCTCGCCGCAGTTTGCCATTCCCCGATCTCCACTGACCGCCGACCATCACCCCTCGTCTCCACGGATTCATCTTTGGTGGCGGCGATGGAGCTTCTCCCGTTTCATCTTCGATTACCCCCCCCCCCTCCCCACCCCACCCCAAGTGTCGGACCCTTTTTTATGTTTTCTCTTTCTTGTTTTTAGGGTTTAAATTTGTTTGTTTTATGTTTTTTTTAGGGTTTAATTATTTGAATATATAAAGAGGGGTATAGATGTCAATTTACACTCACTTAACATAAAAAATTAACGCCCATCCATCCCAAAAACAAAATCCGTAACGATTTACTAAAAAGTTGTAAAATTCGTGCAAACTACATGTACTACGAAATGCATATTTACTTAATAAAATACACCAAGTA
The DNA here is from genome assembly GCA_039602395.1 of Deinandra increscens subsp. villosa. Taxonomy (NCBI): domain Eukaryota; kingdom Viridiplantae; phylum Streptophyta; class Magnoliopsida; order Asterales; family Asteraceae; genus Deinandra; species Deinandra increscens. Next base: position 62,352,640 of record JBCNJP010000006.1, read on the forward strand.
AAAAGTAAAAAAGAAAACGACAAGGCAAGGCAAGAAAGACGACCACCATTTCTTGTTTCACCGTGAAAGAAACAATGGGATGGACACCATCGTTTCATCAGTTAAATTATATAAACTAAAACTCGTCGTCTTCTTTCATGCCCGCTTGCTTCAGGGAGATGGCGATGATTAACCCATCTGCTGCTGCTATCAGCCGGAGGACCCATTACCATCTAGTTGCTGCTACAACAAGGACCAATTCCATCTTTAATTCTTCTTCACTCTTCTTCATCAGACCCCCCACAACGGACCCTTTTCGATCTCAATCTCATCATCTACCCCCCAAAGCAAAAGCAGCAGCAGCTGTAATTTCAGACAATCTTGTCTTTCCCGATCCAGATTTCTCCCAACAGGCCCATGTTCCCAATTTCCACAAGGTACCTCCCTCCCTCTTATTTTTCTTTTCTTTTCTTTTTCTTTATCTATCCCACCCCACATACCTGATTTCTTAGTTACTTGCAATTAATTTGATTTCAGTATGCGGAGATGTATAAGAGGTCAATCGAGGAGCCTGCTGAATTTTGGTCGGAAATGGCTTCTGAGTTCCACTGGAACAACAAATGGGATCAGGAACAGGTCTACTCGGAGAATCTTGATATCACAAAAGGCAGTATCCATATACAGGTAGGTAGTTAGGTACCTAGCTAATCAGTCCTTCCCTTACTACTTATTACTTAACCAGTTAGTTGGGTTGGCAGTGGTTCAAGGGTGGAATCACAAACATCTGCTACAACTGTCTGGATAGAAACATAGAATCTGGAAATGGTGAAAAGATTGCACTTCACTGGGAAGGAAATGAACCTTCCCATCACTCCTCCTCATTGACTTACAATCAGCTGCTAGATAGAGTTTCCCAGGTTCATTCTTTGCTTTCCTCTGCTATCTCTCTCTCTGCTCATTGAGCATTCACGGTAGGTTCCTTAAAAAATATGTGAGTGTAAATCTGTATAATTTAAGGTTTGGTTGTGAGTGGTTGTGAGTAGATGAGAGAGAAAAACTTTACAAAATCTGTATATTTGACAAAAAATTTGATGATTTGCTAAAATTTGAGGATTGGAAGAGAGAGAAAATGTAATGATAAATGTATAAAAAGTATTATTTTATTATGGTTGTGACTGGAAGAGAGAGAAAAAGTAATAATAAAAGTATAAATTATAAGGATAAGAATAGGGAACTTGCTGTGAATGCTCTATTGTCATTGTAATGTTCAATTCTTGATTTTTATGAATGAATGAATGAATTACTTACTACCACAGCTTGCAAATTACTTGAAACAAAATGGAGTTAAAAAGGGTGATTCTGTCATTATTTACTTACCTATGCTCATGGAACTGCCAATCTCCATGCTCGCCTGTGCTCGTATAGGAGCTGTTCATTCGGTATTACTACTCTCTCTCAGTTATCACCACCATTTTCATTTCTTCACTGTTGCCTTATAATACCAATCAATTTGCCTTTGGATTTCAGGTTGTTTTTGCTGGATTCTCTGCAGAATCTCTTGAACAAAGAATTATTGACTGCAAGCCGAAGCTTGTGATAACGTGTAATGCGTTTAAAAGAGGCCACAAAGTCATTAATCTTAAGGATATTGTTGATTCTGCACTCTCGGGATCATCTCAAAATGGAACCTATGTTGGTAGGAGGATATTTACATTTGTTGTTTCCTAAATGCATGCATATTCAGTATGACGTTTATTGTTTACTTGCTTACAAAACAGGTTTATGTTTGACTTATGCAAATGAATCGGCCCTGAAGAGGGAAGCTACTAAATGGCAAACAGAAAGAGATGTTTGGTGGCAGGTTAGTAAAACAATATTTTTTTTTTCTTTTTTCTTGGGGAAATAAAAAAAAGCTTAAATTCTTTTATTATATCCAGGATGTTGTTCCAAACTGTTCTACTAAATGTGATGTGGAGTGGGTTGATGGAGAGGATCCGCTTTTTCTTCTCTATACGAGTGGAAGCACAGGAAAGCCTAAGGTAACTAACTATCTGTGTTTAATGATAGAGGTGGCAAAATGTTCTGGTCGAGGACATTGGTCAAGACCAACTTGGTTGAAATACGCGGGGTCTGGTTAGGTTGAGCCAGACACTTTTTTGTATGCATTAAAAGTATTTGGAATTCTTAACCTATTCCCATTTTAGCTAACTTTTTTATGCGACTCATTCATAAAATTATATTGTGTTGAAATTTTCTAACAAATCAAACTGCTCCATTTATTAGGGTGTTGTGCATACTACAGGAGGATACATGGTATACACAGCAGCAACATTCAAATATGCATTTGACTACAAGCCATCTGATGTATACTGGTAATTCTCGATTTCGAAACATTTTTTGTCATTTAGCCCAATGGTATCTTGGTGTGTATATGGTGCCTCCTCGATCCCTTAAAAGGTTGTCCGTGGAATAGATTAGATGGGTGTGTGAGTTGCTATATATAAACACGCATCAATTAACACCTGTTTCCTCGTGAATTCCAGGTGTACAGCTGACTGTGGTTGGATTACTGGACACAGCTATGTTGCTTATGGACCTCTCCTTAACGGAGCAACAGTTGTTGTTTACGAAGGGGTAAAACCTTAAAACCGAGTTTTGCATTCAGGGTTTCAAATATTTTATAATACACGGTATCTGCAGGTTCCTAATTATCCAGATCCTGGAAGATGTTGGGATATTGTTGACAAGTACAAGGTGACAATCTTCTATACTGCTCCTACATTGGTGCGGTCTCTTATGCGTGATGGTGATGAGGCAAGGATCTCCACTTCATCTGTTTATATGAGTTGTACTTTATGCTTGTAGGCTGTTTCGGGGTAAGAAGTCTGTACTCACATAGAAATTTCTTAATTAACTGCAGTATGTGACTCGTTATTCTCGTCAATCTTTACGAGTCCTTGGTAGTGTAGGCGAGCCCATCAATCCAAGTGCATGGAGGTGCTCTTAATTATTTTTATTGTAAGTGCTTAGTTGAAAAAAAAAAAACCCTTTATCAACTTCTTTTTTTCGTTTTCTTTTATTGGTATGACAGGTGGTTTTTCGATGTAGTTGGAAATTCAAGGTGTCCGATATCGGATACTTGGTGGCAAACAGAGACGGGGGGTTTCATGGTATTTATGCACATTATTGACATGATTTATAAAACATTGAACGTAACTGGTTTTGCTTTTTAGATCACTCCTTTGCCCGGTGCATGGCCTCAAAAACCAGGTTCTGCTACTTTTCCATTTTTCGGAGTTCAGGTGTGTATCGAGCATACTATATCCTATTTAACTTTAACTTTTTTTTTCCAACTTATACGACCCGTCTAAATCACACTCCAAAATAACATAAGTGCAGCCAGTGATAGTGGATGAAAAGGGAAAGGAAATGGAAGGTGAGTGTAGTGGCTATTTATGTGTTAAAACCTCATGGCCAGGAGCATTCAGGACTCTCTTTGGGGATCATGAAAGATATGAAACAACTTATTTCAGTGCATTCCCTGGTTACTATTTCAGCGGTGATGGCTGCAGGAGGTAACAGAATTTTATTTTATTTTTAAATTTTTTTCTTTATAACTTTCAGTGAACTTTTATATTTGTTTCAGAGACAAGGATGGATATTATTGGCTCACTGGAAGAGTTGATGACGTAATTAATGTCAGGTACCTTTATAAAACTAATCATGCATGTTTCTAAAACTCTCGTATATAAGACAGTTAAGTTTACAACAATTTGTAACATGACCAGTGGACACCGAATTGGCACAGCAGAAGTCGAGTCAGCTCTAGTTTCACATCCTAAATGTGCTGAAGCTGCAGTAGTTGGTATCGAGCATGAGGTATTACTTATTAGCTTGTTTTCTGCATGTTTAATTAAACTAAATAAATTTATTAAAGAAAGCAGCCAAGCCAAGCCAATTGTTCGCTTTGTCATAATAGGTAAAAGGTCAGTGTATATATGCATTTGTGACTCCAGTCGAGGGTGTCGGGTATAGTGAAGAGCTTAAGAAAAGTCTTGTGCTTTCCGTTAGAACCAACGTAAGTCTTTTAATGGTGTACCCCTGTATAAAAAGATTGAAAATTATAAAAGTCTTGAGTTGGATTTGGGGCTGCTGAATGATATAACTTCCACTATGGTTGGTTTTAATCAGATTGGAGCATTTGCAGCACCTGAGAAAATTCATTGGGCGCCAGGTCTTCCGAAGACAAGAAGTGGGAAAATAATGAGAAGAGTTTTGAGGAAAATTGCTTCTAGGCAGCTAGATGAGCTTGGGGATACAAGCACATTAGCAGATCCAAACGTTGTTGACCAACTTATCGCCCTTTCTGACTCGTAAACAGCAAGGTACCTGCACACTACAACTAGCAAACCGTCCATTGTATTGGGTGTCGGTTTGATACTACTAAATAAAGATTGAAAGTTTGGAATATTGGGTTTGAATCCCATAGATCATTCTATATGTTTTGCATTTCATTGGCCTGGCCGCCCAGGATAAAAGGCTACATAAACAATAATTAGGCTGATAGAAAGAGCTTTTGTGCATGTAGAAGGGCCTATAATAATAATAATAATAGTAAGTACAATCAAGTACATGTATCTATCTGGGTTCTAACCTTATCTCATTGTCCATATGAGGTAATTTATAATTTCCAGGTTAGCCTTCTTGGATATTTTGTTGAATAAACTTGTGTAGACATTTAAGGGGAGTACTTTCACTAATGTGTGTTTGATCATCATATTAGTCAACTGACAAATAGCACAAATAGCACATGTGCATTTTTGTCATGGTGATAGACGATTTCTACCCACATCATATATTTGTGTAAAATATTTAAAAGATTTAGCTGGTTCTAAAATACCTTCAACAATGTGATTAAAAAGGCATATTCATCATAAACTAGGTTTGAAGCAAAGTAATCATTCCACAAAAATGTGTTTCCATCCTTACAACCTCTATCTATTTATTTGTGTTGCTTATTTCGTTGGTAAGCACTTGGCTCTTGTAGGTCAAGCTCAAAAAAGTGGATCATGAGATCTTCAGCATCATTAGTTATCAAACTTTGAAATTGTTGTGTGAGCAATTGTGGAATACTCATCGGGTGAGCACTTTCATAATCACCAAAGCTCATTTTAAAATAGTCGGGTGAGAAGATTAGTACGGGCGACGATAGTTGAAATATAATGGAGTACTTATAGTGGGAGAAACCTAGTCGTTAGGAAAATACTAAAAAACTACCGGTTGGAATTAAAAAGAAAAAAAAAATTGCAAGGGGCTCCACAAAACAAAGCCTTTAACGATGTGTGGTTTGACCACAGACGCTGAGGTCAAACATCACACGACTCATGTGTGGCCTCTACATCGACAATGTACATTTTAAAGTTTAAAGTAATAATTTACCACTGTCTTCTAATATCAGCAACGGGAGGGAATCATTTGAGAACCAATTGGGTTTGAGAACTAAAAAGAATTAATTTGAGCCACAAGTTTATTTACATGTATCCCCCCTCCCATGAATTGTAGTGGTCCCCTCTTGAAATTTGTGGTTGAGATTTTATTCTTAAAAGTTCTCAAAACAAAAAGTTCTCATTTAAACCTAACCCTATCAGCAACTTGCATACGTGAAGCTTGAGTCATTAAAACCAAATGAGATAGACAGTGAAACTAGTCCCGGGGACTTGAGGACATGAACGGAGTTTGGGAAGTAGAAGAGCATGATCTCATCAATGTTGGATATTAAATTGAGATGTTGCATCATATAAACGGGTTTGTAATCTAGATTGAGTGATAGCACATGATAGTAAGAGTAGGTGATATGCGACAAATTCTTACAAATCATTTCACCTTAATCCTTATAAATATTTTTACATATCCTTACTTTTCTACATCATCACCCATTTTCTTCTTTTTTATTCTTTTATGTTAAATATTATAATATTATAATAGTAAAAATAACTATATAGCAAATAATTAATTAGATATTTATAAATAAAATAAAAACTAATTAGAAATATATAAACGTTATCATTTTGAAACAGAAAACAAAATATAGAAATTCTCCTATATTACATTTATGAAGTAAAGAAGGGAATGTGTGTTTGGTTTGGTTTGACTTTTTTTTTTAATATAAAATACATTAAGTATATGGTTTCTTTAATAAATGATAAAGTGACACAAGGGAAGAAGCTTTGAGGATGAGTTGTGGGTGACCCGGGTTTGAAACCGTGGGGCTTTCCCTTTTTTCCTCTTTTTTTTTGTATTTTTTTTTTTGTATTTTTGTATTTTACAAATTTCTCTTAAGTTAGAATAATTGTAAGTGTAAATTGTTCACTAAAACTTTCTTGACGCAGTGGTTAGTGGGGGGGGGCGGGGGAGGTTCAAACCAGGTAGAAACCCAGGTTCGACCCCCATAGAAACCAACCCCCCTCCCCCCTCCCCCCTCCCCATTCCCCATTCCTGATTTTCATTTATATTTTGTTTCTGTATATAGAAATTCTCCTATATTACATTTATGAAGTAAAGAAGGGAATGTGTGTTTGGTTTGGTTTAATTTGACTTTTTTTTTTATTAAATACATTAAGTATATGGTTTCTTTAATAAATGATAAAGTGATGCAGTGGAAGAAGCTTTGAGGATGAGTTGTGGGTGACTCGGGTTTGAAACTATGAGGCTTAACCCCTTTTTTTCCCGGGGTTTTTTTGTACTTTACGAGTTTCTCTTAAATTATAACAATTGTAAGTGTAAATTGTTCACTAAAGCTTTCTTGACGCAGTGGTTAAGGGGGGATCAAACCGGGTAGAAACCCAGGTTCGACAACCCCCCCCCCCCCCCCCCCCCACACCCTCCTGATTTTCATTTATATTTTGTTTCTGTATATAAGCACAAGTTCTTTCCTAACCTGGTTAAAAAAAACTTTATGTTTCTCAAGTGTTCCAAAAAAATATTTTTTCTAAATATACATTCTACTTACGAATCTAGATTTTAAAATTTTATAGTTTCGACATAGCATAACGTGTGCGAGATTTTTTTTTAAGCGTACCTTTTTTTCTTTGTTCAAAACTTCATTTTAATAAACTAGCTACTCTTTATTTGGTTTTTATGCATTCCACAAAATCGATTCGAAGTGATTAAGGAGCTTCCTTGCTGTGTAAATTTTTAACCTATTGAGATGTGTTTTAAATGAGGGCACAACTTCATGTTCGAAGCTTGGTGGTTTGTCCTCATGATCACCAAATGACTAGTCGGTTATGACATACCCTTCTTCCACTATTATATTACGGAATATAATGCACATATACATTATATTGCTAATTATATTTAAGCGCCAAGATCTTGTCAAACTGTAAATAATTCCCCATAGATCTTGAAGAACACTAAAGGCTCTCTCGACAGCTTTCCTTATAGACTTTTGACATTTCTCAATCAACCTCAATTTATTGGTACATAAAATCCATTTGCCACTACTTCACATTCACTATAAAGTTAGGTTGTGGCACATTCCCTTCTAAGAATTCGTTGAATAGTAGCGATTGATTGCTCAAGTAGATGTCATTGTTTGGCCCATTACTCCAAAATATGCATGTCAAATCCACATGTCATATGATACAACCGATTCCATCATAATTTTCGGTTAACCACGATCACCATGTATACATACCTAAAAATCCAATCACAAAATGAATGTTGTTCTAGTAAGCGCTAGATGTCAGTTTCATTTGGCCTTCTTAGGTATTCTTTAAAAAAAACTCAATGATGACATGCGGTATACCTCCATGGGTTGTTAGCGTAAGTCTAGTCACCACCAATTCACATGAAACACCACCCCGCCTAGGGGTGGGTTGGTGGCGTGAATCTTGTGCATGACAATTGTAACGGCATGGGTAAGGTGGTCATACGGGTCAACAATCGTAACCCACATTTCTAATTACTATTGCTATCTTGAAGTAGTCTTGCATTCACGTTTCCATTTTTTTTTCTAGCTTTTAGACTAGCATGCATTTTCATATTCTATAAATTGTACTTCAATTTAAGGGAGGGAAATGTTAGAAAAAGTTTGTAGTAAAGTTTTCATCTTCTTTTCTGTTAACTTCTTATAGGCCAATATCAATTGATGCTTTCATTCTCGTTCCACCATGCCTCCCCGTCATGAACCGCTTTTCATGGACGAAACCTTGGCTACCATGCTTGAAGAGCTTAAGCTCATGCACTGAGGAGAATCCTCCAAAAACCATAAACCCTTGTTGATCGTGTCAACAATCAAGCCGAGGTCTACACCAATCTTGTCATCGTGTTCACTAAATTGCATGAAACACCCTCTGTTAGTTCGGGTTCAAACCCTCCACCACCACTGTTGTCCCCACCCGCTAATAATCAACCACGACCACCCAAATCCATCTCCCAACCTTTGACGGGGCTAATCCATTGGATTGATATTTAAAGCGGAGAATTATTTCACCTACTACAATATCCCTCCGCCTCAATGACTCTCTTTGGTTGTGATCTATTTCACCGGTGAAGCCTTGAGTTGGTACAAGCACTTTGCCCACAACCGACTTCTTGGTACCTGGCCTGAATTTTCAAGAGCTTTAGAACTCCGATTTGGTATGTCGACATACGAGAACAAGCTGCACTTTTCAAACTCAAACAAGCCACATCCATCGCCGCCAGTCACTCTGAATTTGAGAAACTCAGCAACGGAGTGGTGGGCTTATGCAATGAGTCTCTTAAACTTTTACATATCTGGCATCCGATAAGATATTCAGAATGAATTGGCTATCCTTCATCCTACTTCCCTTCCCCAAGCCACTGGTCTTGAAGATAAAATCACTGATATGGCCATTGAATCATCATCATACCTAGGGGTGTTCAATGGTTTGGTTTACGGTTTATTCGTTTTATTCGATTCGGTTTATTCGGTTTGAAGTTTTTTTTTATGATAACCATAACCAAACCAAACCGTATTGAAAAGCTTACAAACCAAATCGAATAAACCATATTCAATACGATTCGGTTTCGGTTGAGAACCGAATAAATCGTATTCAAACCGTTTAAACAGTATTCACCAAATAACATCTATTGCGTATTTATTTGCTAACAAAAAAAAAAAACAAAGAACAAACATCTTTAGCATATCCCTAGAGTTTAAAACCATAATCCGTTATACAACCAAAATATTTGGTAGGCTCTTGTTTTTGGTAGAGTGGAAGAGGAGAAGACGATGAGTCGATGCCTACTTTTTCCGAAAAACTTGTTTTTTCATAAAAAATCATGGATTCGTATTTAGATGGATTGTGGATAAGTCATAAGTGGGCTTAGCTTAAATGGTTAAATGGTTTATAAATAATTATACTTTTATATATATATATATATATATATATATATATATATATATATATATATATATATATCAAGCAATCAAATAATTCATGAATCGCTTAGTCAAAATTGCTCTCCGGGTTTGACAAATTATTCACAGGCAGAAGAAGAAATGAAAAACTTCTCATTTGAACCTAACCCTATATATATATATATATATATATATATATATATATATATATATATATATATATATATAGGGAAAAGATAAATTGGAACCCACCTTGAGTTGGAGAATCGTTGGAACCCGGTCAAAAATGCGGTAAAAAAATGTTTTTTTTTCTGAATTTTTTTATGGTGGTTCTTTATGTTATAAACTACCCTTAAATGAAAAAAAAATCAAAAAACCGCCTAGTAGATTTTCAGTTACGAAAAAAATTACATCTGTAACTTTTATGCATATATTTACAGTTACGCAAAAGTTACATGTGTAACCTAGACATTTTTGATATTTTTTTAAAAAAAATCTAGAAGGCGTTTTTTTTGATTTTTTTTCATTTAAGAGTAGTTTATAACATAAACTACCACCATAAAAAAATTAAGAGAAAAAAACATTTTTTAACCGCGTTTTTGACCGGGTTCCAACGATTCTCCAACTCAAAGTGGGTTCCAAAATACCCCAACCCTATATAGGGTTAGGTTCAAATGAGAACTTTTTATTTTGAGAACTAAATCTCAACCACAAATTTCAGGGGGGACCACTACAATTCATGGGAAGGGATACATGTAATAAACATGTGGCTCAAATTAGTTCTTTTTAGTTCTCAAACTAAATTGGTTCTCAAATGATCCTCTCCCTATATATATATATATATATATATATATATATATATATATATATATATATATATATATATATATAGGGAGAGGATCATTTGAGAACTAATTGAGTTTGAGAACTAAAAAGAGCTAATCCCAGCACTAGTTTATATATATGGAAAACCCCCTCATGAATTGTAGTGGTCCCCACCTGAAATTAGTGGTTGGGAATTGGTTCTCAAAAGTTCTCAAAATAAAAAGTTCACATTTGAACCTAACCCTATATATATATATATATATATATATATATATATATATACTCAATATAATGTAAACCCTAGCATGTTTGAAATCGAGGGCGGCTAATAATTTGAGGGCCTAAAACGAAATAAAAATTTGAGGTTCAGGTTTAACTTGTTTTCGCTTTGCGAACAGCGAGATTCACACTTCTATATTCTGGTAAACATGATTGTATATTTATCCAAGTTATGTTTGGCTTAACTTGTCAATTACAAAACAGCTTCAAAGAATCATCAGTACCAAGTTTAAATGTCACCGGATGACTCTAACCAACGGACCAAACAAACCAATAGAACTTTGAAATTCTTCTTAATGTCCCTCTTTAATATCCTGATAAATTGATGAAATCTGTTAATCATAATTAATAACTTAAAATACATCAAAATACAAAATCCCTGGCCACAACTAAACATATTCAATTTAAACCAGTTTTGAGGAAAACTAAATTGATTAACTTCAACCATCTGCGCCGCCTGAATTACTGCCATGGTTATACAAATTCTGATTAGATTTGCTCTGCAATTGATACAAATCAATATAAACTAAATATATAACAGTATAACACAATATGATCAATATTAGAAAAAGATCAAACTAAAAGCAATATGAATAACACAAACCTGATGGATGCAAGTAAGATTAAAAGCAACTGAAGAATCAAGCTTCAATAACTTAGTTTCATAGGAGATGCTCAACTTACTTACATTTAAAATGGAAGAACCTAAGCAATCCCTAAATTCAACAACTATGGTATGATCATATCTACCTTAAAAATGCAAAATTAGTAAACCATTTGACTACCTGTGAGTATTTTATTCTTTATTTTTAGTTTTAAAGTGTCGTGAACAACTTGATTACGTGTCCAATTTTTGTTTTGAACATAAACTGAATCAACTCTTCATACACAAGAAATTGCACTATTTCTTTAGTTGGATAATTGATACACAATTAATATTTCATGTAACATATATATTTAATTTTGAGTACCTCAAACAGCTAATAAAAGTGGTGAACCGCATCTGCTGTAGCCTGGAACCACCTCTTACATTCCTCACCTGGAGTTTAAGTTGCTGATAATGTCTATATCACATAAGTACAAATAACCATTAATATTTGACTTTAGGTTGGTTATCATCTTCATTACACTTATTGATTCATTTCTTATTTCAAAAGTTATTCAGTTATCCGTTTGACCCGTTATGCAGCCTGCCCAACGGCTCATTGTACCACTTTTAACAAGAATCCATCTCCAAAGGTAGACTTTATTGATCCCATTACCAAAATTACAAGCATGCGCCAAGTGTCTGTTAAGTGATGCTGAAACCGTGTCAAAATGTAGACTTTATTGATCCCACTATTGATGCAGTTGCTCATTGTCACATCAATTAGCCTATAAGCCCCTCCAATTGGCACCTGTAACTACCATACATCAATATGCTGCATTTATCATAAATCATTCAAATTCAACAAAACAAAACTAATTTTAAAAAAAATGCATAAAGTGAAAATGAAGTTTGCAAGTCTCTATTTATAAAACAAAATGGATCCTAACAAACTTATTTATCCGAATAAAATCCATGAATAAGCAAAAACAAAAGGGGGTTAGAAACTTTCTATACCTCAAACAAGTTGATGATGGATCTGAAAACATGTTGAAAGAAAAAAAAAGGAAACCACATGTAGATGCAGTCTACTTTCTAGTAGACTGTTTTTAACTCAATTTGGCGTTGTTCACTGCTAAATCTTCATCTTTTACCCAAACAACACCAGCTTTCTGAAACAAAAGTAATCACAGATTGCATATAATAGATTTAAAAAAATGAAAGAATGACATCCGTTACACATGATTCTTATCTTAGACCATAGACAATCAAACATAATCAGAACCTGCAAAACTCAATAGTAGAGAACCTGCAAAACTCAATAGTAAAGAACCTGCAAAACCCAACAATAAACAACCTGCAAAAGTTAATAAATCCTTGAGTCCAGTGTTAACGATTTCTCAGTTCTTTAAAGACAATGTTTCTTCTCGTCTCACATTCAAGATCTAATCTCACTCTGTCACAATTTAACTTCAAACTATTAATTTCCAAAAAAGTGTGTAAAACTCATTCCACTATGCCAAAACCAAAGATCTAAAGAGAAGAGTTTTTACCTATACAAGAAAATAGAGTTATATATGGGTCAACATTCACAACTCTTTTAAGAAAACTGTGATTTTACACTTAGAAAGCCCATCAGAAAACAAAGACGCTGCAAAACAGAAGACATATAACACCAACACACAGATTCTGTATCTCAATATATGTACCCAATCTCGATTAAAGTGGATTGCAAAATATGGATGTCAAACCTGGTTTGGAGACACCCAGTTGTGGTTTCCATTGCTTCCGTCATACTTCCAGCTGCGATTAAACGTACAAACGTACACTGCTACAGACATTTGCAGCCAACTACTAATTGCTGAAGTGATTTAATTTGATCTGGGACTCATATCCTCACCAAATGAAATCAGATCTAGTTTCAAAACAAAATTGAAGAACTCAACATTCAGCAAAACAACAATTAGAGGTGGCTGTCACATAAAGAAAAAAATATTGTGAGAATTGGCATAAATAGGATGTAACAGATGGTAATTCTGATGTGTTGCTTGGCTGATCCATTTTTTTCGGACATGTATAAACCTTAAAGACAGTCAACTGAGGAAAGCAAAAACATTTTATAAGTAAGCAAAAAATGAAGAAAGTTTATCATTCTAGAATAAGAGAAAGAATACAAGAACAAAAAGAATCAATAACAACGGCACAATATCCCACCAAATTCATTGTCAAGGTTCTTGTTTTATCACTGCAGATTGTAGTTGCAGAACCCATTGTTTCACAAGCAGATAACCTCCTAAACTGCGTTTGCACAGTACCAAGAATTTTAAGCAAATTAAAAAAACACAAGTCAATACCGGAGAGAAATTGATAAGAATGATCAAACGTGCCAGTGCTTTGTCCGCCATCATTTTCCTCATCGAGTATGCAAGCTTGAAATTATGCACATATGAATCAGATTAATTTCACTCTAAATAACCAAGAAAAAAAACACAACCGTTAGGTACGCAAGTATCTTTAAAAATAAAATCTGAATGCATGGTTTTAAACAAAAAGTAAGCATCAAAGGAAGAAGATTCAACCAAAAATTAAACAGAACATCAAAGTAACATGCAGAAACGACTATTACCTTGTACATCAGGTCAACCTTAAAAAAATTTAAGCATAAACGTCGCAAAAATGTAATCCTTTAACCAAAACCCAAAAAATATTCAAAGATTAACTTGATTAAATGAAATGAAAGAACCTAAATAAGCAGAACCAAACCCTAATAAAATTCATAAGCAGATAATGGGAAATCAAAACCGAATGAACCTGCCATCAAGAATGAAGATGATGATTCTACTTGCTGTAAATTCGAGCCCTCACCTTCAAGCAATATCGATAGATCTGGAGGGTGTAAGTCGATGCTTCTTTTATCAATGGATCTGGAGGGTGGAGGAATTGGTGGGGGCATTTGCGGTGTTCGATCAGACGATCTGAATACGAAGAACCAGAAAAAGAAGATGATAATCGAACCCTAAAACATGAATGCGGGAAACGGATAAGAAATTAGAACATACTGTGAGCTCGCGGTGGTCTCCTCTCGAAATCTTGCCGGTCTTGCTAAAACCCAAGCCGCCAACGCCGGAACTCGCAGTGGTCTCCTCTCGAAATCTTGCCGGTCTTGCTAAAACCCAAGCCGCCATCGCCGGAACTCGCAGTGGTCTCCTCTCGAAATCTCGCATAGCCGCCATCGCTAGAACCCTAGCAGCCGTCGCACGCCACTCTCCACTCGAAATCTCGGCGGTGGTCTCTGCGGTGGGTTTCCGTCTGGGCGGTGGTCTGGATTCCTTCGTCGAGAGAGGAAGACGGGAATGTGGAGGCTACGGCTGAAATGAAAAAAACAAGGTTTATATACCTAGGGTTTCTAAGATTTTATGCATTAGGGTATTGTACATGCTGCTTATTGACTTGTACGCGTCTTAAAATTAAGACATCCCACTTTCTCTCTCCAATCATCTATTATAATAAACGAAAAGTTTATCAGCTGAGGTGGCATCACCACAGCCGCCCGTGGAGTTACCGCAATGTTTAAGAATTCACCCATTAAGGGCAAATCTAAAATCTAACCGGTGTTGCTTTGAAGAATCACGCGGATCTTTTGTATCCGGTTTCAAAAACCCGACAATAACCCACGGTTTCTTTCCAAAGTTTGCGCCTATGTCACTCATAACCTCACATTCAAACCCTAAATCTCGAACGAGGAAAACTTTCGCCGCTCCCTCCCTCTCTTCTCATATCCGCGAATCAGTCGGATCAATGGCACCTTATACGGCGTCTTCACAGGTATTTCTCTCAAAACATCACCACTCCCTGATTATTTCTCTTCTCATCTCGATTTTTACTGTTTTTTTTTATTTTGGATTGCTTTGTTTTGGTTTTCTTCCCTCGATTAATTTTTAGGGCTTTTCATAAAACGGATGATCACTGCGTAGGTTTGACAATTAAAGGAAATCGTGTGGCATTAGAAGCATGTGATTGTGCTACAGCTAGATTAAACTGACATGGGTTGGTTATACAATCTCTAACTCATTAGCAAATCGTTTGGCATTAGAAGCATGTGATTGTGCTACAGCTAGATTATTGAATCAATAGACTAATTAATATATGAATGTTATCCATCTTCTTCAAGTGTTATCAGTGTAGATGTATTTACATTTGAGAACATTTATAAGGTAGGTGTTAGTGTGGCTACATATTTAGGTTTTTGTGTTCAGACAAGATAACTTGATGCTTTTTGGTGTTCTTCAAAAGAGAGAATTTGATAAATTATGAGCTTCTAGAAACTTAATCAAGTATAGACTATATGGATATATATAAATTGCATGGTTCATTTTCTCCATATGTGTTCCGTTTATGCCTCTCATTTCACAAACAAATCATGACATTGTTTGTTACATTTATTGACAGGCGGAGCTTAATTCTTCCTTTAATGTTGATTTCTTATGCATGTTAATTTTTCAGGTTTTATTATGCTTTATTGGTTTATTGCTGCTCTACTTCCATATGATTTCTTGATTATAATATCTAATTTCGTCTGGCCTCTTAATTATGATCATGAAATTTAAACATGAGTCAAGCCAAATTTATGATGAAGCAGCCTTTCTTTGTGTGATTTGTTGGTTATGCTAATGTTGAAACTTTAGTCAAGCAATATTTGTGATGAGGTAACTTTTTTTCCACATTATGGTCACCGTAACTTTAGTTGTGATAATTGGTATGATTTGATTTTCTGTTGGTGTTTAAAATATAAGTTGTTTCTGTAATTTTTTAGGGTGTGTTATGTGTTTGTTTGCCTCTTTGTGTTTAGGCTTTAAGTTTCTTCTGTTTGGGTTTTGCTTATTCTTTTTATATGTGTTCTTTAGTGTTATGTTATGATATTTGGATGCTTTTTGTATAAGATCAGCAGGGTCTTAAGCTAATTTTAAACTAATTTTGTTCTTATGTAGATTGGACTGTGCATCTACCGAATTTAGGGATTTCGTCTCGATCTGTCAGGTCTTTTCTCTTTTTGATTTTAGGATTTCGTCTCCATTGGTTCTTAACATGCTAATATGGTATTTGGAATTATTAGGTACGTTGTGAACACACTCATAATAACTCATCAAGTAGAAGTAACAAGCACATAGATGTAAAATACCAGGATCATCTTCCGGATTAAGTTCATTCTTGCAAAAAACATAGGTTGTACTACAACTCTACACCACTTACAAGTAACTGGCACTAAAGCACCGCTACACCAACAATTTTGTTGTTTGAGGTCAAGATTGGGAGTTAAATTCGTATTGAATTGGGCATCTACATTGTTTTTTTTTTCTTTTCAATTTGGTAATTGTGGTGCCTTTGCATCTTTAGATACCTTTTTTTCTACATTGATCGTTTTAAATGTTATTTTCTTTACATGTTGCTTATCTCTTACTTGCCAATTCGATTTAAAAGTTTATCTCTGATTTGGTTGTGGGTTTTGAGAATTGATTATTTCTCTTTTCTTTTTCAGGTGCCTGGAAGGAGTATCTACCAAGCTTCTCTGTCAGTTTTCGCCTACCTAATATCATATTTATATTTTTCATTGTACCTTTTATGTTAAATGGTCTAACTTTGTTACCTTTTGATAGATGTTTATTCAAAAGGAAGTAATTTTAAACTGATATTAATGGGTCATGTTTTATGATTTAAATTTATGAGCTTATAATTGATTTCTCAATCAAAAATATATTTTTGCTAAAGATTATAGTTTTACTACAAAAGGTAAGCAACATGTATTTTTGTCAAAAATATATTTTTGCTAAAGATTATAGTTATAATTGAAAGCACTTGATGTGTACTAAAAAGAGAATCATGAGGCCAGCTAAGATAAATGTGTTTTGTGAAAAACTGAAAGCATACCAGGTACAATTGCAACTAGAGGTGGCAATTTGACCCATTTGCATATAAATTAGTTGTTTAAGGGTATTTTTTTCAAGAATTTTTATAACTTTGTCTTTTTTAATCTATTCAAAGGATGGTGTTTAATTGTTTTTTTTTTATCACAGATGGATCCCAAGTTCTTAAGAATTAACCAAGAGGTATGTGGTCATAAAATCTTTTAGATTGTTTGATGGTTTTTATAATTTCCATAAAATAATAGTTTTCTTGAGACAGTAAGATTCTTTTTATCACTGTGACACCCTCTTAAAAGTTTTTAAATTTGTTATTTTTGGCCCTAAAAGTAACAAATTTATGAAAGTAACAAATCTTTATGATTGTTACTGCAAATTTATGGATTATGTTTCAATTTTTTTTGTTTATGGTTTCAAAGTTACATGTGCATGTTTAATTTGCTCATATATTCATGATTGAGATTTATTTTATGCCATTTTAATGTAACTTTGATGTTCTTGAAGGGGTCATTGCAAGTCGCTGTGATGGTATTTGATTATTCCCTTTGCTAGAAAGATTTTATGGCTTTTTTGTTACTTCGTTCTTATGCATATTTTTGTCTTTGATTTATTTGTAGGTTTCCTATTGTGTGTTATTTATAGTTGTTGTCAAGGTAGTGTGAGTTTTCTTTAGCCAGGTCTTCTATTATTAGTTCTTAATGATAAGGTTATCTTTAGGGAAAAATGTACAGAGCATGATATAAATGTCTTAGTTATATTATTTGTGTCGATTTCTGTTCGAGATTGTTAGTGGAAGTTTGTCGATTTCTATGGTACTGTTTCATGTCACGAAGGTATGTTTATTATTGTTTTAAATGTCTAATTATGTTTTTTTTATGTAGTGTTTCCTTATGTTTGTTATTAAGGTTCTGTATAGGAGTCTCTAAACGTGTCTTCTATGTGGTTGTTTTAGATTGTTTTTTTGTTAGGTTGTTGTACCGTGTTCTTTATGACATCTAATCAGATTTGCTTTCATTTTTAGATGATTTTTTTTTTTATAAATTTTGTAAGGTTAATTAGGGAATGATGTAAATAAGTATGTGATTGCATTCAAACTGGATGTAGCTAGATTCACCTTTAATTTTGATGTTTATGTTTTTATTTTTGTATTTTTTTAAACTCCAGCATGTGATAAAGGCAGAGGTAATATTAGGAAGCAATATTGATTTTCGTACATTTCTTCCAAGGATTTCAATGTGTCTTCAGATAAAAGCATACCGTTTAAGTTCTAAAGAAGACAATTTTCAATATCCACATGCTTTGGTACGACAATTAATAAAAATCAAGGACATTCATTATCAAATGTTGGTTTGTATCTGAAGAATTCATGTTTTAGTCATGGACAATTATTTGTTGCCTTATCGCCTGAAAGTTCTCATTTTAGATGAAGATGGAAGAATCATAAACCAGACCCTAAATGTCGTATACAAATCTGTATTTTCCAATTTGTAATTTTTTAAACATTTTTCATTCATATAATGCAATAGTTTTATGATTGTTATTATAATATTCTTTTTATCCCAACAAAATTATTAAACCCCAGCCGTGCGCTGTACGGGTATAAAAGACTAGTATGTATTATATATAGTAATAGATATATAGGGGAAGGAATAGATATTAACCATGTCATACAGCAATAACTAACTAACCAACATCCAATGACTTAAAAAATCTAGATTTCACTAGATGATGACACTTGTCATTTCTTTTGTTTTTTAATTCAAAAGGGTAAAACTGTCAATGTACATAATCAAATAAACCCCCCCCCCCTTAATTTTAAAAAGTCCATAACTTTTTTATACTTCGTCGGTTTTTTATAAAAGTTTCACCATTAAACTCGTCGCATTTTTATCTTTAATTCAAGTATAGTCTCGATGTTTTATATTACCGTTTTCTCAGACGTACGATGTAGCACTAGTTTAGTGTAACTAACATCAGTGTCATAACTATTAACAATGAACAAAATTACATCCATACAATCACAACCAGTAGCGTCGATGTTTCCCACTTAACCACTTAAGTACAACTGCATATGCATAAATTACAACCTATTAACAATATATTTACAACCTGCAAATGCATCAATATACACAAACACTCATGCTATAACAATTAACAGTGGTATGATGATCCCAAATATACATATAAACATTGATGCTATAACAAATTAACAGTGGTATGATGATCGATAGCATCGAGGCTTTCAAGATTCCACAAAATAAGAATCAAATGTACAAGTAAATATACAACTTATAAAAAAAACACATTTATATATAAAATTTAAAGATTTTTAGAAAAACTCTACATCTTATTCCTTATCATAAAAAAACATATATTTTTATATCCTAGAAATACAAACAAATTCATACTATTTTTATGGAGAGTTGAAAAAAAAACTAAATAACTACCAAAAAAAATTACAAATTCATACCATTCACACAAAAAAGCAATCGGCCCTTCCTTATCTAATTTTTCATACCAAATAGAACTAAAATAATTATAAAAAATATTTAAAAAAAACGAAACAGAAAAAGAGGGAATGAAAAGGGTTCTGCTTAAACTAATTATAAAAAAAAAAAACAAAACAGAAAAAAGAGGAAATCGGAAAAGGAGAAGAAAAAACTCGAGAAAACACCATCGAGAAGTCGGAAAAATGAGAAAATCGAAAAAAACTCAGAACTTTACCGGAGGAGCTGATCCCGTCGGACCTACACTGGAGGAGTAGCGGTGGTTGTTGAAGGCGGCGATTGACGACGATGGCGCCGGAAAAGTAACATTTCGAGATCCATCACTTGCGTCTGATCTGTGTTCTTATCTCTCTCTCAACCATTCTAGCATTGTCTCAATGGTACCGGTGTTGTTTGGACTTTGGGGAAACCCAGGTTCAAACCTCACTGTTGGCAAATGATTGATGACCAAGGGCAACCTTGGTTCGAGTCATGATGCCGACCGGTTTTACCCAGCACGCAGGTTACTCTAGATAGTTCTGCTATTGTGGAGGCTTGCAACTGTCTAAGCTTGGGTTGAAACCTACGGGTTTCAACGAAGGTCCCATGTGGGCCTGCTAGACAGTCGCATGGTTTTCCCGGGGAACGTCCATATGCCCCACACGACCCCAGCTGAGGCACGGTTAGAACACTCATGTCTGGCTGTCTGTGGGGTGGACCCTCATCTCCTCCTCTACGGAGGTAGGATAGGTGCGCGATGTCCTAACCCATCGTGACCAAACATCGCCGTTCCAAAAAAAAAAAAATCTCTCTCTCACAATGCGATACTTCCCGTTTCTCCAATTCGATCAAATTCCCGAACAATTAAACCCCTAGCATCAGGTAACATCGAGGAAAAATCACGAACGGAAAATAGGAGTAGCGGCGGTAGTACATCTAGGAGACGTCTTCTTCGTCGGCGGCTGTTAAGAAGCGGTTGATCCGGGTGTGTAATCGTCGTCGGCGGAATAAAGGTGGGGGAGGAGGCGGCTGTGAAGAAGTGGGGATGAGTCCAATACAAATGAAAATGGGGTTTTTTGATTACCTAATATACTTTGATCATTTTACCTATTTACCCCCCTTTAAACCCCCTTTAAATCTGGACCATGGATCTTTGATAAAAAGTTAGATCTAATGACAACCACAAGATCAAAATCATGAACCATAAAGATGAGGTTATTTAGTTAGTTCTCTAAGGATGGGTTAATAATGGTTCCCATTCCTATATATATATATATATATAGGGAAGGGTTTCGTGTAGACCCCTTAAATTTTGTAGACCCCGTAGACCCCTATAAAACTCAATAATAATAAAACTCAGTGTTGTAAATTTGGTTTTTTTTATTACGATAAGCTTTTAAGAACCAAAAAAAAATAAAAAAAAATAAAAAAAAATAAATTAAAAAAAACAAAAACATTAAAAATCCAACATTTTAAGACAATGAGTTTTAAAATAATGAGTTTTAAACGCAACACTGAGTTTTATTTAGTTTATTGAGTTTTAAACTCATTGATTTTTAAAACTCATTGTCTTAAAATGTTCAATTTTTAATGTTTTTCGTTTTTCTTTTTTTTTTAATTGTCTTTTTTTGTTCTTAAAAGCTTATCGCAAATAAAAAGAACTAAATTAACAAAACTGAGTATTATTTTTATTGAGTTTTAATGAGTTTTATTGAGTTTTATAAGGGGTCTACGGGGTCTACAAAAAATAAGGGGTCTACACGGATCTTTTACCATATATATATATATATATATATATATATAGGGTTAGGTTCAAATGAGAACTTTTTGTTTTGAGAACTTTTGAGAACAAAATCTCCACCACTAATTTCAGTTGGGGACCACTACAATTCATGGGAGGGGGTATATGTAAATACAACTAGTGGCTTAAAATGGTTCTCAAAAGTTCTCTCAACCAATTAGTTCTCAAATGATCCTCTCCCTATATATATATATATATACTAAATAAACCCAACGCTTCTCCTTCCTTGGTGTTTTATTATAAACTAGGATAGAACCCGTATGTTATACGGGTTAAATCATTTTTTTTTGGTAAAGGGTTATACGGGTTAAATCATTAGAAAATATATATAAATGATAATTCATGCATACTCATTTTATTACCCGAATAACGTATTACATTACATTTAATAAAGTTATAATTCATAATATGGTATTGGTGACTTTATCTTCTTCATAAAAAAATATTTAGAGCATGTCTCTACTTGTATATTTGGAAAAAATACAACATAAACATGATCATCTTTAAAAATGGTTGTTAGAAAAACAATCCAACCTTGAATAGCGACTAACACTAACTTATGATTTGACAAACTTGAGAATTTAAGTCTCGATAGAAAGTTAGGTGAGCATAAAATTTCATCAAAATTATAATGAACATTTTTTAATTGTTGAGTATAAAGTCTAAATTATAATTAGAATATTATAATGTTAAATCAATAAAAAAATTATCTTGGTATATATTAGATAACGTACAATTGTATTAGTCATGATGTTTAAAATTTCCAATTTTAATGAACATAGATCATTTGATATGATAGAAAAACTATTTAATATTGGATATTATAAACATAAATTTTATTGTTTACGGATTTCTCTATAAATAGTATCAGCCACAATGTTGATTAGATTTGTAAAAACAATATTAGTTATTCATTAGTTATAATATTAAATACGATTTGCTCAATTATATTTGAAAAACACGGTAAATAAATGTCTATTGTTATTTTATAAATTTTTAAATATTTATTAAATGAAAATAATAATAGTTTAAAAAAGAATTTTAAATAAAAATTAGATGTAAATTGATATATGATTGTCATAATTCCATAAATATAATTAAATAAAAATATATCATGATTACAAGGGATATAATTTCCTAAAAAAGAATTCATTAGGGATTAGATTTGGGAGGGAAATATTATGTGAGAATGATTCTAGTGTTGACAAGTGTCAACAATTGTAATTGTTTATTAGAGTAGGAAGATGAGTTTCAGAGAGTAGCAATACCTTTTACGGTGTTTTGGCTATATTTATATAGATAGTCATATAGATGAGCGAATCTCACTATCACTAAACTACAACAGGACGGGCGGTGTGATGATGCCAGACAAAATATACTAGAAAACTAAAAAAAACCAAAACAGATATGTAATGTCTAAACCAAACAAACATGTAAAACGGGATTCTGTCACCTTCCCTCCTCGTTGGCTGCCATTAAACAACTTAACAAATGAACTTCTTCTTAGAATATGCGAACTGGCTTTCCCATTGTTGTCTTCAAGTACAAGCACCGCACCTGAATCCATAACAAAACAGACTCCACCATCATAATCTTGATCAACTAGTTAACAAGAACACATAAATGGAACTATTATTATGATCACTTACGTTTTGCCAATTCTTCTTGAGCAAAGAAACCAAGAAATTGACACTCATTTGAACATTCTGAAAAATCTGCTTTTCTTCCATGCTGCAGTTACCAACAGCAACTCCCATGCAGAGGACCTTCTTCAGTTGGAATTTAACTGTCGCTTTTGTCTCGTTTACTTTGGCCTCAAGAGATTCCTGGTGGCTGACAAGTGTAGGGAACTTACCTGAATTCAAATTACCAAACTTAATAGCCAACAAAATCTTTAATCTAAAAAACAGCCATCCATAAACCTCTTTATCGATTTTAGTGACCAGCCCAAATACTGAATATATGCTTATTCACACCTGATGTGGTGGTTGATGATTACTTCAGAAAATAAGTATATCATTTCAAACTTGTACCCAAATGATATTCTTAATTTCTTATTGTTCTTTCTATATATGTGTTTGTACCCACAACCACAATGCCATGTCACCATTTTACAGATAAAATAAAGTTAATGTACTTGGTTCGAAATTATTATTTATAAATTGCAAGTCGATTTCTGTTTAATACGAACCGAAAAAAGGAAAAACTTCAAGTACCATGTGTTGGGTGTAAAAATAAAATGAAAAAAATCAATACACAAAGAATGCATCAGTTTGAAAAATTTATACTTGGCTAAATAGGATACACCTACCAGCTTTGTTTAGACCGGGGCCCAACAAACGCGGGATCTGCTTGATGACTGATTCAGAAGCCAAGAAAGCTTGATGTTTCTTAGCAAGTTTTTTCACCAACTTCTTGTTCTTGTTCAGCTTCTTCAGACCCTCAACATCCATGTACTCAAGACCAATTTTTTGAGCCTACAGTTAACATAAAAAAAATAAGAAACTAAAGCATCTCCTGTAAGAGGTAGTTTTCATACGTTTCTGATGGATTGTAGAAAGGGAACAAAACCAGAGCAATCAACCGTCAAAGTTTTGATATTATATATAAGTTTAGGGGACAAAATCTCAAATTTACTATAAATATAAATCATAAAAAGTGTAATTTAGGGGTTGTTTAGTTCAACCTGTTTCATTAAGTACTGGATAAATAAGTGTCTAGATGGTAAAGACTTGTGTAGACTGTAGAGGGCTAGATGAATAAGACATTTTTTAAGGTAAATCACTTAGCGATTCAGACATTTTTTAATAATAGGTTCCAAACAAGCAGTCTGTATCTATGCGATTCAGACAATTTACTATTAAGACCTCAATAAAAGGTAATGTCAAAAAAATAAAAATAAACTTACAAGTGAAAATCAGCTTTTTTAAACAAGGATTGCATCAACTAAAGCATTATTGTTTGTAAGTGCCTCAATGGGTGATACAATTTGTTTGTTTTCATGTCAGCAGCTTAAAAGGATATTTTATTTAGTACCTCTTCAACATGTTGAGCATCTCCAAGCATGCACACTTTAAGCTTGGGACGAGGAATGTGAGGCAATTTCACGGTACCACTGAAACGCTTGTCCTTTTGTGGATCATAATTCTTCAAACCAATTTGGAGCTCAATGGTTTCGGTGAAGTTGCGTTTCTTTTCCTTGGCATCAGTAGTGATCTGAGTAATAGCCTCTCTAAGGGCTTCACTTTGAAGCTTGCTGTAGCAGAATCAATGAAATGAAAATAACAATTAATTACAAAAGTAACAAAGACAAAGGAGAGTTATGTTGTTTATTTGTACCGATGAGATATACCATTTAAAAGAAAACAGTAATCTATAATCTATAATCTATAATATATAATAAACACAAGTTTTTTATATCCAAGTGCACAATTAGGTGTGCCACCTAGGACTAGCTTATGTGTCATTTTTATAGATTTTTGAATTAAAAAATTAAATGGTATTTATAAAAAGGAAAGATCTTAGAAATAAAAATCAAAAAATTAAATTATTTCCATATAAAAATTATCCATATTTGTTTTCAGGGGCGGACCCAGTAAGGGCCCAGGGGTAGCGCCCGCTACCCCTGAACTTTTACCCCGACGTGCAATTTTTTTTTTTATAGGTTTTCGGTTTTTCGCGACCCCTGGAAGAAATTTTATGGCTTTTACATAAAAATATGATCAAAAGCCTCTTAAAAATATGATTAAAAGCCCGTTAACTACCCAAAAAAAAATTTCGGGGCCGCTGCCCCCGAACCCCCGTTAGTCCCCGCTACCCCTGATATTCTTTCCTGGATCCACCACTGTTTGTTTTATAATACCATAACTTTGATTCATTATATCTTCTTCATTTCTAAGTGAATTTTTTTTTTATATCACAGCTTCGGGTATTTACCCGGGACTAACTAACTAGTCATATAATTATAAAAAAGCCAATCCAGCTATTATTGTAAATTCATTCCTTCCCAGAAAATTGCATAATAATCAATTAATCATCGATTCTAAAACTATAGACAGTACAAATACAAGCATACGCCTGGATCAAAAGAATAATCCTCCATCATCAGTCAATCAATCAATCAAATCAGGGTAATATATAAACAACCTATCAATCTGCCCAATGATATTATGATTACTTTAAAATCCGGCCACAACCTAAACTATATCATTCAACAAAGAAATTCAAAATCCCTACGACTAATAAATCCATCCATAAACGTACCTCATTTTCGGCAAGTAAGCTTTCCTCTCGTTAGCTTCAATCAATCTAATACAATTCTGCTGGTAATAATCAAGCACAAAAAGAAAGGGAATAGAAATTCATACGATTGATAGAAACAAGCTTGTTAATTATTATAACACGATCGAAATCATCTACTATAAAGGTATCAAATCAGACTTTAAGAATTAACTGAAAGATAGACTCAAAATTGAAATGAAGATTATCTCGTACCTCTTACTAAGGTTTCAAACCGGCGAGCATTAGAAACAGCTCATCGTAATATAAACCCTAAATCCTCACAGATTAATGGGCCTCCTATAACTAGCTAGCCCATTATCATTTTTCATTTTCAACTTAAGAATTTATCAAAGACAATGGCCCAAATATGACTTAATAAATGAAACTAGTTTAGAGCTCCCGCTTTGTGGTGAAAGTAGCTTTGAACGTTAAATCAAAATAAGGAATCTCAGTCTTTGATTATTGTGTCATCATCCAATCGTTCTAGAACAAGTCCATTAAACGGTGTGAACATGAAATAGAAATAAGAAATATCAGTCTTTGATCATTTTGTCATCATCAAATTGTCCTCGAATAGGCCCATTCAACAATATTTTTTAAATTGTCAAATTTAGTTTCGTAAGGAAAGAACAACAAAATTTTTAAATTATCAAATCTAGATTTGTAAGGAATATATATTTAAGAATCAATATGAATAAAAAAAATCTGCTATGTTATGTACAATTCGTAAAGTCCAATATGAATAAAAAAATTTTAAGAAGAAAGAACATAAATGCAATTAAGGAAAAAGTAAACAAATTAAAAATGGAACCACCTGATATGGTTTTTTCGATAGCGATTCCCAAACAAACGACATATTATATATTTTCTAAGCTAGGCTAGCAAAGCAAAATAAATTAGTACATGCATTTGTTTAAAAATAGTCAAACATAAGTGGCAACAATTAAAAACGGAGAAAAATAAAATACTTGATATAACATAATTCCTAATAACGAAGAGAGAGAGAGAGAAAAAAAAAGGTAGCATAACACCCCCTCTTTTAAGAGGGGGTGGGGGGGTTAAAGAGAACATCAACCCAAGGAATCGAACCCGGACTAACATCCTAGAGACGGAGTGCCCTAACCACCAGGACAACGATGCACTTGTAACAAATTTGCTAAACAATATAGATAAAGTAAATTTTGAAGTCAACAACCAAGCAAGCAAACATAGGTAGGTCTTCCTATGTTGACTTGGTTTTTAAGTTATAGATAAAGTCAACAATCAAGCAAGCATGAGTAGGTGTTCCTATGTTGACTTGGTTTTTAAGTTATAGATAATTAACATTTTTGTTCTTTTTAATTAATAAACTAGGGATTTTTGTGTGTGTGTGTGTGTATATCGCTATATATATATAGGGAAGGGTTCATTGTAGACCCCTTAAAAACCATAGACCCCGTAGACCCATTTCTTAACCGTTTGATCTTAATCCCTGAATTTTTTTGTCAGAGGGCACGATGGTCAATTTTTTTTATAAAACATCTGGATCTAATTTTGAGAATCATAAACCCCTAAATCGGCGATCCTCTTAACGCTCCCTAAATTGACGATCACCTTGATACTCTAGTTCGCCGGTATCGATTATCGCGCCTCTAAATCCGCCATCAAAACCTCCCCAATCTACCATCAAATCTCTGATTATCGCCATCGAACAACGGAGAACCACCTTAATGGTTCATATCAAGAAGCGTATTGAGAAACAATGAAGATAAAAGGTAATCAAAGTCTTATTCAGATTTCTTAAACCCAAAATTAAAAGTCATTACAATATAAGAGGCTAGAAATTACAGATAAAGTCTTGAAATTTATAGATTGGATGTTAATTTGAGGAAATTTGATGTTCTTATTGATATGTTCACCGAATTCAACATATATGTATGTAATGATGCTCGATGAACATATCTGCACGCGTTAACAATTTCCATTTACTCTTCGAGTTCTTAAACCCTAATTAAAGTTAATCAAATGCTTATTCAGATTTCTTAACACACTAATTAGAATTCACTACACTTTAAAATTGATATCTTTAAAATGGATATCTTTTAAACTCACTACAAAATTCATTGTTTTTTAAACTCACTCTTTTGGTGAGTTTTAATTAAACCCAGTGTACAATCACGTTTTAAGACTTATTGCTTTTTTAAACTGACTATTTTATTAAACTCAGTGAATTACTATCAATGTTAAAACTTATTGTTTTATAATCATACATATATATACGATTCATATAATTGCAAACTTGAGTTTTAAAACACGCTTGAGATTTAAAAGTTAAAACTCATTTAAAATTAGTGAACTTAAGTTAAAACTTATTGAAACCTTTTTTTGAACCCGACAGTAAAATTTGTTTATTATGTTTTAATTGAGTTTTATAACCTAAGTAGCTTTGTAGTGAGTTTTAATTTGAACCATATTTGTAGTGAGTTTTAAATTGAACCATATTTGTAGTGAGTTTTAACTTGAACCATATTGAACCATATTTGCAGTTGAGTTTTAATCAAATAAAAAAGAAATTAGTGATAGAGAGTTCTCAGTGTAATGTTACATTTTATGTAAGTGAGTTTTAAAATCAATGTTTTTTAAATTCATTGTTGAGTTTAAAAACACACTGTTTTAAAAAAAAAACAGAGAGTTCTAAAAAGCAGAGAGTTTGTAGTGAGTTTAAAAAATAGAGAGTTGCAGTGAGTTTTAGTTTTAGTACATATTTCTTTAAAGCTAAATTTACAAACCATCCTTTATCTATAATGTTTTAAACGAGTTGTAAATTGGTATCACTTTGGTTATAGTCAAAACATGTTGGGACTAAAATGAGAGTGGGTAGACATGAGACGCTTTAGAGGGAAAGTATAAAAATGGGTTGATCTGTTATATTTATTTTTATGGCGGCTAGCGGTGAAGGTGTTAGTGGTGTTGGTAGCTAATTTGTATTAATGTGTTAATGAATTTTTAAATTCCACGTTAATTTGGTTGTTGATTGTTTGAATGTGTGATCTGTGTTCATTTTTGTGGAATTAATCAAAGTATTTTGCGGCTATGCTCACTTAAACAAGTTGGACACTTTCGATTTGACTATGTGTCTGAAGTAAGATAATTAACAAAAACATAAGACATATATTTTTATCTCCATTCCTAGTCATACTAAAACACTCCCTATTTTCATATTCAAATGGTCTCAAAATCTCAATGTGTTACTCCAATTTAACCTCTTATTTATATTTGGTGCTATTGCTTTCTGGAAAAGGCGGCTAATTCATCCATAGCATAATATGATTTAGGTTATCAATAACTTGATGTTATTCAGTGAGTTTTAGTTTCGCATTGAGTTTTAAAACTCTAGTAATTTTGTAGTGAGTTTAAAAAACCATGAGATTTAAAACCATTGAGTTTAACACATTAAACACTGAGTTTTAATTAAAATTCACTGCAAGGTTACATATATATAAGTGATTATAATGAAAACTCACTGAGTTGTATTTAATATTTGTAATCAATAATATCTATTTTGATTGAACAATAAAACTAGTGAGTTTTAGTTGAGTTTTAAATTTCGTCGGTGAGTTTTAACTGACTTTTAAGTGATTATAATGAAAACTCACTAGGTTGTAATTAATATATGGGTTACATACATGTCAAGACATTTTCTTTAAATACGGGATGTGTCTCGAAACACACTATCCTATATTCCTATCCCTATGGTAATTTTGGGGTGGGTTATTAAATCATGCGGTGCAAGATATTCATTTGGGTGGTGTGCAGGTTGATTGAACCGTTTTCAAGGGTGGAGATAGGTCACATAGCCAGTTTGCTTGAGCTTCCAGTGGAACATGTGGAGAACAGAGAAGAAACTGTCACAGGGATAAAAAGTTTGCTGGAACACTAGACAAGCGTGTTTGTTGTCTCATCATATTTGAAGATCCAAAGACAGATGCATTTTCCTGCAACCCTTGACCATTCAAAACATAGGCAAGGTAGTTGACAACTTGTTTGTTAGATCTACCAAGATAATGTCTTGAACTTTTACAAATTAGACAGACTCTTTTTATGTTTTATTTTACCCTGATTTTGTTTGTCTTTGCTTTTTTTAAAGAAATATCATTTGTATCGGTAACCCTCTTTTTACATTTTTAGAATCTAAACTTGCAAAATTAATGACTTCGATGAATTAATCAAAATTCCTTTTACCTGAAACAGAAGGTAAAAACATATATGTTTATCCTATACCTGCTCTAAAAAACAATGGACGTGATGTGGTTAACTGTGTCAATCATGTGGAATTGGTACAAACATAAGACTCACTTCGATTTAAAACTCAGTTTAAAAATATCAAGTTTTAATACTCACTTGAGATTATAAACTCCCTGAAAATTATAAAACTCACTATTAAGTTTAAAACTCACTGTTGTGTTTAAAATTCATTGTTTTAAACTATTTGCAACTTAAAAAATGGATGTTATATAGAACTCACTGAAAATTATAAAACTCATTGTTGGGTTTTAAAAGTCACTGTTGTGTTTAAAACTCATTGTTTATAAAACTCACTACAACTATAAAACTCATTATTTTAAAACTCACTGAAAATTATAAAATATAAAACTCACTATTAGGTTTAAAACTCACTACAAATTTAAAAATCTATGTTTTATAAACTCATTAAAAATTATAGAACTCATTGCTGAGTTTTAAAACTCACTATTGTGTTAAAATGCACTACAACTTAAAAAATCGATGTTTTATAAAACTTAATGAAAATTATAAAACTCGCTGAAAATTATAAAAACTCACTACAGATTATAAAACTCCTTTTTTAAAACTCACCGCAAATTGTAAAACTCATTGTTGTGTTTTAACTCACTGCAACTTTAAAAATCGATGTTCTATAAAACTCACTGAAAATTATAAAACTCATTGTTGAGTTTTAAAACTCATTGTTATGTTTAATACTCATTGTTTTTAAAACTCACCGCAACTTCAAAAATCGATGTTCTGTAAAACTCATAAAAAATTATAAAACTCATTGTTGGGTTTTGAAATTCACAATTGTGTTTAAAACTCATTGTTTTTGGAACTCACTGAAACTTTAAAACTCATTATTTTAAAACTCACTAAAAATTATAAAATATAAAACTCACTGTTGTGTTTAAAACTCACTACAACTTTAAAATCTATATTCTAAAAACTCACTAAAAATTATAAAACTCATTGCTGAGTTCTAAAACTCAGTGTTGTGTTTAAAAACTCATTAGTTTTAAAATTCACTGCAACTTAGAAAAATTGATATTTTATAAAACTCAATGAAAATTATAAAACTCACTGAAAATTATAAAAGCTCACTACATATTATAAAACTCCTTTTTAAAACTCACTGCAAATTGTAAAACTCACTGTTGTGTTTAAAACTCGTTGTTTTTAAAACTCACTTCAACTTTAAAAATCGATGTTCTATAAAACTCACTTAAAACTATGAAACTCATTGCTGAGTTTTAAAACTCACTGTTGTGTTTAAAACTCGTTGTTTTTAAAACTCACTGCAACTTCAAAAATCGATGTTCTATAATCTCACTGAAAATTATAAAACTCATTGGTGAGTTTTAAAACTCACTGTTGTGTTTAAAACTCATTGTTTTTAAAACTCACTACATTTTAAAACTCATTATTTTAAAACTCGCTAAAAGTTATAAAATATAAAACTCACTATCAATCTATATTCTATAAGGTACATCAGAAGATTTTCATAATACACAAAAGAAGAGAAACATATTGAGCTCAAAAAACTACTTTCAGTTTGAGAAGAAACCATATCATTTTTTTTTAACGGCCATCATATATTAGAAACTAGCATGATACTAGGAAAATCGTACAAGAGAATAACAAGAAAATTATAAGGAAAAAAATATAGAAAACACTCTACGAGTCTACGATCAACTGAGTAAAATTGATCAAAGATACAATGAATAAAAGAACACCAGCACCCAGACTTGCGAGTAACATAGCCCCTAGACGTGACATGAAGCACATCGGGTTTTTCATCTCCATTGTGGCTGCCCCTGTGCAGCCTCACCATGCATCCAACGAGCCCACACTGTGCAAAATACAAACTTGTTACATACGTTTTTTTTCACTAATATCCACCATCTCATGATTGTAATAAAAAACTATGATATAATCACATTCATATGCTAGATGCTGTTATCACAAATTCATTCATGTAGTAATATTGTTTACTCATTCACCTGGGCAAAGATAGCGATAGAATTTGGCAAACTTCTCACATTCGGAAGCGTCATCACCTTTCGCCGCAACACATCTGCAGTTGATAGTAATTACAAAATTGGTCAATGAAAATAAACATTTCTTTAAATGCAGAAATTGAATCATAAAGTATGAAAAATGTAAACTTGGCATCTAGTTAAAAAGCTTCGGCAATTTCAACCTGTTTACTCATGAACAAGCCGCATTCGGTTATGACCAATTGCTAATGGATCAAACAGGTAAATATAGCTAAAATGTGAAATTGCTGAAAGTGTATAAAGCTCCGAAATCATTTTATTCCTTTGTAATCAAATTTGACAACGACAAATTTTCACAGATATAATATTTAGGACAAAACCGTTTCTACTCAACACAACACGGCCCAACCTGTTTTTGATAGATTATTCAAACTGCCCAACCGAACAACTATTTAACTTATTCCAACTTAAGACACAACTTGTGTTCTCTAACATTCATTTTGGTGAAAAGTCTCTTCGTTTATTCAAAGAACCGTCAATTTATTTTCTCAAAAAGTCATGTGTTGATTTTTGAGACTATAATATATGGTTGTGCATCATGTGGATGATCGCAGGATTCGGAGTTTATAAAAGCTTGAGGATACATAATGGTGTTAGCTGTGATTGTATATGTGTGTGAATTGTACGACTGTAGTCTAAAGGAAAACAAATAAACTAACCCATAATTTCTAGAATAAATATACAAAATAAATTAAGAAGCTTATAACAATCCCTTTTTTTGTCAGCATGACTTAAGCTCCCCTTACAAGTACACCTAAACTAAACGCATGTACAACTGAATACAGAGACTTACATTGAGTTAGGGAGGTGGTTTATGGAGGTGGTTTGCTCCTGCAACTCAGCTCAATTAAGCATTT
This sequence comes from Deinandra increscens subsp. villosa, assembly GCA_039602395.1. NCBI lineage: Eukaryota > Viridiplantae > Streptophyta > Magnoliopsida > Asterales > Asteraceae > Deinandra > Deinandra increscens. The sequence continues at coordinate 62,385,363 of JBCNJP010000006.1, forward strand.
ATTTTGGGATAACTTTAAGTAATTCCTTAAGCATATTACTCAAGTTAAAACTCACTACAATTTATTTATATACCCCTTTGCAACTTTGTTTAAGAATAACACCTTGCAGTATAAGACTCACTTCAAATATAAGACTCACTACCACTCACTGCAGTTTATTTATATAAGACTTTGCAACTTTGTTTAAGAATATTAAAACTCACTGTAAATTTGGTAAAATTAAAACTCACTTTGCAGTTTGATCCTAATCATCTTCGATAGTTCGATAGCCTAGGTAAACTACTTGGCAAAAATATACATTGATTTAAGTTAATTAAACCAATCATAAAGATGAATTAAGATTATCATAAAAATATACCACAAACACACATATATTGCATATTGATCCTAATCATCTTCTAACACTATTAAACAAGATCCCATTGGTTCGCAGGGTCTAGGTACTGGTTAGTAACTCCAGATTACAGTATAATTAAACGATTAATCCTCATCTTTAAAGGCAATATCAATAAGCTTCATTCTGTAAAAGTCAGACTCTTATGTATACTCTTAGGTTATCACATATCTCTCTATGTAAACCTTCCATCATATAAACGAATTAAGAATAATTCTATCAAATTAAACAAAAATCACATAAACAAATTGCAACTTCATAATATCATAATCGAAAAACCCTAAAAAAATGATTGTTTCATTAGAATCGAAAACCGAAAACCCTAAATACCAAAAATTAAACTCACTGAGAAGAAACGGGGAAACGTCGATGGCGGAAAGGATCGAAGTTCAGATGAATTTCTGATCTCAGTGACTCAGTATTATCTGTCGAATAAGAGGAAATTCTTGGAAACGTAGATGGCTGAAAGGATTGAATTCTGATCTGAGTGCCTCTGTATTATCCTTCGAAGATGAGGAATCCATATGAAGATTTAACACTCGAATTTCAGAGGAATGAACGTTGATGTCGATGATGCTATTTCTAACCTAAACGTAAATTGCGAAAAGACCATTTAACCCCTCCTCGTGATTTCCTTTCTAATCTCATTAAAATCCAGTAATTAAATCTCAACCATGGGATTAAATGATCTAAAGGTTAAAAATGGGGTCTACATTTTTCATGGGGTCTACAATGAACTTTTGACTATATATATATATATATATATATATATATATAAAACTCAATAAAAATAAAACTCAGTGTTGTAAATTTGGTTTTTTTTCATTACGATAAGCTTTTAAGAACCAAAAAAATAAATAAATAAATTAAAAAAAACAAAAAACATTAAAAATCGAACATTTTAAGGCAATGAGTTTTAAAATAATGAGTTTTAAACGCAACACTGAGTTTTATTGAGTTTATTGAGTTTTAAACTCATTGATTTTTAAAACTCATTGTCTTAAAATGTTCAATTTTTAATGTTTTTCGTTTTCTTTTTTTTTAATTGTCATTTTTTGTTCTTAAAAGCTTATCGCAAATAAAAAAACTAAATTAACAAAACTGAGTTTTATTTTTAGTGAGTTTTAATGAGTTTTATTGAGTTTTATAAGGGGTCTACGGGGTCTATAAAAAATAAGGGGTCTACACGGATCTTTTACCTATATATTAAACTATATAACATTTAAGAACTTATTGTACATCCATTGATGCATATTGTATAAATTATAATGCATAACTTACAAGTATGACACCTTTTTGAGTACAACTCTTTAAGCATATCATATATGTGGTTGTGGGACTTGCCGTGTAAAACCAAGAAAGAAGACTCACTCACTGATTTCTCGGGCAATTGCGTGGGTAGCGGACAAACATCTCTCATCAGACAGTTACATCTACGCTTCATCTCCTTTCATCTAGACTACATCTCCGATCTCCTCTTTCATTGTGCATCTTCTGTTGTGCTCACACAACAATCGACGGCTATCATCACTGACCGACATCCGATGGTCGACTACCATCACTGACCGACAGCGAAAGTTGTGCTCACACAACGATCGCCGGCTACCATCACTAATCGTCGCACTCTTCCTGATTCAAGGTTTTCTATCTCCTCTGACTCCAATCGAACCGATTCAGGTGCCCTCTGCTTACTTATTGGTTTGCTTTTCCAGTTTCAAGAAAATAGAAAGATAGAAAACCGATTCGCTTCCATGCTTTTCTTCTTTATGATACCGATTCATCATCATTGAAGGCTTTAACGACAATATGCTTCCTTCTCTAAAGACATCACCTTTAGTTGATTTTGAGTTTAAAAAAACACAGATCTCAAATCGGCGTGTTTAGTGTTTTCAATCGACGAATCGGTTTGGGGTTTTGGACGTTAGATCGTTCTTTTGATGGGTTTTTCTTTACTTCTCAAGAATTCCGATTGTGCAACCGCTAATATAATAGAGACAGATATGCATTTGAAGTTCCAGTCTTCTATCCCATCTCTCTCTAGGGTTTCAGAAGCGTCCATTTTCGGCATGTTCTTTATGATCGGAGTATGTCTGATAACTTAATCGTCAGGTAATTTTCTTTATTTAGGGCATATAATCTGTTAATTGTACTTTGATTAATAAATTTGTCAGGGTTTGTACACGATAATCTGGATTTATTGAACTACTGTTGCCTTCGATAGATTGGATTTGAGATTTTGAGGACAACATTTGAGTATTTGGTAAATAGCTCTTCTATTTTAGTGTCATGACTTTATGTTTCAAGGGCATTGGTGGACTTTTTGATAAAGAAATTAGTGCAGGTTGACATTGGCTTTCGGTTAGCTAAGATGCCTTCTTTTGATTTTCTTACTTCTCCTTTTCTTTGCTTAGTACTCCTATAATCAGGTTGTTTGTTTGTTTAGAAGATTGATTTATGAAATGTTTTGCGTATACTGTTGCTAATGTATCTTGATAGTTTATGTTGAGTTTTCATCTGGATCTTCAATTGTGTCTTCCCTCATAGTCTACTTTATGTTGTTGATCTCGATGGTATTTAAAATTTAAATTTTGTTTTTTCCTCAAGTTTCGGCACCTATTGATTATATTTTTTCTAAATTTGTGTCTTTTATCTTCTCAGATTCATATTGTTATTTTGATTTCCTTTGATGGTTATTTTCATGACCGATGTGGTATGTACATTTGTTTTATTTAAGTTCTATCTTTTATTTTGCTTAGTATCATGTGAAATCAAGATTGATCTTTAGGTACGATCATTTTGTTATTTTCCAGGTTCTTTCTCTACTGTGTTAATGGCTCCATTCTCTCATTTGTAAGCTCATATTTACTCTATTTCTATTGAACTATATAATTATATGTTATTTTTTTGGTAAATATAAAGTTATTATATACAATCTGATGTTGTAAAGATTATGAATCTTGATTCAGCTTAAATTCTTAGTGAATTCAGCAGCATATTAGCTACATTTTGGTGAGGTTGTATTGTTTATTTCTTAACTACTGCTGCATAGTATTATGTTACCAGTTTTGACTTCATGTATACTCTTTTATAGTGGTTTATTAAACCTTATGTTGTTATGTGCAATTGGTTGAACTCATCTTCTAAAGTACGGTAAGAAAGTAGGTATAACATAATGACAACAAAGCGTTATTCTTAACGGTTGAATTTTGATTAGGTATGCCCATTACGGGTGTTATTAATTCTCTCATTCACAATGAATTAGTTATTGTATGAACTCTTATTTCTCTCAAACCTATTTTGGTTGCCCATTGAATATTTTATATCAAATACGATTGTTTAAAGTTGAAATGCAAATGCAGACAATCAGTAACTAACCTGCTCATACACTAGCCTCTCATAAAGCCAATCACTTATACAGGGGACAAATAACTAAGCAGAAGGGAATTTCTAAGATAATAGTGACAACAATAGCAATACCAATTCAGGTCCGAGTATTACGCAAATGAAAGCCATACCAACAATAAGAGCTCTCTTGCTGCATACTTATTGACAAAAAGGTGAGCCATTGAATTTTTTTTGTTATTTGTTTAGGAGGTCATAAAAATTATGATTATATTTGACACATAACTTGGTATGACAACATACTTAAATTTTAAGTCCATATCAGAGGGCAAAAAAAATTACGAAATCATACCATATGCATATATTGCCTGTGTCAACATGACTTTTGTCAACCATGAGACTGGAGAGGTACATGATTAATTGAAAATGTAGCTTATTTCTCTTTTATTGTGCTATCCTACAAATGAATCTGCCTTTGATGTTTAAGGACAAAATGGATTGCTTTTCTACTCCAAAATTAATCAAGTTTATAGTCAAACCTCTTCAAAAGGTCAAATTTTAAATTTTGTTTTTGGAACAGAATGCACACATAAGTGCCCTTTTATAATCCCTAAAAGGATTGTACATGCATCTTGAAAACACATGACGGAATGTTGCAGTCATGAATTTTACAGTTTGTAGATTTCATTTTTTTAGGTGGGTTCGAGTCATAAGTGTTTGTTTGACCAACCAATTTTGCAGGTGGAACCAAAAAAGTTTGGGATGTTGGGCCTGTTGGCAAATTGACAGAGAGATTACACAACGGATGATATACTGATGCAACTAATAACTTTTTTTGTTAGTAGCGGTATGTTTTTTAGGACTTATTGTTTAGTTTGCTTTATGTATTCGTGTTTGTCAGTATTAATTAGCAACACTATATTACAGTTTTACCGATAAAGTTCCAAAGTTCCCCCGCGGACGGAGCGCGTGTAGTACGTAAGCTGATTGTTTTTAAACTTATTTCTCACACAAAATCAAGCAGCAATACTGCACCTGTGAAAGCTACCTGATAAAAGGGTGAAGCTAAATACAAAGTTAAAGCAAGAGCCGTGAGTGGGTGTTTAACAAAGCTTCCTATCAGCTATTGGGAAACCTTTTTTGAAGAAGGTAATTCTAGGCTTTATTAACAACAATTTGCTAGAAAATGGTAATCCTAATATGTTTAATAGTATGTATATTTTAATTTTGCTGCGACGCTTTAGTATCTAAGCCTGTGAAAGCTTTGGGCGAAGGTTGTGCCTTCGTTGCTTTGCTATTCTTAGTGGGACGTTTCTTTTGGTGTATTATTTCTATGTATCAAACGTTAAACGCCTTAAGCGTGGGTTGTGCCGTTGTTGCTTCAAGACTTTGAGTTATTTTTTCATTACATGTGTCAAAACCGCTAACCCTTGGTCATTCCGGCCGCAACGCGCCAATTGAAAAGCTTGTATATATATATATATATATATATATATAGTTAGTTAGGTTCATTGTAGACCTCTTAAAAAGTGTAGACACCGTAGACCCTTGTTTTAACCGTTAGATCTTGATCAAGCGATTTTTATTGACGAGGGTACGATCGTCAAAACATTTGTTAATCTCTTCTCGTTTGAAAGAACATTTGTTAATCCATTCTCCACATTTGAAATATCTCATCGGAGAATAAAAAGACGCACCGATAAATTCCCAAATCCCCCGGAGAACTACATGAGATCCGATCGTTCGGTTACCACCACCACCATGTTACAGTTTCAGTTGCCGAAATTGAAGCTATGACCGCCGCCCACCATTGCTTTATCCTGAAATCAGAAACCGGGATCAATCTTCGGTACTTTTTATTAGAATACGAACGCTCGACAACGAAATTAAGGTAACAATTTCAAATTTCTCTTTTTGGTTTTGAATACTCCCGCCAACACATTTAATTGGTGAACTGTTGTGGATTTTGGGATGCAATTTAGGGTAAAAGGAGGAAGATGAACCACCGATGTTTTAAATAAATGGATTAGGAACTAGGTCAAACAACAAACAGATTGTTGTGCAGTGGTTCACTGTCCTATTATTCTTCTCGCATCCATGTCATTTCCGATTCTGTAATGAGTTATATTTATAAATATCATAAAGTGAAAGTCAATTGAGTTATAACTCAAATGAATTTGTATTAAGTTTTATAACTCCATTCAATTTTAAGTTTTCACTGAGTTCTAAGTTTTGGCAGCACATATATATCAAAACCATGTAATAAGTTTGTAATATAAAATGGAAAATTGGATTTAAATAATCCCATGTTTTCTTTATTGACAACTAATAATCCCACATTTAACATTGACATCTGTTAGTCCCACATTTACACTTGTTTATTTCCAATGGTCCCTCCGTTAAAAAGTTTAACGGAGTTAACAGAAAATTAATGAAAAGTGACGTGGCCGGTGAAGGCCACCACCGACGACCTCCAAACCGCCGGAAAACGACTAAAACCCCAAAAACACATCCATTTTTTCACTTTAATGTCATGAAACGGAATATTTTTAACATGAAACAAAATATTTATAACTTGATTAATGACATTAAAGTGAAAGAATGGATGTGTTTCTGTGGTTTTAGTCATTTTCCGGCGGTTTGGAGGTCGCCGGTGGCGGCCTTCACCAGCCACGTCACTTTTCATTAATTTTCCGTTAACTCCATTAAACTTTTTAACGGAGGGACCATTGGAAATAAACAAGTGTAAATGTGGGACTAACAGATGCCAATGTTAAATGTGGGATTATTAGTTGCCAATAAAGAAAATCTGGGATTATTTAAATCTAATTTTCCATATAAAATATAAGATTTACAGAATATGTAAGTCACTCTTTGAGTTTTCATATGAACACACATATGGATTCATTTTAACCAATTCTAGTTAGTGAGTTTTAATCTTTATTGAGCTTCAAATTTAATACTTAAATTAAAACTCAAGTGAGTTTTATAACTCTATTTCTTTCGGGGATACGATGAAATTGAATTAAACTCTATTGAATTTTGAGTTCTCTCACTGTCGCATGGTGAAATATTGTTTTGAGTTGCTGTGAAAAGAGACATGAAAGAATAATAGGTGTACATAGAGCTTTTTTTTTGTAACTGTTAGAATCTTAACTAGAAAACTCATCGAACTCACTAATATCATACCAACCAACGGTATATTCAAACCTAGACCTTTGTTGGATGGAAAATGTTATATAGAGTTTGTTTTGAAGTTTAGTTAAGTATTGGAAACTCTCTATTTTCGAAATCATTGTTGAGTTTAAAACTCTCTCTTTTTAAAGTCAGTGCAAACTTTAAAACTTAATGTTCTATGGAACTCACTATAGATTTTGAAACTCACAATCATTGAGTTTTGAAGATCATAATCACTGTGTTTTAATCAAACGAGTTTTAATCAAGTGAGTTTTATTCAAAGATTGATAAATAATTCGAACATTGAATTATCTTATTTTATTTGATCTAGGTCAGTGAGTTTATTGAATTTTAAACATATTTTAAAAGTATGTTTTTTAAACAATATTTGCAGTGAGTTTTAATTTGAACCATATTTGGAGTGAGTTTTCATTTTAACTTGAGTAACTTCAAATAGATGATTTCAGTGAGTTTTAAATCAAAATAGATGATTTTCAGTGAGTTTTAAAAATTTTCAGTGAGTCTTATACTTCAGTTAAAACTCACTGTAGTGAGTTTTCATTTAATCTTGGACTTACTATAAAAGAATTTAAGAATTTTTAAATTCCTATAAAAGGCAACAAAATCTAGCCTTTGTCTTTTATGAATAAATGAAGATTTTTATAAAACTAAACCATTTTTATAAAAATAAATGCAAGTCTTACATGTTGGAAGACTTGATGAATTTTTCATAATCGTTTTGTTAACTCAAAACGATCTAAACATAAAGACGTTACGTAGTAATAAAACCGGGACCAACACGGCGATATACGTGATAACGTCGGATAAATGAATTTATCTAAAGACACGACGTACATAAACATCTTAAGAGAAAAACATATAAGTCCAAGAAATAACATGATTATTTGCTTTCATGACGTTTTTAAATGAATATTTTTAAAGACATCAATTATTTCTTAAACAACTAAATAATTATTTAGACAAATAATTATTTAAAAGTTTCCAAAGCTTTGCTAACTAGTTAAAAATAGTTATAAATTAATAACTATAAATTTTGACTAAAAAGATTCTATTTTCACAAGCAATATAATAAGCATCATTATAAGACTTGTGAAATATATTCTCAACTTATAAATAATCGAACGAATGATTATTTGTAGAAACGTCATAACTATTTTAATAATTATACCGAACTTATAAAAATAATAATAAACATTATTATTTTAAACTCGATGTTCAATACTTGAATTAGTTATTAAATGATGATTCCTTGTTGATATTTAATTAACATAAATATAAATAATCAGGAACGTATTTATTTAATAAATACAAGCAAACGGGTTTTCAAAACGTATACAAATGGGACCAAAACGTCAAGACTTGACCGGTATCATTTGGGTGACTTACATTACTCAATTGATCTTTGACCTTATGCATATGCTTATTAAATGATTTAGGACGTTACGTGCTACCATTCCTTCATCGCTTATACACCACTTATCTGCAAAAATTGTGAGTTTCACGGCCCCTTTTCCTTTTAACTGTTTTATACTTTAAGGGAGAAATCATGAAAACTGTTAAATGCTTTTTACTTGATATTATGGTTTATCTGTTAGCCGTATGACTACTTGTTCTCTTACTGATTGCCCAACTTGGTACATTATCGTTATGAACGTTTGTACAACCGTAATCCCACCATTAATTGATTTCAATTAGTTCTGTACGAAACGATAGCTAGTGAATAGATCTATTTGGGTTGACAACCCTACCCTAACTGGTAGCTCCAGTTCTGACTCCGGATTGTCTGGGGGTTCACGTCAGTTATTCTGCTCTGTTTAACATCTCTGGGCAAGAGATGCTGGGTGGGTAAACCGTTAGTATTTGAAATCAAGGTTCAGGTGAGCTCATACATCCACAACGATAAACCTTTGTAATATTTAAGTATACCGAAAACTGATTTGCAACTGTTTAACTGATAAATCATAAACCTGTGAACCTCACCAACTTTATGTTGACCCGTTTTAAATTCATGATTTCTTAGGTAATTGATGCAACTTCGTGAATACATGCAAATGGGGCTTACTTATGCTATCGGACCTGCTTTTGGAGTCATAGTCCCGACTATCCTAATAAACCGTTAATGTTTTATTATTAATTTAAGACTTATTTTCAAATGTAAGACATTATCATTGTCCACTATCACTTTCCGCTGCAATACAATGACATAATGTTTTATGAAGTTTTAAATATATTAGATGTTGTTCTATGTATCCTCGACTATGATTCCATTCTCGTTCACACCCGATACCGTTGACCGGGGTGTGACAGTCTACAATGAACTTTTTACTATATATATATATATATATATATATATATATATATATATAGGGGAAGGATCCTGCGAAAACATCATTTTTTTGTGAGAACTGCGTAAACAAATCTTAAAACCTACATAACTTTTTCATACGTTAATATTTTTTTTAAAAATTTGCACCAAAAGTCTTAAAATTATATTATCTTTAATCCTATAAAAGTTTTAAAAAACTTGACGCTTTTTTTATTTTTTTTAAATATTTTTTTGTGTGGTGCACATGTGCATCACAAAAAAAAACTCATACTTTTAGTATGAGTTAATATTTTTTTTTCTTAGTCGCACCATATGTCATATATTTTCATCATTTTTTGCGTTTTTATTGAATGATGCACATGTGCATCATACCACAAAAAACGCTCATACATGTGTTATACATTAATAGTTTAAAAAGAAATTGCACCCTAAATCTTATAGTTGTGTTATCCTTAGATTTAAAGAAAAAAATAGCATTTTATAATTTTTTAAATTATATGATGCACATGTGCATCACACGGGAAAAAAAACGTTCAGTTTATTTTTTTAATATTTTGCTCCAGATTTAAAGATAACGTAATTATAAGACTTTTGGCGCAAATTTTATGAAAAATCGTTAACGTATGAAAAAGTTACGTGAGTTTTAATATGTGTTTTCGCAGTTTTCACAAAAAGATGTGTTTTCGCAGGATCCTAACCCTATATATATATATATATATATATATATATATATATTTGCTGCTTGGAATGACATAAATATACATTTTGGTGTGGAGTAGCTCTTGAAATTAACTATTTTATTTACATAGAGCAATAATACATAACAGTCTCATGTTCTTTGGTTAGTCAAACACTCTGTTGGTTATGGGAATTACTTTTTAAAAGGTCTAATTTTTCAATTTCTTTTGGACCTAACCTTAGGAGGTGTTGGTTAATAACGACTTTATTTTGGTTTCAATTATAAAAGTTCTCTTTCACCTGTTAAAGATCGGCCGTTCACTATTAAACACGAAATCTAAGCTACTGATAAGAAAGATCACATGGCTTTTTAGGAAAAAAAAAGCATTGAGATAGGAATAAATAAGGTCATCCAGATAAGGTTTGTTTTCTATTTTGATGTTTAAATTCTCATCTTCGATGTTTATTTTGTATCTTATTTTTATGACTTTCGAGGTTCCAGTATTTGTAATCTACTAAAGCTATTAAATTTCTTGAAATATCTATTCATAAGAATAATTTGTGTGCTTTAATTTAATGTTTCAAATGGTTATTCTGAGTTGAGTTATAAAATAGATTTTCTCTAATTTTCTTCATCAACAGCTACTATTATCTAGATGATTTGCTGATTCTAATGTTTTTAGGTATTGTTGACTTTCAAGCTAAATACTTGCAACTATATTGATATATCTAATTGGTTTTTATCAGGTTTCTGCAACTATTTATCGAACCGATCATTATCGGCATTGCACCATAAGAGGTTTTAAAGGTTTTACATGCCCATCAGTAGATTATTATAATTGTTAATAATTTAAATTATTATCAGAATTGTTGTTTTCCTTTAATTCAAATTATCGAATTACAGTTACTATAGTATGTTATTATAATTATATCAGGAAATAATATCGGTTTTTGTACGTTTATTCCAAGAATTTTGATGTCTCTTTCAGATAAAAAGAATTCTATTTAAATTCAGTAGGAGACAATTTCCGATTGTCGTATGTTTGGGAATGACAGTTAACAAAAGCCAAGATCAGTCACCTTCAAAAGTTGTACTTTATTTAAAAAAATTCATGCTTTAATCATGGTTAGCTTTACGTTGATATTGGACGAAGACGGAAAAGTGACAAACAAAACATCAAATGTTATTTATAAGGCTATCCGTAGTGGTTTGGGAGTGGAGTTGGGGGGGGGGGGGGGGGTATGCGCCATGTGACGGATGAGTCATCATATGGGGGGTTATAAGAAAAATGAGTGTAATGGTTTGAGAGGGGGGGGGGGGGGGTTATGTGGTATTTATAAAAAAAATAACCAAGAGAAAAAAAGCTGGAAAATCAAGAGAGGAGGGGGGAGGCGTGGAGGGAATTAGAAGAAGATGGCCGGGGGGGGGGGGGGGAGAAGGGCGCTATGGGCTCCACGCCCCCCCCCCCCCCCCCATGGAGCCCCATTACGGATAGCCTAAGTCTGTATTTTTAAATTTATAATTTTTTTACATTCTCTAATGTTGATTTTTTTTTCTTTAATTTCAATTATCGAATTACATTTATTATTATATGCTATTATAAGTAGGGTTATTGGATTTTAATAATATGAATTAAGCTCTATTGGCGGATAATAATACGAATTCAGGAATTTCCTTACAATAATACGAATTCGTCACTTTGGTGTAAAAAATGATACACCGTTAGTTTTTCACTAACGGTGTTAATTTTTGCTGACTGGACTGATGACGTGTCATGCCACGTGGCATGTTTAACCAATTTTTTAAAGGGTTATTGGATTTTAATAATATGAATTAAGCTCTATTGGCGGATAATAATACGAATTCAGGAATTTCTCTACAATAATACGAATTCGTCACTTAGGTGTCAAAAATGATACACCGTTAGTTTTTCACTAACGGTGTTAAGTTTTGCTGACGTGGACTGATGACGTGGCATGTTTAACTAGGTTTTTAAAATGAGGGACTATTTCTGTAATACCTTCAAAAATGTGGGGTTAATATAAAAAAAAGACAAAAAAACCTAAAAATCTAATCATCGTCTTCCTCATCCTTGCCACCACCATAACCTGTTCGCCGGCACCACCATAACCTGCCGATGATTAGATTTTTAGGTTTTTTTGTCTTTTTTTTTATATTAACCCCACATTTTTGAAGGTATTACAGAAATAGTCCCTCATTTTAAAAACCTAGTTAAACATGCCACGTCATCAGTCCACGTCAGCAAAACTTAACACCGCTAGTGAAAAACTAACGATGTATCATTTTTGACACCTAAGTGACGAATTCGTATTATTGTAGAGAAATTCCTGAATTCGTATTATTATCCGCCAATAGAGCTTAATTCATATTATTAAAATCCAATAACCCTTTAAAAAATTGGTTAAACATGTCACGTGGCATGACACGTCATCAGTCCAGTCAGCAAAAATTAACACCGTTAGTGAAAAACTAACGGTGTATCATTTTTTACACCTAAGTGACGAATTCGTATTATTGTAAGGAAATTCCTGAATTCGTATTATTATCCGCCAATAGAGCTTAATTCATATTATTAAAATCCAATAACCCTTATAAGTATTAATTTTTTAAATCCGCCCGTGCATAGCATGAGTATCAAAAACTAGTATATATATATAATTATATATATAGGGGATGGATATACTGAAAACCTCTCCGAGTTAAAAAAACCGTAGAACTCCCCCAAAACATTTTTTTCTTTAATTTTTTTTAGTGATTCTATGCGAATACAATCCCAATGGTGAAAAAAATAAAAAAAACATCGATTAGGTTTTTTTTAAGTTTCCGAAATCTCACGTATGTAACATGCTTTGTTACATATGTAACAAAATGTGTAATTAATTTTTTTAAAGTTTCCAAAATCTCCCGTGTGTATATATATAAAGCAAGAAAAAAAAATTCTAAATATTTATAGAGCTTCAAACACTACCATTTAAATATTAATAAAAACAAACGGCTTGAAAATAAATATGCATCCGTGAAAATAAAATTAAAATTATAACTGGAAATTTAATTAAATATATTGGAATAAAAAAGACAAATGAAACGAAGCAATTTATTTTGTAGTATTAACGTTAGGGTATATTTGGGGTGCTTATTTGAGTATAAAAATGTTTTTAGGTAAAAATGCTTATTAACTTATTACTTTTTTACTTTTTATAAGGACTTTAAAAAAATGTTTTGGATTAGCTTTTATTGTGAGATATCTTATTTTCTATATAAAATGACTTAAAATAGATTATATGGGTACAAAGTTAGGTGAATATAAGATTAAATAAGAGTATTATGGTAATTGCACAATCAAAAAGGCAAAAGCAGTTTAAAAAGTCAAGTTTTTCTAGCTTTTAAAACTCCTTTTTGACCCTTTACAAAAAAACTAAAATGTAAAATGCTTTTGAGTTTGTCAAACAATTATTTTGACTTATTAGCTTTTTAAAAAGACAATAAGTCAATAAGCCATTTATAAATGGTTAGTCATTTTCAAGTCAATAAATTTTCCATCTTACGTCCACATCCGACCCAACTCCGCCTCCTCCCGACGGCAAAAACTACAACTCTGGTAGCTTCTGACGTTCTTTAGGTCCCATTTTTGTGAAGATCTGGGTTCGATCCACTACTACTTCCTCTAGATTCGACACTCCTTCTACCGTAACTATATTCACTTGGAGTAGGGTTTGGATTGATAATAGATGTAAAAAAACTATCGTTTGGGGGAAAGTTTCTTGGATGTAACCCCCTTCGTTTCTTGGTGTTTTTGGTGTGGCGCCCCTGTTAGCTCCTTGCTTGGGGGTTGGCCTTAATATATCTGCTATTCAAAAAAAAAACTAATTACATAACTGTCTGAGTTTAAACCCAGAACCACCAATTAAAAGAATAAAGCATCTACCAAATTGAGTATTTCAATTATTGACTCGTAAATATATATAATTATAATTAAGAAAAAAAAATACAAAATCTAATTGATTGGCTCATGGCTCATGCAACCAATATAGCACGTCATACGAAATACTTCCATGTGTTGTTATCAAGTTAAAAACTCGTAGATCACAAGTGTTAGAATAAAAAAGTTAAATGATTGGTTATAAAAATTAAGGATTTATATAATAATAATTTTAATTTTATATAAATAATAAAATAATAATATTTACCAAGTGTTTCTTATTTGTATTTAATTTGAAAAAGTTATAAGTTCGTTTTGTTTTTTATTATTATTGTTGAGACTTGAATTCCTTTTTATGCGTTGGTTCTTCCATATATGAGTTTTATATTCCTAACAAAATTTCACATTATATTTAGAGAATATTAATCATTTGGAATAATCAGTGAACTGATTTGACCCTTCATTGTGATTCATTCGTTTTGATATCAATCATATCTTACTGAATTTGAAAATAGAAAGATTATACTCTTTTGATTCTAAAAAGATTTTTTTAAAGGTTATACAACTTAAATCCATTATTTTTCATTTGAAGAATCATCATTTTATTATAAAATTATCCTTTTAAAGAATAGATATCTTTCATCCCAATAAAACACTAAAGTAGTGTCCAAATGTCACATTTTTAAAGCCTCCACATCATCATTCACATCATCTCGCACTTGTCAACACCACAATAAATATAAAAATAAGGAATGTTAATTATTACTACATTCAAAAAATACAATTCAAAATTATATTTAATTAAAAAAAAATTCAAATGTAGAATTCAAAATTACATTTAATACAAAATTAAATACTTATTTCATGTTAACAAATTAACAAATTAATATTTATACAAAATTAATAAAAATAATTATCTTTTATGTGAATATTAATCGTTATAACAATTTACTTTTGGATATTGTTATGCTGTTTAATTTTATTTTGATTGGTTTTTCTTGATGTCTTTACAATGTTCTTTTTGCTTTTATATTTGTATACATATTTATTAATCCATTTATAATTAATATTTTTATTATTTAAGAAAGTTTCATTTTTAAAGTTCATAATATTGTATTTTTGTTTATTCTATTTTAAAATATTCTCTAATATTCATCATACGAATAGTTATTATAATAGTCAACAAATCCTTTATTTTAATTAGCAACCATAAGATAACTATTTGATATGCTATAACAATTAGAATGACGTGTCGGCGGTCCTATTGCTTTATAATGCCAGATTTGAAACATGGCAACATTGGTAGATAAAATGTCAACTATCTAACTACACTGCAACGTCAAAAATAAAATATTAAATCGGTCAAACATGATTACTATAATTAGTGGATCTATTACTTGATAAACAAAATTCATATTGATATAGCTCTTAAATTTGAACGAATTTAACATTGCTTTAGCATAACCAAAAATTGATAATGAATTATATCATTCATAATTTTCAAACTTCTCATCAAATTTTTTTATTGATCTCATCTTACGAACCTAATATTCAACCCGTATATTATACGGGTTACTAACCTAGTATATATATATATATATATATATATATATATATATATATAGAGAGAGAGAGAGAGTGAAATAGACAAAGATAATTGGGTTAAAAGAAAAAGTAAATTTTTATGTAAGGAGTGTGTTGATGCATAATTCTAGGTCGCCATGTGAAATATCAAATACAAGACAAAGTGATGAAAGTTTGTTGTGAGCCGAACTCTAGGCGAAATCCTAGTTTGGACCACACGAACCTGGTCCGAAACTAAGATTCGGCTGATCGAGTTTAGGCTTGATTAGTTCATCTATAAATAGCATTATCTTGTATAGAGAATAAACTTCTAGTCATATCTACATCTTTTGTGTGTGTTTCTATGTGGGTTTTCTCTCAAGATTAATAATACAAATTTCATTTGTATTTACATTTTGATCTCGTTTATCTCATAATCACTAGATTAGCAAATGATACAACGCTCATGCAATTTCTATACATGTACGGCTTATTGCATGACGTAGACCGTCCATAAAGTCTCGTAAACTATTTTTACTTTAGTTCGTGATAATTTGAAACTCCTTTCAATCACTCGACCGATCTAATTTTAAATACCCTAATTAAAACTAAGTTGGTCGTTACGCGAACCGATTTTATTAACTTATTAATTATGGTTTAAAAAAACATTTAATTTATTGTAGGAAACCAATCGAATGAACTATTTATTCAATTTGAACTTTTTAAAACTTTAATAAAACTCCTTTTATTAACTTGTCGTTTTAAGATAGTGATCTAATGGCCTATGTCATGAAAAACAATAACATGCATTCACAACACAACAATATATAGCATGCAATTGAGCCTTTACTGGTTTTCGATTCCACCCGAGCCAATGAACGAAATCGAAACTAGCAAACAAAATACATGACATAATTCTAATAATTCATTCATGATCCCACTTGCTCTCACCATGCTTGTCAGGTCGTCTGGGATTCTGTAGATAGAAACAACCTCTCTGTCCAATAGCTTGTTCGCGAGCCGTGATGTATGCATAGGTAGAACGTCATGTAGTGCGAAGCCTCCAAGTGAATCAGGTCTCCTAGAGAACGCCGCGTGTTACAACAACCCCTTCGGTCTTCCGTTGCACGTTGCGATCATCTACGGTTGACATTGTCCTCTTGTGGTTATTTTCTCTCCATGTTGATGCAGTCTAGATTTTACAACTAATACTAACTAAAAGGTAAAACCTATCTATTACAATTACAGGCCCAAAATACCCGAAAAAAAGAATACATATAATTCAGAAGAACGAACAACCAAGAAACAATCAATCAGAAAAATAAACAACCACAAACAATGACAAATATTCTCGAATGGTAACATGCTGTTACCAGTTAACGTGATGTTATCCCGGATACTCGTAAAGTCCCATTGCAACTTAACGATTCATTGTCCGAGAAATACATAACGAGGCGTTAAAGCCTAACGAGCCGTTACGCAGTTACGAATCAAGAAAAACTGAAAGGCTCTATTGCATACGTGATCACAATCAACAAAACAACATAAATCGTTTATATGGAGTTATAAGTGGCTCTGATACCACTGTTGGGATTCTCGTGTACGGATTTTAAATTTTTTATTTCGTGACTTGACAAACAAGTAACGTGCGGAAGCGTGTACACGAGGACGGTTTCTCAACCGATCCCACCAGAGATCCAAATAACCCATATTAACAGATTTACTAGTCGTGACAAAACCAATCGTGGCACGATGGTTCAACAGACAGTTCCGCTAGAAAACAATTGATCACGATTAGAATTCCGGTATATAACTCTTACAAACGAAACATAGATATAAACTAAAAGATAATAACACTTGTACCTTTCATGGGAGGAACGGGAAGCCAAGACAAGACTCGCGGATTAAATCAACGAACGATAGTGGCAGCGGCAGCATGGCCGATGGTCGGATGCAGGGAGGGGACGACGACGGCTGCAGGGCTGCTCCTCTCTCTTTTGTGTGTTCTCCAAGTTCTCCAACTTGTCTTCAAAACTCCAGAACTCTCCTAGTTAGGGTTTAGGGATATAATTCCTATTTATAGGCTTAAGTCGACTTGTTCTCCAAGTCAGCCTATATGTTACATTAACAACCCTAGTAGTTTTAAGTTTATCATATAAACACAACTATAATTCGACTTGCTTTGTAACGAGCCATTACACGATAATGACTCGTTATCTAAAACTTGCTCAACGACCCGTTACGGCCTAACGCGTCGTTACGCAGCCCGGATGCAAGATTCAAACACACGTCCACCAAACTGTTTCCCGATGTCCATAATTATTTCCGCTAAATAATAATGGACGTTTACTTATACCATTTAATCATGATCGGATAATTAACAACTTAACTAATCCTTTCTTGTTTGTTGCCCAAAGTGTAACTCTTGGATCGTACCTCGATAGCAACGTTGATGTTATCCGACAATCGGACACCTAAAACCAACACTATTCGCCTAGAGTGTTTGGGGTGTTTGGAGCACTAAAATATTTTGTTTGTTCATGAAATGGAGCTTCTAAAGAAGCCTTTTGGTGGTTCATGTCATACCAATAATATAGGTGTTTGTCGTGTTACAAGCTCTACACTTTATTTCTTTACTATTGTTGTCGTTTGTGCATACATATAGCCTCCGTTCCGTTACACTTTATTTAAACATGTTACACTGGTGTAACATAGTCATTTTTGTTACAGCGGGTGTAACCATCATCGATATAGTTACATATGTGTAACAATAGTAACTAGGTTTTCTGGTGTTATACGTAAAAGAGAGATGGAATGGAGAGATAAATAATGAAATTTAAATCAAAGTTGGACAACCAAAAAATATTATATAGGTATTTTACTAAAATACTTAGGTTTTTCAGGTTTTCCAATATTTAAGAAGTTTCCAATGATCCTCTTCACACACACACACACACACACACACACACACACACACACATATATATATATATATATATATATATATATATATATATATATACGAGAATGATTATGCGAAAACAATGATTTATTGCGAAAACACAAGAATAAATACAAAAACATTTATAACTCATTTATACGTTAATATATTTTATAAAAAATTACACCAAAAATCTTAAAAATTATGTTATCTTTAATTCTGTAAAAATTTAAAACAAAATAACGTTTCATGGTTTTTTTAACACTACACATGTGCAGTATTAAAAAAAGAAAGCCATTCGTGTAGTATACGTTAATATATATATATATATATATAAGGGCGATCATATGCGGACATGCTTTTTGCCTAAGATCCGTGCGCACCAAGGAGAGAATGACACGTATCATGTTAATGAATTCCATCGCAAGGGTGTATACGTCATTTTGCCTTATTAGTTTGTTATGGCAACTTATGTTATACCGCGAAGTTTTTGCATTCGATAAGCAGTATCTTCAAATTCAAATTTATACAAGTCGATTAGGGTTTAACACAATTTTGTCGATCATTCGGGTTTCCATTAGTTGTTGATCAATTCAATTTTAATGGATTCTGCAATGGATGTATCTTCTCCAGACTCGAGTGATAGTTCAAATGACAATGTTCATACTGAAGGTAACTTTTTAAATTTTAGCGATCGGATAGTAGTTTTAGGTATGCAATTGATTTTTATGAGTTTAGACGTATATTATGATGCTGGTCTAGTAATCCACGTAGGTTATCATGCTGGTCTGGTTATCGTTGTATTGTAATGATGCGTTTTCGATCTGATAGCAGTTTTCTGATTGTATTAACTTGAATTTGGCGATCATTCTAATATAATCTGATATACGATTATTTTGTCTGTTATCATGCTGTTATGTTATGGAGGTTGTGTTGCCAGTTGATTTTTTTATCATTATTTTATTACTGAATTACGGGGGTGCTGTGGTATTGCTATGCTGGTAGTTCATGCTGGTGTTTTAATGTTTTGTTAATTTTTATTTTGTTGATGCTGATTTTTGTGCTAAAGATGGGCAACCAATTCCTAATTACTCTATAAATGGAGTTGAACGTGTATCTCAAACAACCGGAAAGAAATTGTATTCACCTGATGTGGCATAGTCTGCTAAACCTGAGATTGGTATGGTTTTTGATACTATAGATGAAGCATTTGATTTTTACAAAAATTATGCAAAGTTAGGAGGTTTTGAAGTCCGTAGAGGAGGTGATAGGAAGGCAAAAGGAATTGTTATATCAAAGTTTTTTGTATGCTCTAAAGAAGGTCATAAAAAGTTTCACCTCATTGATACGTTTATCGATAGTGCTGGTGCTGAAAAGAAATCAAAAGATAAACGCAAACGACCTTCAAAAAGGACGTAATGTCGTGCACAATTGAACTTGAAAATTACAGATTGTGGAAGATACAAAGTTCATTCGTTTGTTGAGGAGCACAACCACAAATTTGTACATGAAAGCGATATTTACTTGTTAAATTCATCGAGGCATTTGTGTTTTACCCAATAACAGACATTATATGATTTATCAAAGTTGAATATTGGTCCAGTTCGGGGTTTTCACATTATGCGTAAGATGCATGGTGGATTTGAGGACGTAGGTGTAACAGCTGTTGATTGTAAGAATTTTAAAAGGGATATGAATACATTTATCTCAGAGTTTGATGCTGATATGGTTGTCAAACGTTTGTTTAGGAAGAAAGAATTTTGCCCTGAATTTTCATGTGACTACGCTGTTGATACTGATGGAAATCTTACTGGTTTGTTTTGGGCTGATTAGGCAATGAAAATAAATTTTCTTGTTTTTAGGGATGTAGTTGCTTTTGATGCCACTTATCGTTCAAACAAGTAATTTAATTATACGAATATTATCTTATGCTGGCATAATTATTACATTTTTTAAATATATTACAGAAATGAGCAATTTCATTCTTAATTTTAGATATTAGATGGTATTTGTTCTATTTACTGGCATACGCAATCATAACTGCAATATTACTTTTGTTGCTGCTCTGCTGGGATCGGAGACAACTGAAAGTTACACTTGGCTTCTTCGAAATTTACAGAGCAGCATGGGGTCTAATCTGAAAGTAATTGTTACTGATCAAGATGATGGCATGAAAGGTGCAATCATTGAGGTATTTCCAAATGTTAGACACCGTTTGTGCATGTGACATATCATGAAGAAGCTTGCATCTAAGGTTGTTATGTCTTTTACATTTTTTTTATGTTTTGTTTTTTTTTGTGAGTAACTGTTTTTTCCTTTTGTGTGTTATATATTTTTTTCTTTTTATCTTTGCTGGTTAGTAAACGGTTGTTCCGATTTTTTTTTTCAAACGCAAGCTTTGTAACGTAGTGTGGACTGATGCAATTAATATTACTGAATTTGAGGAATGATGGCATAGTATAATGGTTAGGTTCAAATTGACTGAGAACCGGTGGTTTAACGACATGTATGAGATGTGGGAAGATTGGATCCCTGCATTTTTCCGTCACGAGCACATGTCAGGGTTGATGCGAACAACATCTAGATCTGAAAGTGAAAATCATTTCTTTGGCGCGTTTTCCAATGTGGATAACACACTTGTAGAATTTTTTAGCAGTTTTGAAACTGTAATTGAGTGCCAGAGATATCAACATAGGAAGAATGATCATGATACTCGTTACACAACACCAGATTTTAAGACGGGATCAATTCTTGAAAGGCAGGCTGATAAGATTTATACTAGAGTAATTTTTATGACGTTCAAGAAGAAATAAGGGCCGGTGTCAATGATTGTTTGAGTTTGAATACAACAACAGTTGAGGATTTCTTGAAATTCACAATAAAGGAGTTTAAGTCACCATACACAGGGTTGTCTGAGGTATATTTTCCTTTTTTATGCTGGAATAATTTTTTTTGTAACAGGAAACACTATGCTGGGGATTTTGACACATTCTGTTTGCGACCGAATATTTATGCTGGAGTAATTGCTTTATGTGTAGACCTTATTTTTATGCTGGAATATGTGTTTTCTATGATGCAGCTTTTCTAAAATATTGTACTTATTGTTTAATTTTTTTTTGTTAGGTTGTTTTCAGAGAGACTGACATGACATTATCATGCACATGTAATCGTTACGAACAGTATGGGCTTCTCTGTCGTCATATTTTTTATGTTTTAACTGTATGTGAGGTTGAAAGGTTTCCAGAGAAATATATCATGCGTAGATGGACCAAAGATGTAATTCCGAATGTGTCTACTAGTCATATTCTTGAACGGGAGGGTGTTGATCCCATTAGTGAGAATGTTAAAGGTCTTGTCAAAGAAATCATGATGTCTACAGAGTATGTTGTAAATAGTTTGGTAAGTAATATGGAAGAACTGACACTGTTCCGCGATAAAGTCAAAGAAGCTGTGAGCAAGGCTGATGGGTGTCGATTTAAAGTTGATCTAACAAAACCGAAGGAGAGGTATGCTAGTCTATTAGGTCATGATCAAACTAAAGACGTGCCGATAGGCAGACCTATTACAGTGAAGATGAAGGATTCCGGATCTCATAAACGATTCAAGTCTGCAGAAGAAAAGGGATTTAAAAGTAAAGGTAAAAAGAAGCATAGATGTCAAAATTGTGGTCGTACTGGGCACAACAGTCGGACTTGCCACAAACAAAATCATGATACCATGGATGAAAGTGATGAAGATTCGGGTGATGAGGCTGATCATGAACAAGATGAAGACGATGACGAGGTTGGAAACGATGAAGGGTATGGCGAAGATTAATAAGAATAAGAATATCCTGATGTGTAACCCTGCTGCTATACCATTCATACCTTGATCAGTTAATATCTTACATTTTATTGATACTTTTTATAATGTTTATACCTCTGCTGAACACATCTGTTTGTGTACATCTTCTGATGTACCCATGCTGGTCAGTTTTTTATTACTCTGCTGCTGTAAATTTTTAAGTAATCTTGCTGCTATACCATTCATATATTGATCCTACATTTGTATTTTGATTTTTCCTATCATGCTTATACATCTGCCGAGCACCTCTGCGGGCGTACATCTGATGTTGTACATCTATTGATGTACCCATGCCGGTGAAACATTGCTGGTGTAAATCTTATGCTATACCATCAATCAGTAATAATATAAATTGTAAAGATTTTTCATTATAACCAGATATCATTTAATTTATTTTATCAAAATATGTTACACAGCGCTTACATATATCTGGTAAAAAAAGAAAAGCAGAAAAAAGAAAAACAAAGAAACCCATCATCTACCCATTCTAACTTTACTGTTTACATAAACACATCAGCATGGTATGTCCTCTTGAAGGCTGTAGATTCCTTAGCAGCGTCTTTTGATTTGCCCAATGCTTGAATAAGCTTTCTGTCTATATTTTCTTGATCGAAACAATATTCTCTTATTAATTTTACCCATTCTATGCTATTCCCCCTAGGCAAGCCATCTCTTATGTTCACTGTTGTCCTGTGATTATCGACCACAGACTTACTTACCTGTTGAAGAGCATTTTTCGTTTTCATGTCGATCAACTTTGATTCTGGAATGCACTTCTTCACCTTCTCCATGCAAATCCTTTCATCTTGGGACACCATTTTCTCTGCTGAATTTTGATGATTCCTTTTTACTGTGTGTTTTTTACTGTGTGTAAAGTGGGTGAAAACTGTGCCGGTTTACTTTTTAGGCTATATTGAATTTATATAGTGGGGAGGTAGATAAATATTTTTGTATATTAAATTATATTTTAATAAACATTTGGCGGTTTCTAAACGATTCGGATGTGGAGTAATTATTACAAATGATGCTTACTTTATTTTTTGTACACTGTGATATGAAAGGTCTTCCAGTTTCCAAGGTAAACACTCGATTACTTTTTTTATCGTGACATTTAATATATTTTTTTCCTAATCACATCCCCTATAAATAGTAGTTCCCTATTATCATTTTCCATTTACTATCTTTCCTTCTTCTATCTTTCCACTTTTTCAAATCTTATTCTATGG
>JBCNJP010000006.1:62409314-62435308 GCA_039602395.1 Deinandra increscens subsp. villosa
ATTTTTTTTTTTTTTTTTTTTTTTTTTTTTTGGAGTAGTGAGATGATTCTATGTTGGCACTATGATTCAGAAAAGAAATTGTTCGCCGTGATCCGTGAAGGCTATAGTCCAGTCGAATACTACCAGACTCGTGGTCAATTCCACTCCTGGACAGAGCCAGAGATCAGAAACCTTCTAAGAGCTCCGTTTATTAACAGATGTAATGGGCCAGATGGAAACCTGATCAGAGACAATCTGCTAGGGCATATGCAGAATGACTTCAGAGATTTTGAGCTGAAGGAGCTTAGATGGAGAGAGACGGGAACAAATCCACAGACAGGGGAGTCTGTTGGAGAAGCTCGGAGGCCACCTACCAAACGTACAAGGGTGATCAACATGTTGGATGAGATAGAGGATGGTACGCTAGTAAGGAACTTTGATTGTTGGTACTATGATCCGACAACTCATGAGGTGGTGGTTCTCTGTAAACCGATGCGTCAATTCCGATTCTATGACCCGGTGGATCTGCTTCGTTTTGGAGAACGGGATATCAAGCTTCTAGCAACCCAACCCATTCTAGGTGATGAAAATGATATGGCGAATGCTATCAGGATTGGGATATTTGATGGTGCTGCCAAGAAGATTGTGGAGAATGGTTGGTGGTCAAACAACATTCAAGCCTCGTTCAGATTTGACTTGCTACTGCCGTAAAGTGGTCAAATGGTTCATGCCTAGGGGAAGATTGTTGGGCTATATTCATATGAGGCATGAACATTTGTTATTAGGCTTTTGTTAGTTAGTTGTTTTGGGCTTGTTTAGTATTTATCTAGTGGGCTAGTCTAGTTAATTATTAGGCCATGTGGGCCGATTATGATTGGGCTTACTAGGTTTGCGATTTTGACTTGAGGTGGTATAAATACCACCTCATTGTAACCGTTTCAAGTAAGCATTCTAAATACACTATTTACGATTCCTTCAAGTTTCTTGTGTTCACGATTTCATTGGATTGCTTCTAGTAGTTGTTTATCATTCAAGGTTTAATCTTTTCACAAGATTTAACCTATTCTTCTACTATTTCTCTTGATTCAAGCTTATACGAGGATTCCGCACTCGGATTAGCTAAGATATCGTGTTATTTGGTTATTTCCGGACCTACAAGAGGCATTTAGAGCGCGTTTAGTTGTGGAAAACAGGGGTGTTTTCCATTTCGTTTTCCAAGAAAACAAGGAAAACATAAAACGCGTTCAATTTGTATTTTTTAGAAAACATTTTTCAGGAAAACAGAAAATAGTGTTTTCTAAATTTTAACTAAAAATGGAAAACACATTTTTTACTGTTTTCTGATTTCTATTTTCGTTTTACAAATATATACAAAAGAAAAGGGGCGTTCATTTTCTAGGGTTTATACGCACAGCCGCTCGACCTCTCCTTCGTTAAGAAATACTTATTATTTTAAATCTTTTATATATGTATTGTCTTTACTTTATGTGTTCTATTTTAATACTTTTGTTCTTTAATTTGTCATATGTAAGGAAATCTAATGAAATGTAGAGATAGAAAACAAATTAAAAAAAGTTGATTTGAACATGTTTTCTAGTTTTTTAATTTTGAAAATGAAAATTCCATCTTTCAAATTTGAACGCGTTTTTAAAAAATTTCATGTGTTTTCTATAGATGGAAAACTCATTTCATTTTCTAGAAAACCAGAAATGAAAAACTAAAAAACATTTTCCACAACTAAACGGCCCCTTAGTGATTTCACATCAAAATTTTACAAATCATTTCACCTTAATCCTTATAAATATTTTTACATATCCTTACTTTTCTACATCATCACCCAGTTTCTTCTTTTTTATTCTTTTATGTTAAATATTATAATATTATAATATTAAAAATAACTATATAGCAAATAATTAATTAGATTTATAAATAAAATAAAAACTAAATTTATAAATAATACAATAGGAATTGTAGATGAATAGTTGTCTTTTTAGTTTTTGAAAACTGACCACAACATTTTCTGTTTTTGGCAATTTTAGTCCTTATTCTTAATGGTTTTAAGTTGTCAGTATACTTCTTTAAACCCAGCCCATGGTTTCTAAACCTAGCCCATCTAATCTTTCTCTTTGCTTGCTTAATACGAACGCCGCCCTCTCTCTCTCTAGAATGAAGCTTTTTCACTGCCCTAAACTCTCCATCTCTGTGATCTACCTTTCAGAATCGATTTGTGACTGTCTTTGTGCGGTTGCGGTTGTTCTTCCATTATTCTGGTCGATCAACGGCGATTGCTTTGCAAATCTTCATCCTTTAATGATTACGGTTCTGGTAAGAAAGTGGTGTTTCTGATCTAGGTTTGTTTGTAGTTATCGTTAATCCTTTCGTATCTCCCTGTTTTTGTTTCGCTCGGCAATTACAAAATTCCCCAAATCCTCTTTGTTACAGTATTAAATAATAGCATAGATACTATATATGATTCTCAATCGTTTTTTCCTTTTTAGCTTCTTTCTTCATCTGGGATTTGGTATTACTAACAGGTATCAACTAATTGCCTCTACTATCTTCTTATCTTCATTTCTTGCAAATTATTGTGAAATTAGTACTTAATTTTCTTCATCTACACATAATTTTTGTTGTTTCTGTTACTAACTGTTGCATGCCGTAATCGGTTGTAATTTTCAAGTGTTTTTGTTCTATTATTATGCATTTGCTTAAAATCGATTTCATTTTGCTTTTTATTGTACTCGATGTTTCTTATTTTGTTGTTGCGATCACTGCATGTTAGTATTATTTTGGGGATTCCTTCCTTTCTGATTTTTTTTCTTTTTATATTTATCTTTGCATTGAAGAAATCTCCAGGACTCAAAAACTGAGACGACGACGACGGAGCCGGAGCGGAATAAGGATTGGTGGTTTGGATATATACGGCGATACTTACCTAACCGGGCCTGGATTCATCACTTCATCATCATATTCTTTCTTATCAACCTCCGTACTTACTCGATTTCGTTCTCGATCTTCCAAATATGCTACTTCTTTCTCAATCGTCGGTAAGTTTAAGACATCACATTCGTCTATTTCAATTGTTATTGTTTTCCGATTTTCTACTTTCAGGTGTTTAGGATCGCCGATTGGACATGGAAATCGTTACAGGTATTGGTTAATTCCGTTTTGTATATTTGGTTTTAGCCTTCGATTGCATTCCTTGGATGTCTGCTCCTCTTAGATAATTTTATGTTTTGAATGTTTGCTTCTTCAAATTCATTTATGTTTTGAGATGGCTGTAATGGTTTTCTTACGTGAGCCTTTGGCTTTGAGCCTTATCGATGCACTTATGAACTGACGGTTAGTTGCTTATGACATACTTTACTTATATGAGCCTTTGGCTTTGAGTTCTATTTATGGACTTATGTATTGTTGGTTTGTTGCTTATCATGACACAATTAATGGCGATGATGATTTTTGCTATTTATAAACTTAGATGCTTCCTTTGCTGTGATGTTCCAGTAGCCTATGTTCAGGCTTGGTGGTGATCATGTGTCTCTCGCCACCAACATTTGCTTTGCTGCATGAGCCTTGAGATGGTTTCATTGACATAATCTGAGCCATATATCACTAAAAAAAAAGAAGAAGATTGGCATGTTGCAGGCTAAGAATACTTATGATATACAATATAATATAGTTGGCATTTGAATCTTGAGATTTTATATAAAGTTTTGAGACTTATTCTTACCAACTTAAATTTATATACATTAATCACGATCATTGATTTCCTCTTTTCAGTTAACATTATCTGGATCAGGGCAGCAACGAAAAATGATTCATCAGATATTGATTGTACATGGTTCTATGCTGTTTGGATGTAAGGTTTGTTTTTCACAAGATTTTTTAATTTGCTTTTTAATTTTTTTGTTCATCTTTAGCAGGGATCATTTATGTACGTTGGATATACAAAATGGATATGTGTTACCTGGGATTTTCATCAAAAGCAAATTGTATGTTTCTCACATTTTCATGAAAAGCAGATTGTATATTTTTCACATTTGATGTTAATGTTTACTAGGATCTTATAAAGTTCTGATGTGACAAATGTTTTGAAAACGACATGACAATGTTTCATGTTCGTTTGGCAGGCCTGTAACAAACTTACTCTACTACTACTATTGTCTTTCTCCGTATACATTCTGTTATGGTCGCATTTAGTGTGGTCATCCATATTTTTACTATAGCTTAGTCTGCAGTTTCAACCCCGCGGCAACGCGCGGGGGGTGGGGGGGGGGGGGTCACACAACTCGTTATATAACAATGGAATTTGGGTGATTAATAGTAGGCTTTTATGATTTCAAACTTTTACGTGTTATACCCATTAACTTGGTATATTTTTATAGTTTTATACTTTCACTACAAGACTTTTAGACTTTTACGTTTTATATCTCTTAGCTTTTTAACCCTCTAACTTTTAATTTTTTTTTTCCATTTAAGTTTTGTTGTCTTCTACTTTGGCCATGAAACTTTTAACTTTTCTACTTTCGGTTTTGGTATATTTTTATAGTTTTATACTTTCACCACGAGACTTTTAGACTTTTACGTTTTATATACTCCTTAACTTTTTAACCCTCTAACTTTTAAAGTTTTTATTTTTGTTTTAAGTTTTTTTGTATTCTAATTTTGCCACGAAAATTTTAACTTTTCTACTTTCGCTTATAGTATACTTCTATAGTTTTATACTTTCACCACGAGAATTTTAAATTTTTACGTTTTATACAACTTAACTTTTTAACTTTTGTTTAGTATACAGATTCAACCCCGCAGCAACGCGCGGGCTGGTAAACATCTCATTAGAAATATATAAACGTTATCATTTTGAAACAGAAAACAAAATATAGAAATTCTCCTATATTACATTTATGAAGTAAAGAAGGGAATGTGTGTTTGGTTTGGTTTGACTTTTTTTTTTATATATAAAATACATTAAGTATATGGTTTCTTTAATAAATGATAAGTGACGCAGTGGAAGAAGCTTTAAGGATGAGTTGTCGGTGACCCGGGTTTGAAACTATGGGGCTTAACCCCTTTTTTCCCGGGTTTACGAGTTTCTCTTAAATTATAACA
Organism: Deinandra increscens subsp. villosa; assembly: GCA_039602395.1. Taxonomy (NCBI): domain Eukaryota; kingdom Viridiplantae; phylum Streptophyta; class Magnoliopsida; order Asterales; family Asteraceae; genus Deinandra; species Deinandra increscens. The sequence goes on from JBCNJP010000006.1 coordinate 62,414,403, forward strand.
ATTGTAAGTGTAAATTGTTCAATAAAGCTTTCTTGGCGTAGTTGTTAAGGGGGGATCAAACTGGGTACAAACCCAGGTTCGACCCCCGTAGACCCCCCCTCCTGATTTTCATTTATATTTTGTTTTTGTATATAAGCACAAGTTCTTCCCTAACCTGGTTAAGAAAAACTTTATGTTTCTCAAGTGTTCCAAAAAATATTTTTTTTCTAAATATGAATTCTACTTACGAATCTAGATTTTAAAATTTTATAGTTTCGACATAGCATAACGTGTGCGAGATTTTTTGTAAAGCGTACCTTTTTTTCTTTGTTCAAAACTTCATTTTAATAAAGGTAACCTCTACTGATGACTCTGAATTTTTATTGACACACACATCACGCGCTAAATCGATTTTTTTAAAGCAGTTGCTTTAAAAAAAATCGATTTATTTTGCAAACCTTTTTATTTCCTCTAAATTTTTTTCGTTTTATTTTACAAACTTTATTTCCTTCTATACACTTATTATATAATCAATATTTCACCATTATTTCCTTCTATACACTTATTATATAATCAATATTTCACCTAACAAATTAAACAATTATTTTATACAGAAGCCGACGCGACACACGGTCCGGATTTTAACCTAGTTTCATTACATAGTCAAAGAAACAAACATTATAAACAAACTAGCTACTCTTTATTTGGTTTTTATGCATTCCACAAAATCGATTCGAAGTGATTAAGGAGCTTCCTTGCTGTGTAAATTTTTAACCTATTGAGATGTGTTTAAAATGAGGGCACAACTTCATGTTCGAAGCTTGGTGGTTTGTCATGATCACCAAATGACTAGTCCGGTTATGACATACCCTTCTTCCACTATTATATTACGCAATATAATGTACATAGGGTAAGGTAAGGATCCATGGAAAATCTCACATTTTTAGAAAATATAGAAAACCATCTTTTAACCATTGATTTAAATATTGATGGTTGAGATTAAATGGGGGCAAGATTGTAAAATATTGTTATTTAATGAAGAACATAATATACATACCATATTTTTATTAATAAATGATTAAACCAATTTTTTCTCTCCTATCTCCTCTTTCCTAAAATCTCCTTCTCTCTCTATCTCATTTAATTTCAAATTTCCATGCCAAATTTTAGAAAGAAAAAAAAAACAAACCTATTTTTACAAAAGAAAATAAATCATTGATAAGAAGTTCATCACCAGCGTAACGACTGTTACATAGTTGTAACGATAACTTCATGTACCAATTTGTTACACCTATGTAACATTTTTACAAGAAATAAAAATTGTAATATAGTAAACTGATAACATCAACGTGAAACATGTACCAATTTGTTACACATATGTAACATTTTTACAAGAAATAAAGATGTAATATAATAAACTAATCAACATATACAAATTTTGTTACAACTGTGTAATATATCTTTTACACATGTGTGATATATTATATATGTTACACCTACTTTATTGCATGTATGACTCGGTAAAATCGACAACTTTGTTACACGTATGTAACATAGTCTACTGATTACATACAATGTAACGTATGAACACTAACATACAATCAACGTATACCAAATTATTACACCCTTGTAATTGTTGTTCTTCAATGTGACTCTTGATCATCATCACCCACAAACCCCTCGCCGGTGGAACCAGATTTTCCGACATCAGTAGAGCCGTCACCACCGTCACCCTAGTCATCGCCAGATTTGACTAGTATTGCAGAAGAATCTTCTTAAATCTCGGAACCAAAACTCGAGGACGAGGAATTGAACAGAAAACACTTAATGCTAAGTGATACCGTTCATCGAAACATAATAGAAATTAGGTCAGCAGCCTGCTAGCTTACATTAATTCAGCAGCCCGCTAGGATGTTAGGCTGCTTATTAATTCTTTTGACCGATTGACGTGTTAGCTTGCCTACTTGCTTTCTTTTCGATTTCTCCTCCTGTTCTTCGTCCGTGTCTTTTTTTTCTTTCACAATTCGTCCAGCCAATTAAATCCATCTTTTTTGGAATTGATTGAGATTAGGGTTTTGGCGAATGAATTAATGTGATTGAGATCTGGAGAATTTGATAGGAAGATATTAATTTGATCTATGAAAATAGGCATATTAGTTAAAGAAAATCCTCCAATTAGTTGATTGAAATTTAAATTGTTTAATTAACCTATATATACAAATTACAACATATTGTACCACCCCCCCCCCCCCCCCAAGCTTATAGTACAACCAGCTAAAGCGCCGCCACTGTTCATCAACAGTGGTCAGTGGCATGGTTGTAATTTTGATGAATTTTTGGGGCATTTTCATGAGAAGGTTTATCTGAACTCTCACGCATCCACAGTCACAACCCCATACCTACCCATACCCCCATTAGAACTCCATACCTCCATCAACTCATCAGGTTCATATCTCTCTCACAGACTCAAATCGATCGATGACTTCTAGGGCTTCGGGAACTCTCACGCATCCACCAAAAATCGAAGAACACAACGGTGCCGGCACACAAGTGACGTCCCGGGGATGATAGTTTATGGATTCGTATCCGAAACCTCTGGTACGACATTCTTTTTATTTCTTTTGGATTGAGTCTCTGTTTGTGTTCTTTGAGCCATATATGTTTTGGATATCCAGGCGGTGGGTTTTCTTACCTTCTCAGCCGTGTTCCGGCGAGCCGGCAGGCAGCAGCGGCATTGTCGTGTTCCGGCGAGCCAGTAGCACGTTGCCGTGTTCCGGCGAGCCAGCAGCTGCGTTGCCGTATATGTGTCTGAATTTGTGTGTTCTTGCCCTATGTGGTTCACCGATTTGGCGATTTGGTTGTCGGTTTGCAAGATTTCAGTCTTGATTGGACTAATTTTGGGCTTTAAGTTGTGTGATTTTGTAGTTTGTATGGGCATCTGCTGGTCCATCGTGTTTGCTTTGATTCCTTTAGGTATAACAACTGAAGTTTTTTTATGTCTGAACTTTCAGGTGCTTCAAGTTTCATCTTTGTTTTTTGATCTCAGGATTCTTGGTCTCAGGTAATGGTTTTTTGCTTTGCATCTTTAAAATATTCGGTGTATGATTTCTTTTTAGGTTTCGTCCTCCTTAAAGGTTTATGTCCTATGTGTTTATAATGAATTTAGTTAATATTCTTTGTTCTTTAACTTGATTGAGGCTTTAGGTTAGTAAATTTGCTGTTTAAATCAGTGGATCTACAATTAGGCAAGGAATCAACTTTGTTTTCTTCCACTTTTCTTCAATTTGTTGACCTAAATAGAACTTTGTGAACCTAACGTTTGGTGGGTTTATTGTAATTATTTGCCCAATAAGTTATAGATATATTTATGTTTACTAAATGATATTGCTTACAAATACAACTATTTTTGCAAATAAGGATCAAGAATTAGGGGTTGTATATCGAGTTGTTTGAGAAAGATGATTATTTAGATAAATGTGAAGTAGCTTTCAACAGCTTCATCAGAATAAAGTGATAGAGTGTCGAGTTCAAGCGTATGAGTATGTTGATCGTTTTCTTAACTAGGCCAGTTTTGCTTAATTGCTTTTTAAGGCACTGGATAAACATAAACATGGATCTCTGCTTAGTGTTGCGTATGATATTACAAAGAATATCAAAGGGTCTTTATGTTTTCCAGCCTTCAATTTGTTGCTATGATATAGAGTATGAAAGGATTCCTGTTTATTTGAAAGAAATAGGCCCTTAGTTTTTGGTGCATCATTATCCTTTAATATGCTCTTGGGTGGCCTGCTTGAAAAGTTTTGTTTCATGGTTTCTTTAAACAAGCACACAAGTTTTTTATCTTTACGGTGTATGAATATGTGACATTGATGATGATGGCCTAGCTGTTATCTTAGTTTAAGTTTGTCGTGTTGATGTGTCAGCTAATACGCTTTCACAAGTTAATATTTGTACAGAAAATGAGTAAATACAGAAAATAGTAATTTACCAAATTAATAGTTTAGTGGTGTCTGGGTGAGATGATTATAATTAACAGGAGGCAGTAGAATGTTTTGGGTTTGTTCTGCTGCTGCTTACATCAGTTAGTAGGCTCCTTATAATGCTGTTGCTTTTTTTTGTGAGGCTCAAAAATTAGTTGTAGTTACAATGGTAATGTTTTGGGTTTGTTGTGCTGCTGCTTACATAAACTAATAGGCTCCTTAGTATGTTGTTTTTTTAGTGAGGCTCAAAAATTAAAAATTAGCTGCACTTACAATGACTTTTTAGATTCTTCAAATTTTGTCACTCTAAATGTATTAATCACGCATAGTAAAACAAAAAATTTAAGTAATTTCAAATACAATGTGTAGGGAATACGATATATCGGTTTTAGATCATGTTTGTACTATTTTAAGAGTTTTTTTCTTTCTCTTAGTTGATGTATGATAGAATTGTTTGAAGCTGACTATGTTTTTTTTTTTGAGGCTCAAGAAACTAAATTAATTGCATCTACAACTGACCCGCGGCGTGTTGCACCCGATCGTTTTTTAGTGTACTTAAATCTGACTGGTTTGAGACTTAAATGGAACCACAGATTCAGGTTAGTAATCTTAGTTAATGTATCTAACCTTGAATAAAGTATAGCAAGAAGTGTACTGAGGGATGGTATTACATGCTGAAGGGTATACCAAGCATTATTGTACACCACTTTAGATGAGATTAAATCCTTATGATATAAAGATCAATATTGGATGTTAGTGTACTTTGTATTATAATAAAATGGAAATTGTTTTTATTGGCATGTTGTGGTTTAACTATTGTTAACAAAATTCATAATAATTAAAATGAATATAGTATTTAAACTGACAGTTGTGGCATTGTTTTTAAACCGGGAGTGGGTGTGTACATTTAATGGTTAAAAACATTGGTTTCATGGTGACTATGGATTTTGGTATGTCTAAAAGCAAGTTACTTTGAAGCTATCTTGGAGCCATAAAGAAGCAGAGAGGAACCAACCATTCCTGCATCATCTATTTTCAGTACACTTGATTTAGAGTTTAGGTAAATTTAGTATTTATATTACATATACAGCTTCAATTAGAATCCTTATTCCTAAGTGGAAATGACTTCCTAATGTCGAAAAGGGGTTCATGACTTATCAGTGTTCTTTATCTTTTAGTCAAAATGTCAAAACTGCCTTCTTCTAGCTCCACTTTTTATACAAAACAACTAGCTAATAATTAAAAATTTCAACTCTACGTCGCGGAGTGCGCCAAAAAGATTTCTCACCGCCCATATATCTAATGATTTAGCTAACGGACTCTTAAATATGGTCTGACTACGCGGCGAAGCGCGGGTCGACCAACTTGTTGTTTACTAAAATAGAATGATTGAAAATACATAATTACCCTTTAATTACAATAAAAATAAAAAATTAAATGAAATGTTGTGATTGGTGGAAATGGGTTTTCCAAGTTTTCCAAAACTTGAAAGGTTTTCCAATGATCCTTATTCGATGCACAGATACATTATATTGCTAATTATATTTAAGCGTCAAGATCTTGGCAAACCGTAAATAATTCCCCATAGATCTTGAAGAACACTAAAGGCTCTCTTGACAGCTTTCCTTGTAGACTTTTGACATATCTCCTCAACCTCAATTTATTGGTACATAAAATCCATTTGCCATTACTTCACATTCACTCTAAAGTTGGGTTGTGGCACATTCCCTTCTAAGAATTCGTTGAATAGTAGCGATTGATTGCTCAAGTGGATGTCATTGTTTGGCCCATTACTCCAAAATATGCATGTCAAATTCACATATCATATGATACAACCGATTCCAGCATAATTGTCGGTTAACCTCGATCACCATGTATATACCAAACATACCTAAAAATCCAATCACAAAATGAATGTTGTTCTAGTAAGCGCTAGATGTCACTTTCATTTGGCCTTCTTAGGTATTCTTTAAAAAAAAAAATCAATGATGACATGCGGTATACCTCCATGGGTTGTTAGCGTAAGTCTAGTCACCACCAATTCACGTGAAACACCACCCCGCCTAGGCGTGGGTTGGTGGCGTGAATCTTGTGCATGACAATTGTAACGGCATGGGTAAGGTGGTCATACGGGTCAACAATCGTAACCCACATTTCTAATTACTATTGCTATCTTGAAGTAGTCTTGCATTCACGTTTCCATTTTTTTTTTCTAGCTTTTAGACTAGCATGCATTTTCATATTCTATAAATTGTACTTCAATTTAAGGGAGGGAAATGTTAGAAAAAGTTTGTAGTAAAGTTTTCATCTTCTTTTCTGTTAACTTCTTAGAGGCCAATATCAATTGGTGCTTGCATTCTCGTTCCATCATGTCTCCCCGTCGTGAACAGCTTTTCATGGACGAAACCTTGGTTGCCATGCTTGAAGAGATTAAGCTCATGCACTCAGGAGAATCCTCCAAAAACCATCAAACCCTTGTTGATCGTGTCAACCATCCAGCCGAGGTCTACACCAATCTTGTCATCGTGTTCACTAAATTGCATGAAACACCCTCTGTTAGTTCGGGTTCAAACCCTCCACCACCACTGTTGTCCCCACCCGCTAATAATTAACCACGACCACCGAAATCCATCTCTCAACCTTTGACGGGGCTAATCCATTGGATTGATATTTAAAGCGGAGAATTATTTCACCTACTACAATATCCCTCTGCCTCGATGACTCTCTTTGGTTGTGTTCTATTTCACCGGTGAAGCCTTGAGTTGGTACAAGCACCTTGCCCACAACCGACTTCTTGGTACCTGGCATGAATTTTCAAGAGCTTTAGAACTCCGATTTGGTCTGTCTGACATACGAGAACAAGCTGCACTTTTCAAACTCAAACAAGCCACATCCATCGCCGCCAGTCACTCTGAATTTGAGAAACTCAGCAACGGAGTGGTGGGCTTATGCAATGAGTCTCTTAAACTTTTACATATCTGGCATCCGATAAGATATTCAGAATGAATTGGCTATCCTTCATCCTACTTCCCTTCCCCAAGCCACTGGTCTTGAAGATAAAATCACTGATATGGCCATTGAATCATCATCATACCTAGGGGTGTTCAATGGTTTGGTTTACGGTTTATTTGTTTTATTCGATTTGGTTTATTCGATTTGAAGTTTTTTTTTTATGATAACCATAACCAAACCAAACCGTATTGAAAAGCTTACAAACCAAATCGAATAAACCATATTCAATACGATTCGGTTTCGGTTGAGAACTGAATAAATCGTATTCAAACCGTTTAAACCGTATTCACCAAATAACATCTATTGCGTATTTATTTGCTAACAAAAAAAAAATAAACAAAGAACAAACATCTTTAGCATATCCCTAGAGTTTAAAACCATAATCTGTTATACAACCAAAATACTTTCAACCAAGATAGGCTCTTGTTTTTGGTAGAGTGGAAGAGGAGAAGACGATGAGTCGATGACTACTTTTTACGACAAACTTGTTTTTCCATAAAAAATCATGGATTCGTATTTAGATGGATTGTGGATAAGTCATAAGTGGGCTTAGCTTAAATGGTTAAATGGTTTATAAATAATTATACTTTTATATATATATATATATATATATATATATATATATATATATATATATATATATAGGGTTAGGTTCAAATGAAAACTTTTTCTTTTGAGAATTTTTAAGAACCATTATGAGCCACTAATTTTCAAGGGGGAAGCATTCAAATTCATGAGGAGGATTTCCTTATATATAACTTGTGGCTCAGAATAGTTTTCAAAAGTTCTCAAACCCAATTGGTTCTCAAATGATCCTCTCCCTATATGTATATATATATATATATATATAGGAAGAGGATCATTTGAGAACCAATTTGATTTGAGAACTAAAAAGAACTAATTTGAGCCACATGTTTATTACATGTATCCCCCCTCCCATGAATTGTAGTGGTCCCCCCCTGAAATTTGTGGTTGAGATTTAGTTCTCAAAAATTCTCAAAATAAAAAGTTCTCATTTGAACCTAACCCTATATATATATATATATATATATATATATATATATATATATATATTATATATATATATATAGGGTTAGGTTCAAATGAGAACTTTTTATTTTGAGAACTTTTGAGAACTAAATCTCAACCACAAATTTCAGGGGGGACCACTATAATTCATGGGGGGGGGGGGGGGGGGTTTCCCATATATATAAACTAGTGGCTTAGAATAGTTCTTTTTAGTTCTCAAACCCAATTAGTTCTCAAATGATCATCTCCCTATATTTTTATATATATATAATATATGAGGTTCATTGTAGACACTTTCGCATGTGAAATAGCTCTTTTTCACATGTGAAAGTTTATAATTAATGAGAAAAAAGAAAAAAAGAAAAAAGAAAATTAATGACAATCATTAGATCAAGAGATCTAATGGTGAAAAAGGGTGTCTACCTGTCTACACTTATGGGCGTGTCTACAATGAACTTTTCACTATATATATATATTATATATAGATAGATTTAGGTTCAAATAGAGAACTTTTTCAGTGTTTTGGCTATATTTATATAGATAGTCATATAGATGAGCGAATCTCACTATCACTAAACTACAACAGGACGGGCGGTGTGATGATGCCAGACAAAATATACTAGAAAACTAAAAAAAACCAAAACAGATATGTAATGTCTAAACCAAACAAACATGTAAAAAGGGATTCTGTCACCTTCCCTCCTCGTTGGCTGCCATTAAACAACTTAACAAATGAACTTCTTCTTAGAAGATGCGAACTGGCTTTCCCATTGTTGTCTTCAAGTACAAGCACCGCACCTGAATCCATAACAAAACAGACTCCACCATCATAATCTTGATCAACTAGTTAACAAGAACACATAAATGGAACTATTATTATGATCACTTACGTTTTGCCAATTCTTCTTCAGCAAAGAAACCAAGAAATTGACACTCATTTGAACATTCTGAAAAATCTGCTTTTCTTCCATGCTGCAGTTACCAACAGCAACTCCCATGCAGAGGACCTTCTTCAGTTGGAATTTAACTGTCGCTTTTGTCTCGTTTACTTTGGCCTCAAGAGATTCCTGGTGGCTGACAAGTGTAGGGAACTTACCTGAATTCAAATTACCAAACTTAATAGCCAACAAAATCTTTAATCTAAAAAACAGCCATCCATAAACCTCTTTATCGATTTTAGTGACCAGCCCAAATACTGAATATATGCTTATTCACACCTGATGTGGTGGTTGATGATTACTTCAGAAAATAAGTATATCATTTCAAACTTGTACCCAAATGATATTCTTAATTTCTTATTGTTCTTTCTATATATGTGTTTGTACCCACAACCACAATGCCATGTCACCATTTTACAGATAAAATAAAGTTAATGTACTTGGTTCGAAATTATTATTTATAAATTGCAAGTCGATTTCTGTTTAATACGAACCGAAAAAAGGAAAAACTTCAAGTACCATGTGTTGGGTGTAAAAATAAAATGAAAAAAATCAATACACAAAGAATGCATCAGTTTGAAAAATTTATACTTGGCTAAATAGGATACACCTACCAGCTTTGTTTAGACCGGGGCCCAACAAACGCGGGATCTGCTTGATGACTGATTCAGAAGCCAAGAAAGCTTGATGTTTCTTAGCAAGTTTTTTCACCAACTTCTTGTTCTTGTTCAGCTTCTTCAGACCCTCAACATCCATGTACTCAAGACCAATTTTTTGAGCCTACAGTTAAAATAAAAAAAATAAGAAACTAAAGCATCTCCTGTAAGAGGTAGTTTTCATACGTTTCTGATGGATTGTAGAAAGGGAGCAAAACCAGAGCAATCAACCGTCAAAGTTTTGATATTATATATAAGTTTAGGGGACAAAATCTCAAATTTACTATAAATATAAATCATAAAAAGTGTAATTTAGGGGTTGTTTAGTTCAACCTGTTTCATTAAGTACTGGATAAATAAGTGTCTAGATGGTAAAGACTTGTGTAGACTGTAGAGGGCTAGATGAATAAGACATTTTTTAAGGTAAATCACTTAGCGATTCAGACATTTTTTAATAATAGGTTCCAAACAAGCAGTCTGTATCTATGCGATTCAGACAATTTACTATTAAGACCTCAATAAAAGGTAATGTCAAAAAAATAAAAATAAACTTACAAGTGAAAATCAGCTTTTTTAAACAAGGATTGCATCAACTAAAGCATTATTGTTTGTAAGTGCCTCAATGGGTGATACAATTTGTTTGTTTTCATGTCAGCAGCTTAAAAGGATATTTTATTTAGTACCTCTTCAACATGTTGAGCATCTCCAAGCATGCACACTTTAAGCTTGGGACGAGGAATGTGAGGCAATTTCACGGTACCACTGAAACGCTTGTCCTTTTGTGGATCATAATTCTTCAAACCAATTTGGAGCTCAATGGTTTCGGTGAAGTTGCGTTTCTTTTCCTTGGCATCAGTAGTGATCTGAGTAATAGCCTCTCTAAGGGCTTCACTTTGAAGCTTGCTGTAGCAGAATCAATGAAATGAAAATAACAATTAATTACAAAAGTAACAAAGACAAAGGAGAGTTATGTTGTTTATTTGTACTGATGAGATATACCATTTAAAAGAAAACAGTAATCTATAATCTATAATCTATACTATATAATAAACACAAGTTTTTTATATCCAAGTGGCACAATTTAAGGTGTGCCACCTAGGACTAGCTTATGTGTCATTTTTATAGATTTTTGAATAAAAAAATTAAATGGTATTTATAAAAAGGAAAGATCTTATAAATAAAAATAAAAAAATTAAATTATTTCCATATAAAAATTATCCATATTTGTTTTATAATACCATAACTTTGATTCATTATATCTTCTTCATTTCTCAGTGAATTTTTTTTTTATATCACAGCTTCGGGTATTTACCCGGGACACTAACTAACTAGTCATATAATTATAAAAAAGCCAATCCAGCTATTATTGTAAATTCATTCCTTCCCAGAAAATTGCATAATAATCAATTAATCATCTATTCTAAAACTATAGACAGTACAAATACAAGCATACGCCTGGATCAAAAGAATAATCCTCCATCATCAATCAATCAATCAATCAAATAAGGGTAATATATAAACAACCTATCAATCTGCCCAATGATATTATGATTACTTTAAAATCCGGCCACAAGCTAAACTATATCATTCAACAAAGAAATTCAAAATCCCTACGACTAATAAATCCATTCATAAACGTACCTCATTTTCGGCAAGAAAGCTTTCCTCTCGTTAACTTCAATCAATCTAATACAATTCTGCTGGTAATAATCAAGCACAAAACAAAAAGAAAGGGAATAGAAATTTATATGATTGATATTTGATAGAAACAAGCTTGTTAATTAATTAATTAATTGACAATAATAATTATAACACAATCGCCATCATCTACTATAAAGGTATCAAATCAGACTTTAAAGATAGACTGAAAATTGAAATGAAGAATTTATCGTACCTCTTACTAAGGTTTCAAACCGGCGAGCATCAGAAACAGCTCATCGTAATAAAACCCTAAATCCTCACAGATTAATGGGCCTCCTATAACTAGCTAGCCCATTATCATTTTTCATTTTCAACTTAAGAAATTATCAAAGACAATGGCCCAAATATGACTTAATAAATGAAACTAGTTTAGAGCTCCCGCTTTGTGGCGAAAGTAGCTTTGAACGTTAAATCGAAATAGGGAATCTCAGTCTTTGATCATTTTGTCATCATTCAATCGTTCTAGAACAAGTCCATTAAACGGTGTGAACATGAAATAGAAATAAGAAATATCAGTCTTAGATCATTTTGTCATCATCAAATTGTCCTCGAATAGGCCCATTCAACGATATAAAATATATATATTTTTTAAATTGTCAAATCTAGTTTTGTAAGAAAAGAACAAGAAAAATTTTAAATTATCAAATATAGATTTGCAAGGAATATATATTTAAGCATCAATATGAATAAAAAAAATCCGTTATGTTATGTATAATTCGAAAAGTCCAATATGAATAAAAAAAATATTTTTTTTAAGAAGAAAGAACATAAATGTAATTAAGGGAAAAGTAAACAAATTAAAAATGGAACCACCTGATATGGTTTTTTCGATAGAGATTCCCAAACAAATGACATATTATATATATTTCCTAAGCTAGGCTAGCAAAATAAATTGATACATACATTTGTTTAAAAATAGTCAAACATAAGCGACAACAATTAAAAACGAAGAAAAATAAATTACTTTGATATAACATAATACCTAACAACGAAGAGAGAGAGAGAGAGAAAAAAAGGTAGCATAACACCCCCTCTTTTAAGAAGGGGGTGTTAAAGAGAACAGCAACCCAAGAAATCGAACCCGGACAAACATCCTAGAGACGGAGTGCCCTAACCACCAGGACAACGATGCACTTGTAATAAATTTACTAAACAATATAGATAAAGTAAATTTTGAAGTCAACAACCAAGGAAGCAAACATAGGTAGGTCTTCCTATGTTGACTTGGTTTTTTAATTATAGATAAAGTTAACAATCAATCAAGTAAGCATGAGTAGGTGTTCCTATGTTGACTTGGTTTTTAAGTTATAGATAATTAACATTTTTATTCTTTTTAATTAATAAAATAGGGATTTGTGTGTGTGTATATAACTATATATCGCTATTTATATATATATATATATATATATATATATATATATATAGATGAACGATATGGTACAAAGTATTATTTTCGTGCGACGAGTGCGAAGAGAGGGTGTGTGACGCGTGTTTAATTATGTTTGTTCACGGAGGGGCCTTTATGTCATTTACACTTATGCATCAAAAAATAATGACAGACTGGTTCCATCAATTTACTGCATCGTAACTCCTGGATTCATTATAATATTTCATCATATGGATGAAATCATTTTTTAGGATTCTTGTTTTTGGACATTTTGAGATATTTTAAAAAACGATTTTGATCTTAGACTAGTTATTTTGGAAAAGTCGGGTAGATGATTGGCTTATCTTGCGTGATTCAAACACAATGGTTTGCGTTATTATTATTTTTTTTTTGTATGTTGGTAACTGTATTTTTTTATGTTTGTAACGTTTGTAGTAATATAAGTTGATAAACTTTTTATGCGTGAAAAATAAACGTATTTTGCGTTTTTTTGGAAAAGAAAGCTTGCGTGATTAAAAATATTCTTGTGGTTTTAGCAGGTTGTTAAATATGTATATTCTTTGCGTGAATATGTTTGGTTATTAATTATCATGTAGTAGTAACATTAGTTGATGTAACTTTTCTTGCGTGATTAACAATAGGTTTCCGTTTTTATGTAATATAACTTGCGTAATTATATTTTTGCTCTTCCGTAATTGTTTAAGTTTTGATGTTGTAATGTTTTTAGTGAGTTAGATTAATCGATTTTGTTTAAGTTCTTGATAGTTGCCCTAATTAAAAAATAAAAAAAAAACTATGCGTCTTTTTTAATATGTTACGTTATTTTAGTGTAATTTTTTCAAGATACATGAATAAGACATTTAGCAAGGAAGCATTAAGTTTTGAATAATTACGTGATTTTAAAAAAACAATGCATAATTTTGAATTAGTATGCTTTAATAGTGTAGCATTTGCGTGATTTTTGTAGACTTGGGTTAATAACGTGTAGTGCGCCATTTAATTGATAATAAATAAGGTGGTATAATAACGCATTTACATTTTTATTTTATGTTGCGCGATATAAAATGACGCATTAGTGTTCTTATATGTTGCTTAATATACAATACACACTAATTATTATTATGGATTGTGTTTTTTATACTAACGCGCTGATTTTAACTTTTTTTATGAAAAGACGACAATAGCCTTTTATGTAAAAAGAAGCCAATTAAATAATTTTTTCAGCGCGTGTAGCAGCCATGTCCGTTAGATCTATTCAATGGTGTGAACTCGACCACTGTTCGGCCTTTTTATCCTTCACACAAGTTGTGTCCTTTGTACTGTAATTTTCCCATATATATATATATATACACACACACACACACACACACAAACACACACTAGGGAGATCCGCGCATTGCGGCGGGCGACAGTTTATAACGTGTTATTTATCTTCTGCTAGCGCGTTCGGCGGCGACGACAATTTACAACGTCGCGATATCCGTTTCTGTTATGACGATTTATAATATGGGACATGCGTGTTTGGAGTCAGCGACAAATTACAAAGCTCATGACAATGGGGAAACTCACTCGATGCGGCATCGTAGATAATCAACCAACTTTGTGATTGTTTTTTTTAGTTTATCAAATAATAAAGAAAACACCAATAATGTTGATAAGTGATTATAAACAATAGTCTTGTATCTCTTTCTTTTGACTCTTTAAAGTAAACACACCTCAAACTTATTTTTCGGCTCGATTTACAATTTCAACTTGAGCTCGAGTTTTCCCTAGCTTAGCTTCGGGAACCCTCAATCTACCAAAGTATTCACATCCGAAATGCAACAATTATTTTCATAAATTGGTCAAAAAATACAAGATAAATCAATAAACATATAACAACAATTATTCAACATACACATAACCATAATCTTAATTAGCATTGTATGATACGGTGGGATGTCCAAAGATATAGCTAGCACATTGTTCCCATGGGTTAAGGTGCCCAATTTCTGGACAAGTCTTTCTGGAGTTATGATGATCAACACCCATTTGTTGCTTTCTAATCCTTGCCAAACAAGGCCAACTCCCAAATATACTTTCACACAAGTCCACAACATCTGGACTGTTTTCACATGGAGGAACCTGAATACCATTTAGGCATTCATGATCTACACCTACACATGAGTAAATGAACATTCACATCAATGAATTTAAAATCTCTCGCAGTTCATAATCTGACCATTCTCTCCGGTTTGACTACCAAAGTCAAACTATAAAAATGTGTAGCAAAATCAAATCCAGTTAGCTTCAAAGGAACAACCTACAAAAAGATTATAGTAAAATGGATAAAAAAACTCAAAAGTCAAAAGTATTCAAAAGTAATCGAACTTAGTCATATTATATAACTATGGTGACGTGAGGTCGAAGTCTCACTCAAAGATAATCCCAATTACACTAATTAGATATTGGTAAGCGGGTATCGAACACAGGGAGATTGTGGAGTATGTGCCACTTTTACAACTTAAAAAATACTAAATTAGAAGCTTAAATGTAACTGTAATAAAAGGTTGTGGTTGACGAATTGATTTGAAAAATAAAAAACTAAATGACAATGTGAATTTTAGTTCTCTTAACAATTAAACAAAGATGATCTTCTTAGATTTTAGATTTCCATGTAAACAAACAATATTAGTGCAACTAGAAAAAACCACATAGACATGGTTCATGTAAATGAAATTGTGTGATAAAAGGGGACAAAGCACTTGGGTTGCAATCGCAAGGTTGTCACCCAATGATCAATCAATATATGTTAACCCAATTTCCTTCCCACTAAATCCCAATTGCAAATGGCACCAAGAACGTATGGTTTACAAATTCGATTAAACAAAATACTAAGCGTTACGAACAATCACATAAACATCATAGTGAAAAGCACCGAATGCTTAGATCACTATTTCAGAACTAGAGTACACAATTATCGTTGTTTACATCAAATCTTACATCCGAGAATAAAACGAAGACTTAGCCACTCATGAATCGATAGGTTGTGATGACGATGATAGATGATGCCATTGATGATTCCCTCTTGATTGTATTGTTGGAATATCTCCAAGAAATCTTTTTCTCCTATAAAAATCGCCCCCTAGCATCCCTGGTTCGTCTCCCAATTTTACTTGAAGACTTGGATCTCAAAAGTTCCACAAAAACTGCTCTTTTACTCGAATTTACGAGGCTGGAAAACCACCCCATCGTAAGTAGCTTACGGTGGCTTCAGACTATCCCACGATGGCCATGTGCTAACTGACGGTGACAGATTGTGCAATTGGCCACCACCGTAAGCGACGGTGGTGGCATAGCTTACACCGGGCCCAGGTTAATTCTTCTTGCTCTTTATTATTTTTCTTGACCAAACTTGCTCCAATATTCCCGATTCTTTATGCATCATTTAGTAAACTCATTTAGGCCTTTCGTACCTGCAAACACATTACTAAACGTAGTCATCTAGATCCATGGAATTATATGAATATAAACATCAAAGTACCATTTTTATCACATTTATTAAACAACCGACGGTGCAACCGTCATATGGTCATATATGTTGCCACATATATTTTTGTTGTAAAACTCATTTTGACGTAGCCTATTTCCTTTTGAATGAGAAATGTTGCTAAAAAAGACCTTTATATGTAAACCCAAAAAGGAATTCAAAACAAACTTAAAATAGAAAATAAAATAACATGTAGGAGAAGTATGATGACAAGTTCATATAATAAGTGTAACGGAAAAAACCAGCTAACATACCAAACCGTGCATGCTTTGTTGAGAGTCAAAAGAACCATCATGAGATGGTCACAATGCATTTAATTGGCCCTATAAAAGAGCTCGTAAGTACTCTATAAAGGTTGCAACTTTGAGCAATTTACACACACATATATATACACGGGTCAATTTGGTTTAACGGATCAAATGGGAAAACTTGAGAAATTGGCAAAAACTGAAATGGGTCAAATAGGTTGGAGTCCATAGCTGCTTATAAGATGATGCACCCATTAGTGATATAGTTAAAATATCATATTGCAAATTTAGTAGTATAGTTGTTGTCAATAACAAAACAAACATAAAAAAACCTTGTGTTTTAAAATTTAGCACTCACATAGTCACGTATGTTTCCCGGTATGTTTCCCGGATATACAGTCGCCAAAGGTATGTTTCCCGGATATACAGGTTGCTGAGTAGGAGACTCGTTCGCTGCAAAAAGGGAAAATGTATGTGATCAATCAAGAACCAAAGATAACCATATATGACTCGGTAACAGATAGACATTGATATAATCATTTATATTGGTTGCAATGCAATGCCAAACTATTAACAGCCACTGACCTTTCACTTTGCTTCACTATGTG
This sequence comes from Deinandra increscens subsp. villosa, assembly GCA_039602395.1. NCBI lineage: Eukaryota > Viridiplantae > Streptophyta > Magnoliopsida > Asterales > Asteraceae > Deinandra > Deinandra increscens. The sequence continues at coordinate 62,431,470 of JBCNJP010000006.1, forward strand.
TTCTTCAAATCTGTAGCAACTTATAGAAAAATGTGGAAAAGAACTGCAACAAAAAATGGAAACAAAATCATGAAAATCACTTCAAACTAAAATAGATGTTGGAATTTTGGGAGAAAAACTAGTGGAAAATGAGTTTTTTCACTAAGTGTGAAAATGAGTTTTTCACCAACTTTGGACTAAAATAAAATACAGATAACATAGGTTGTTGCCTCTGTATTTAATGGGTTTGTGTAGTACGTTGTGAGGGCTTTCCAACGCATCAAACCACGTCCAAATCCGAGCTCGTATGAATGAGATATCGAAGCTCAAAGTTGAGGTCTCGCAACTTGTGAAGCTGCGAAAATTAGAGAGAAAAATGCTAAGTATAGCATGTTAACTCATCCCACATTGGTTGGGGATTGAAACCAAAAGTGGTTTATAAGGTGGGAACCTTACCAACTATTGTTTCCTTTAGTAGGACACATCCCTTGGACCCTGAGGGGTGCGAAGCACCCCTAACTCGCACTCGCACTCGCACTCGCACACGCACGCGCGCGTGGCATGGGCGTATGAGGCGCAATGTGGCGCTTTGATGGCGCACTTTGCACTTCGCACGCTCGCATCGCCGCGAGCCGCTTGAGAGCCGCCTTATTGTTTTTGGGTTCAACCGGAAGGTGTTCCGGTTGAAGTCCAAGCGGACCTGTGTGGTCTGGGCAGATAGATCAAGCGGAACTGGGTTCAACCGAAAAGAAAAAATTCCAGCTTGAAGTTCAAGTGGAAAAAGGAGCTTGAACTTGAAGCTCAGTTGGAAAAGGAGCTTGAACTTGAAGCTCAGCTGAAAAGGAGCTTGAAGTTCAAGCGGAAGATCAGTTCTTCCGGAAACAGCTGTTACGCGGAGATTCCTCCGGATTGACAGCTGTAAACGCGTTTTGAGCTAAATAAGGTAATTCCGCGTTAATTAGAAATCAATTTGCATTAAAGACGTTTAATGCAAAGTTTGACTACGAATTATTTTTGTGTGCCCAATCTTATGACATGTACCAGACCAGATTTGGCTTATGCTGTGAGCAGACTAAGCCGGTACACGAGTAATCCGTGCGCGGTACATTGGAAAGCAATGACTCGTCTACTAAGGTACTTAAGATACACGAGAGACTATGGACTGCATTATACCCGAGATCCAGCAGTTATCGAAGGATACTGCGATGCGAATTGGATTTCGGATATAAAGGATTCCAAATCAACAAGCGGGTATGTGTTCACGCTTGGTGGCGCGGCTATTGCTTGGAAATCGGCTAAGCAAACTGTTATAGCGCGGTCCACAATGGAATCTGAGTTCATCGCCTTGGATAAGTCTGGTGAAGAGGCGGTATGGCTACGTCAATTTGTGGAAGAAATCCCAAGGTGGCCTATGCCAATGACGGCTATTTGCATACATTGTGACAGTAAATCGGCAATTGGGCGCGCCCAATCCATGATGTACAATGGCAAATCAAGGCACATTAGACGTAGACATAATACGGTACGACAACTAATCTCTACCGGAGTTATCTCAATTGACTATGTGAAGTCAAAAGATAACACTGCGGATCCGTTTACAAAAGGCTTAAGCAAAGAGTTAGTTTTGAAGTCGTCAAGGGGAATGGGACTAAAGCCCATTGGGTTGAAAGCTGATGCGAAGGAAAACCTAACCTATGAAAATGGAGATCCCAGGCTCTAGGTTCAATAGGACAACCTAATCGCATTAGCTAAGGTCACTGTGGGGGAGTACCCTAAAATCTTAAAAGGGAGTTGTGTACTTCCTAGTCCATTCCTATCACCAAACAGTGAAGTATGTGAGGTTAAGCATACGATGGTCAATGACTTTGTGTAAGTCATAGATGATTTTGAGTAAATCATAATACCAATGCTTTTAATGATTGTGGTAATCACCTATGCAAGAGAGAAGTGTGGTCGCTTCGAATGGATTTGTTGGGCACAAATCCTAGAGCTCTAGCAGAACCAGGCGAGTGTTCCAGGACCATGATTGGACACGACAATGAGGGCTAACCAAGTTAGGGAAAGTGTTGTGTGGGCATAATAACGGTTACACAAACGGTCGGTTGGTTCAAAGACATCGCGTCTACCAAACACCAGTAACCCAAGTATGTTTCACAAAGGAAGGTTCAAAGGGGACACCTACCTATCCTGCAATACTGGACTGCCGAAATTGCTCTTGATTCTTGAAGAATAGATCGATACCCATTCATGTGGGGGATTGTTGGAATTTTGGGAGAAAAACTAGTGGAAAATGAGTTTTTTCACTAAGTGTGAAAATGAGTTTTTCACCAACTTTGGACTAAAATAAAATACAGATAACATAGGTTGTTGCCTCTGTATTTAATGGGTTTGTGTAGTACGTTGTGAGGGCTTTCCAACGCATCAAACCACGTCCAAATCCGAGCTCGTATGAATGAGATATCGAAGCTCAAAGTTGAGGTCTCGCAACTTGTGAAGCTGCGAAAATTAGAGAGAAAAATGCTAAGTATAGCATGTTAACTCATCCCACATTGGTTGGGGATTGAAACCAAAAGTGGTTTATAAGGTGGGAACCTTACCAACTATTGTTTCCTTTAGTAGGACACATCCCTTGGACCCTGAGGGGTGCGAAGCACCCCTAACTCGCACTCGCACTCGCACTCGCACACGCACGCGCGCGTGGCATGGGCGTATGAGGCGCAATGTGGCGCTTTGATGGCGCACTTTGCACTTCGCACGCTCGCATCGCCGCGAGCCGCTTGAGAGCCGCCTTATTGTTTTTGGGTTCAACCGGAAGGTGTTCCGGTTGAAGTCCAAGCGGACCTGTGTGGTCTGGGCAGATAGATCAAGCGGAACTGGGTTCAACCGAAGAAAAAAATTCCAGCTTGAAGTTCAAGTGGAAAAAGGAGCTTGAACTTGAAGCTCAGTTGGAAAAGGAGCTTGAACTTGAAGCTCAGCTGAAAAGGAGCTTGAAGTTCAAGCGGAAGATCAGTTCTTCCGGAAACAGCTGTTACGCGGAGATTCCTCCGGATTGACAGCTGTAAACGCGTTTTGAGCTAAATAAGGTAATTCCGCGTTAATTAGAAATCAATTTGCATTAAAGACGTTTAATGCAAAGTTTGACTACGAATTATTTTTGTGTGCTCAACAAGTCATTCCCACCACTATATATACAGCCTCATTAGTTGAGGCTAGACACACCAGAATTCACAAGAATTCTTTCTCTCTGCCTCACCTCCATATTTTCTCTCATCTTCTTCATCGTTCTTGCTCTTCAAGCTTCAAGGTAACTTCAAGCTTAGAGTTATCCCGGCCGTACAATACGGTTTAGGCGATTGTACCCTGGGAAACAAAACGGATCTTCGGTAGACCCGGAATTTGTTTTAAGGGACCCGGGTTTTGACCCGAATCCTTCGCCAAAGATTCCTTGGAATCTTCATCGTTTTATTAAACTAATATCAAAATTGTTTTCCTTAAACCTTTTCATTTAAAACATTTTCTATAACTCACTGTTTGTTTTATTTCATTCAAAACATTAATATTTTATTTACAAGCATTTGTTAAACTTTGCTTTCATTTCATTTGTATTGCAATTTCATTTCGTTGTAATTCTTATTTATTTCCCTGTATGGTATATCATTTCCGTGTAACCTTTAATCATTTCCTTGTAATTGTTGATAGGAGTAGAATTTCATTTTCATTATATTGTAATAGATTAGATTTCTTTCTTTCGTTGTAATCGTACTTAAGGGTTGCAAACCACTTGGAAGCTTGTCGATCTTCCTAAGGGTTGCAAACCACTTGGAAAGAAGCCATCAAGTGTGAGATAGAGTCTATCTTGC
>JBCNJP010000006.1:62435808-62454414 GCA_039602395.1 Deinandra increscens subsp. villosa
ATATATGAATGGTATAGCAGCAAGATTACTTAAAAATTTACAGCAGCAGAGTAATAAAAAACTGACCAGCATGGGTACATCAGAAGATGTACACAAACAGATGTGTTCAGCAGAGGTATAAACATGATAAAAAGTATCAATAAAATGTAAGATATTAACTGATCAAGGTATGAATGGTATAGCAGCAGGGTTACACATCAGGATATTCTTATTCTTATTCTTCTTCATCATCGCTCACATTTTCATCTTCGCCATACCCTTCATCGTCTCCAACATCGTCATCGTCTTCATCTTGTTCATGATCAGCCTCATCACCCGAATCTTCATCACTTTCATCCATGGTATCATGATTTTGTTTGTGGCAAGTCCGACTGTTGTGCCCAGTACGACCACAATTTTGACATCTACGCTTCTTTTTACCTTTACTTTTAAATCCCTTTTCTTCTGCAGACTTGAATCGTTTATGAGATCCGGAACCCTTCATCTTCACTGTAATAGGTCTGCCTATCGGCACGTCTTTAGTTTGATCATGACCTAATAGACTAGCATACCTCTCCTTCTGTTTTGTTAGATCAACTTTAAATCGACACCCATCAGCCTTGCTCACAGCTTCTTTGACTTTATCGCGGAACAGTGTCAGTTCTTCCATATTACTTACCAAACTATTTACAACATACTCTGTAGACATCATGATTTCTTTGACAAGACCTTTAACATTCTCACTAATGGGATCAGCACCCTCCCGTTCAAGAATATGACTAGTAGACACATTCGGAATTGCATCTCTGGTCCATCTACGCATGATATATTTCTCTGGAAACCTTTCAACCTCACATACAGTTAAAACATAAAAAATATGACGACAGAGAAGCCCATACTGTTCGTAACGATTACATGTGCATGATAATGTCATGTCACTCTCTCTGAAAACAACCTAACAAAAAAAAATTAAACAATAAGTACAATATTTTAGAAAAGCTGCATCATAGAAAACACATATTCCAGCATAAAAATAAGGTCTACACATAAAGCAATTACTCCAGCATAAATATTCGGTCGCAAACAGAATGTGTCAAAATCCCCAGCATAGTGTTTTCCTGTTACAAAAACAATTATTCCAGCATAAAAAAGGAAAATATACCTCAGACAACCCTTTGTATGGTGACTTAAACTCCTTTATTGTGAATTTCAAGAAATCCTCAACTGTTGTTGTATTCAAACTCAAACAATCATTGACACCGGCCCTTATTTCTTCTTGAACGTCATAAAAAATTACTCTAGTATAAATCTTATCAGCCTGCCTTTCAAGAATTGATCCCGTCTTAAAATCTGGTGTTGTGTAACGAGTATCATGATCATTCTTCCTATGTTGATATCTCTGGCACTCAATTACAGTTTCAAAACTGCTAAAAAATTCTACAAGTGTGTTATCCACATTGGAAAACGCGCCAAAGAAATGATTTTCACTTTCAGATCTAGATGTTGTTCGCATCAACCCTGACATGTGCTCGTGACGGAAAAATGCAGGGATCCAATCTTCCCGCATCTCATACATGTCGTTAAACCACCGGTTCTCAGTCAATTTGAACCTAACCATTATACTATGCCATCGTTCCTCAAATTCAGTAATATTAATTGCATCAGTCCACACTACGTTACAAAGCTTGCGTTTGAAATATAAAAATCGGAACAACCGTTTACTAACCAGCAAAGATAAAAAGAAAAAAATATATAACACACAAAAGGAAAAAACAGTTACTCACAAAAAAAAACAAAACATAAAAAAAATGTAAAAGACATAACAACCTTAGATGCAAGCTTCTTCATGATATGCCACATGCACAAACGGTGTCTAACATTTGGAAATACCTCAATGATTGCACCTTTCATGCCATCATCTTGATCAGTAACAATTACTTTCGGATTAGACCCCATGCTGCTCTGGAAATTTCGAAGAAGCCAAGTGTAACTTTCAGTTGTCTCCGATCCCAGCAGAGCAGCAACAAAAGTAATATTGCAGTTATGATTGTCGTATGCCAGTAAATAGAACAAATACCATCTAATATCTAAAATTAAGAATGAAATTGCTCATTTCTGTAATATATTTAAAAAATGTAATAATTATGCCAGCATAAGATAATATTCGTATAATTAAATTACTTGTTTGAACGATAAGTGGCATCAAAAGCAACTACATCCCTAAAAACAAGAAAATTTATTTTCATTGCCTAATCAGCCCAAAACAAACCAGTAAGATTTCCATCAGTATCAACAGCGTAGTCACATGAAAATTCAGGGCAAAATTCTTTCTTCCTAAACAAACGTTTGACAACCATATCAGCATCAAACTCTGAGATAAATGTATTCATATCCCTTTTAAAATTCTTACAATCAACAGCTGTTACACCTACGTCCTCAAATCCACCATGCATCTTACGCATAATGTGAAAACCCCGAACTGGACCAATATTCAACTTTGATAAATCATATAATGTCTGTTGTTGGGTAAAAGACAAATGCCTCGATGAATTTAACAAGTAAATATCGCTTTCATGTACAAATTTGTGGTTGTGCTCCTCAACAAACGAATGAACTTTGTATCTTCCACAATCTGTAATTTTCAAGTTCAATTGTGCACGACATTGCGTCCTTTTTGAAGGTCGTTTGCGTTTATCTTTTGATTTCTTTTCAGCACCAGCACTATCGATAAACGTATCAATGAGGTGAAACTTTTTATGACCTTCTTTAGAGCATACAAAAAACTTTGATATAACAATTCCTTTTGCCTTCCTATCACCTCCTCTACGGACTTCAAAACCTCCTAACTTTGCATAATTTTTGTAAAAATCAAATGCTTCATCTATAGTATCAAAAACCATACCAATCTCAGGTTTAGCAGACTGTGCCACATCAGGTGAATACAATTTCTTTCCGGTTGTTTGAGATACACGTTCAACTCCATTTACAGAGTAATTAGGAATTGGTTGCCCATCATTAGCACAAAAATCAGCATCAACAAAATAAAAATTAACAAAACATTAAAACACCAGCATGAACTACCAGCATAGCAATACCACAGCACCCCCGTAATTCAGTAATAAAATAATGATAAAAAAATCAACTGGCAACACAACCTCCATAACATAACAGCATGATAACAGACAAAATAATCGTATATCAGATCATATTAGAATGATCGCCAAATTCAAGTTAATACAATCAGAAAACTGCTATCAGATCGAAAACGCATCATTACAATACAACGATAACCAGACCAGCATGATAACCTACGTGGATTACTAGACCAGCATCATAATATACGTCTAAACTCATAAAAATCAATTGCATACCTAAAACTACTATCCGATCGCTAAAATTTAAAAAGTTACCTTCAGTATGAACATTGTCATTTGAACTATCACTCGAGTCTGGAGAAGATACATCCATTGCAGAATCCATTAAAATTGAATTGATCAACAACTAATGGAAACCCGAATGATCGACAAAATTGTGTTAAACCCTAATCGACTTGTATAAATTTGAATTTGAAGATACTGCTTATCGAATGCAAAAACTTCGCGGTATAACATAAGTTGCCATAACAAACTAATAAGGCAAAATGACGTATACACCCTTGCGATGGAATTCATTAACATGATACGTGTCATTCTCTCCTTGGTGCGCACGGATCTTAGGCAAAAAGCATGTCCGCATATGATCGCCCTTATATATATATATATATATATTAACGTATACTACACGAATGGCTTTCTTTTTTTAATACTGCACATGTGTAGTGTTAAAAAAACCATGAAACGTTATTTTGTTTTAAATTTTTACAGAATTAAAGATAACATAATTTTTAAGATTTTTGGTGTAATTTTTTATAAAATATATTAACGTATAAATGAGTTATAAATGTTTTTGTATTTATTCTTGTGTTTTCGCAATAAATCATTGTTTTCGCATAATCATTCTCGTATATATATATATATATATATATATATATATATATATATATAGTGTGTGTGTGTGTGTGTGTGTGTGTGTGTGTGTGTGTGTGAAGAGGATCATTGGAAACTTCTTAAATATTGGAAAACCTGAAAAACCTAAGTATTTTAGTAAAATACCTATATAATATTTTTTGGTTGTCCAACTTTGATTTAAATTTCATTATTTATCTCTCCATTCCATCTCTCTTTTACGTATAACACCAGAAAACCTAGTTACTATTGTTACACATATGTAACTATATCGATGATGGTTACACCCGCTGTAACAAAAATGACTATGTTACACCAGTGTAACATGTTTAAATAAAGTGTAACGGAACGGAGGCTATATGTATGCACAAACGACAACAATAGTAAAGAAATAAAGTGTAGAGCTTGTAACACGACAAACACCTATATTATTGGTATGACATGAACCACCAAAAGGCTTCTTTAGAAGCTCCATTTCATGAACAAACAAAATATTTTAGTGCTCCAAACACCCCAAACACTCTAGGCGAATAGTGTTGGTTTTAGGTGTCCGATTGTCGGATAACATCAACGTTGCTATCGAGGTACGATCCAAGAGTTACACTTTGGGCAACAAACAAGAAAGGATTAGTTAAGTTGTTAATTATCCGATCATGATTAAATGGTATAAGTAAACGTCCATTATTATTTAGCGGAAATAATTATGGACATCGGGAAACAGTTTGGTGGACGTGTGTTTGAATCTTGCATCCGGGCTGCGTAACGACGCGTTAGGCCGTAACGGGTCGTTGAGCAAGTTTTAGATAACGAGTCATTATCGTGTAATGGCTCGTTACAAAGCAAGTCGAATTATAGTTGTGTTTATATGATAAACTTAAAACTACTAGGGTTGTTAATGTAACATATAGGCTGACTTGGAGAACAAGTCGACTTAAGCCTATAAATAGGAATTATATCCCTAAACCCTAACTAGGAGAGTTCTGGAGTTTTGAAGACAAGTTGGAGAACTTGGAGAACACACAAAAGAGAGAGGAGCAGCCCTGCAGCCGTCGTCGTCCCCTCCCTGCATCCGACCATCGGCCATGCTGCCGCTGCCACTATCGTTCGTTGATTTAATCCGCGAGTCTTGTCTTGGCTTCCCGTTCCTCCCATGAAAGGTACAAGTGTTATTATCTTTTAGTTTATATCTATGTTTCGTTTGTAAGAGTTATATACCGAAATTCTAATCGTGATCAATTGTATTTCTAGCGGAACTGTCTGTTGAACCATCGTGCCACGATTGGTTTTGTCACGACTAGTAAATCTGTTAATATGGGTTATTTGGATCTCTGGTGGGATCGGTTGAGAAACCGTCCTCGTGTACACGCTTCCGCACGTTACTTGTTTGTCAAGTCACGAAATAAAAAATTTAAAATCCGTACACGAGAATCCCAACAGTGGTATCAGAGCCACTTATAACTCCATATAAACGATTTATGTTGTTTTGTTGATTGTGATCACGTATGCAATAGAGCCTTTCAGTTTTTCTTGATTCGTAACTGCGTAACGGCTCGTTAGGCTTTAACGCCTCGTTATGTATTTCTCGGACAATGAATCGTTAAGTTGCAATGGGACTTTACGAGTATCCGGGATAACATCACGTTAACTGGTAACGAGCATGTTACCATTCGAGAATATTTGTCATTGTTTGTGGTTGTTTATTTTTCTGATTGATTGTTTCTTGGTTGTTCGTTCTTCTGAATTATATGTATTCTTTTTTTCGGGTATTTTGGGCCTGTAATTGTAATAGATAGGTTTTACCTTTTAGTTAGTATTAGTTGTAAAACCTAGACTGCATCAACATGGAGAGAAAATGACCACAAGAGGACAATGTCAACCGGAGATGATCGCAACGTGCAACGGAAGACCGAAGGGGTTGTTGTAACACGCGGCGTTCTCTAGGAGACCTGATTCACTTGGAGGCTTCGCACTACACGACGTTCTACCTATGCATCCATCACGGCTCGCGAACAAGCTATTGGACAGAGAGGTTGTTTCTATCTACAGAATCCCAGACGACCTGACAAGCATGGTGAGAGCAAGTGGGATCATGAATGAATTATTAGAATTATGTCATGTATTTTGTTTGCTAGTTTCGATTCCGTTCATTGGCTCGGGCGGAATCGAAAACCAGTAAAGGCTCAATTGCATGCTATATATTGTTGTGTTGTGAATGCATGTTATTGTTTGTCATGACATAGGCCATTAGATCACTATCTTAAAACGACAAGTTAATAAAAGGAGTTTTATTAAAGTTTTGAAAAGTTCAAATTGAATGAATAGTTCATTCGATTGGTTTCCTACAATAAATTAAATGTTTTTTTAAACCATAATTAATAAGTTAATAAAATCGGTTCGCGTAACGACCAACTTAGTTTTAATTAGGGTATTTAAAATTAGATCGGTCGAGTGATTGAAAGGAGTTTTAAATTATCACGAACTAAAGTAAAAATAGTTTACGAGACTTTATGGACGGCTTACGTCATGCAATAAGCCGTACATGTATAGAAATTGCGTGAGCGTTGTATCGTTTGCTAATCTAGTGATTATGAGATGAAACGAGATCAAAATGTAAATACAAATGAAATTTGTATTATTAATCTTGAGAGAAAACCCACATAGAAACACACACAAAAGATGTAGATATGACAAGAAGTTTATTCTCTATACAAGATAATGCTATTTATAGATGAACTAAATCAAGCCTAAACTCGATCAGCCGAACCTTAGTTTCGGACCAGGTTCGTGTGGTCCGAACTAGGATTTCGCCTAGAGTTCGGCTCACAACAAACTTTCATCACTTTGTCTTGTATTTGATACTTCACATGGCGACCTAGAATTATGCATCAACAAACTCCCCCTCGACATGTGCAGTATCAACTTCCACATAAACTTGTATCTTCAATCAAACTCTTCCTTAACTTGACGATGAGTCTGATCTTGAATACTTGACATTTCAGCTTGTGTAAACTCTTTATCAACAGCTTCAGAAGACTTGAAGTTGTGAAAATCTTTTCCCACATAGAAACCTGCCAACATAAATAATCTTGGTGCAAACGTCTCTTCGAGACTCCAAGATATTTTGATTTTGAAATTTGATTTCGTATTCCGTGTTGATCAATCGAAAAGAAAGAAGAAATAAAATCTTTTTGATTTTTAGAAACTTTATATCAAAACACACCTGAAATCTTTTTGGTATTTTCTGAAATGAAATGTAAATGCAATAGAGAATCAGACACTATTTTTGTCTTTTGTGAGAAAGATCACAACTTGGGATCATATTGGACATAACATGCTGAACTACACTTCAATTTCGATTATTGTAGCACATAAGTCATGTCGATTGCAGATATAATTTGTCCAACTTTAAAACTCATGCAAAATCATACTCATAACATCTGGATATGTTAAGATATTGATTAGATTTGCTTTGACCAGTGTACCCCACACTATCAGACATACTCAGATATGTTTTGCTTATCACACTTTGTGATTTCACTTGTGATTTAACACATAGTGATTGAATTCATGATATAGTCAACTGTATTCCATGCAAAAAGAAAAAGAATGTTAAATCATCTACCTTAAGGTCGATCTTTCGATACGCAGATAAGGCCTCGGATTTAACAAAATAAGAAAATAAAACAAGTTGAAATTGTATAACTCAACAACAATCAGGTCGGTCTTGTGGACACGCAGAGAAAGTCTGATGAGTTATACGAAACACCAAGAAAATAAAGCAGAACCTTAAATGAACAACTATCAGGTCGGTCTTGTGGACACGCAGAAATAGTCCGATCATTTAAGAAAATAAAGAAAATCAAACAAGTTTAAATTTTTGCAAAAAGAACACATGTATACACAGTGACTTCTCAATCTTCTTTTCACATATCTTTTTCTTGATATATCTTAAAATACGCATCAAGATGTTGTCCACTAGGTCAAGCATCAGATTTAGTGTATATCACATTTGACTACTTTCTGATTTGCCGAGCCTACCTTACACATCGATCAAATGGTCTTATGGCTTTTTTCATCTATTTTATCCATGAGTCAGACGATGTAAGCCAATGTACCATCATTTCCCAAACATGTCGGATACAATTTCTCATTTTTTTAATGTTTTTGAATTTTCATATTTTCTCACCCTAAAAATGACAAACTCTATGTTTCAGATTTTCATTTTTAACATTTGAAAAACAATACACTATTTTTGGATTTTTCAAAAATACAAACTCCCCATCAGAATGAGACAGAGTGTAAAACAAATGAAAAATTGATCAATCAACACGAATACTTGCAGTTTAGCATTTTGAAAACAAAATTGATTTTGAAATTCAATTTAAGTTATCATAGATATTTCACAATCAGCAATTTTCCAATCACTGAAAGATCTTCCTGAAATACCTGCTGACACCAAATAAAACATTGGATGCTTTGGGATCGACCCGATTTAACAACTTCGGGTCGCCTGGTGTCTTCCACATAGTCGTTGTTGGCCTTGGAAACAGATTTTGGTTTCCATATCATTGTGGACAAAAATTTTGAATCAGAACCTGAAAAATTGTTAACCGGCATCTTTGGTTGAGACCAAAATGGCTTACTAGTTGTTTTGAACTTTGGCGACCATGGTTCATCAAAACTTTTACCATTATTATCCACATATTTTGCATTGGTATGCACATATGCAGTCGTAGGACAATTTGCAGCAAAATGTCCAGGTCGACGACATGCATAGCAAATTCTTTCACGAACTTTTTGTGAGAATTTGGAAAAATTCTTTGGTTTCCAACTATGATTCGTAACAAAAGAATCATAGTAACCAAAAACATTATCAGAAGCAAATGATCATCAAATAAATTATCAAAATAATCATACCTAGGAGATGGACTCCTGGAAGATGATGACCCTCCAGAATAATAAGGTTTTTGCTTCGGAGGAGATGATTTCTTTGGATCCTTTTCTTTCGGAACTTTTTCTTTCTTCTTTTGTTGTTGGACTTGAACCGGTACTTCCTTGATCTCAAAACCCAAACCTTTGTTTATGTATCCTGGAACCTTGTTTGAACTTGAAGAAGAACCAGACGCGTCTCTTCCCTTAGCTTCTCTAGTGAATTTAGCTTTAATGTCTTTCAGTTTATTCTTCTGAATAAAAGCTTTTTCTTCTTCTGTTGCAAAAGAAGTATTCGAAGCAACCTTTTCACAGATATTTTCATTTTCCAAAAATGTAGACTTCGAATCAAATTTTGGAGCTTCACCCAACGGCTTCTGCTTTTTCTCCGATTTGGACTTTTTCTTCTTTGGTGAAGTGACAAACTTGGAGTAATCATGCAATCCTGCCTTTGGATCCAGAGGAGCAGATGAAAATTCAGATAAATCCACTGGCTGAGGGACCTTGTGGATATCATCCTTCTTGAAACTATCATTGCTTCGATCATGTTTGTACAAGAAGTTCAAAAATGTAGGCGAGAGATTGCAATTCTTCACTTGCCTTTTTAATTCCAAAATCTCCAACTTCAATTCTGAAATCTTATGCTGAGCTTCCAACAAATCTTTCTGTGACTTAATGAATTTTTCATTCAAATCATTATATTCATAATGCTGTCTTTTTCTGATCTCACATTCAGCTAAAACTTCTTCAGTTACAGTTTCCCACTTCTTCTTAAGGATCCCAACATCCTTTGTTAGAACTTCATTCTTATCTCGAAGAAGCACATTCGCATCGCGAAGTGTAGAAAGTTCTTCCTGAAGACCTAAAACTCTATCAGCAGCTTCAATAGCAATGGCATTTGCTTTCTCATACTTTTGCTGAACATGATAGCTTTTCTGAAACAAATTCTCAAAATCTTGAGCTACATCTAGAGCTTCAGCTTTAAATTTTTCACATTCTTCACTCAAAACTTTCTTCTCTTTTAACAAATCAGCATTAATCTTAGCAAGTTCAACACACTTTGGACATATTAAGGAAATTTCATTCTTAACTTCTTCTATGTCACTATCGTTCCCTTTATCATATATCATGCATGAACTTGTTTCAGAATCAGAATTAGTTGCCTAACCATCAATTTGTTCAGTCTTGAAAACAATATCACAATCCTTTTTGTCTGTCAATTCATTACTTTCTGATTCTAAACCACTAGATGCTGAATCATATGATTTTGAATCAGTAGAATCTGAACCAATCTTCATGGTCTGAATGTGTGCACATGTCTCACCTTTTTCTTTCAATGCATTCCATTTATCTTTCGCAGTCCAATATACATTGATTTCAAGAAATAACTCTCTTGAAAGAGCAGTTTTGATAATGTCTCTTGCTTTTTCTTCATTATTTGTATAATCCATTTCTTCTAGAGAAAGATGTCGATGAATTATTACATCTCCTCTTGCATCAGTAGGCCATTTGAATTGCTTATCGATTATCTTCCAAAAATATTTGAAATGTTTGTTGATATAAATCTCAAAATCAACTTTCCATTCATGATAATCTTCCCATTTCATCAGTGTAGGTATCATAGGACTAACTTGTGATGCACTCATTTTTGAACAATTTATGAAAAAATCAGTGCAATATGCTCGAATCACTCTTTACCAAAACCGAAAGATAACACACCAAAAACTTGAATCCCAAACTGAATCCCAAAAACTTCTTGAAAATCCCCACGTAACGGGGGTTCGGGGGCAGCGCCCCTGAGAAGCGGGGTCTAAGAGGCAGAGCCCCTGGCTGGGGTCGAGCTGAAAAAAATTCTTGACCAAAAACACTTCACTAAAAATGCATCAGAAACTTAACCGAACTCGTCCAAACTTAGCATATCCGAACCTCAAATGAACTGTGGCCGAACTGAAAATATACTTGTCCGAACTCTGCCGAACTGGAGGCGAACAGAGGATGAACTTCCTTGATCCGAACCTCAAACGAACCTTAACTGAACTAGATCTGAACCTCAGCCGAACTAGATCCGAACTCTGTCCAAACTCTATCCGAACTCTGTCCAAACTCTATCCGAACTCTGTCCAAACTCTATCCGAACTCTGTCCAAACTCTATCCGAACTCCGTCCAAACTCTATCCAAACTGTGTGTTTGGAGCAGTTATTTATCCGAACTGTGTGTTCTTGAGGTGAACTGAAAATGCATGAGACGAACCCAGACGAACCCAGACGAACGAAATCGTATTTTCTCTAAAATTTGCGATTTTGGATTTTTTGAATGAGATTTTCAACAGTAGGCAACTAAAATACAATAGGAACGTTCTGAAATCAATTTTAGCACAAAAAGCTCTCGAATTTGATGAAACTTGATGAAATTTCGCAAAAACCCACTTTCTTTCTCTAGAAAAACTCAAAAATCACTACAATTTGATTAGCAAATGGAACCAGAATGCTCTCATACAAAGTGATGAAATTGCGTGAGCGTTGGATCGTTTGCTAATCTAGTGATTATGAGATGAAACGAGATCAGAATGTAAATACAAATGAAATTTGTATTATTAAGTCATGAGAGAAAACCCACATAGAAACACACACAAAAGATGTAGATATGACAAGAAGTTTATTCTCTATACAAGACAATGCTATTTATAGATGAACTAATCAAGCCTAAACTCGATCAGCCGAACCTCAGTTTCGGACCAGGTTCGTGTGGTCCGAACTAGGAGTTCGCCTAGAGTTCGGCTCACAACAAACTTTCATCACTTTGTCTTGTATTTGATACTTCACATGGCGACCTAGAATTATGCATCAACACACTCCTTATATAAAAATTTACTTTTTCTTTTAACCCAATTATCTTTGTCTATTTCACTCTCTCTCTCTCTCTCTCTCTCTCTCTCTCTCTATATATATATATATATATATATATATATATATATATATATATATATATATATATGGGAAGGATCAAATAAAAACAAGATGTTATTGCGAAAACAAGAAAACAAATATTAAAACCTCTATAACTTCTTCATACGATAATATTTTTTTTTAAAATTTTGCACCAAAAGTCTTAAAATTATGTCACCTTTAATTCTGGGAAAAAAAAATTAAAAATATAAAATTTCGTGATTTTTTTTATTATTGCACATGTGCAATAATACGTATTAATTATATTACACATGTGCAATATTAACAAAAAACATTAATTTTTTAAAAAAAAAATTCAAGAATTAAAGATAACAGAATTATAAGATCTATGGTACAATTTTTTATCAAAAATATTAACGTATGAAAAAGTTATAGAGGTTTTAATATTATTGCACATGTGCAATAATAACTTTTTATTGCACATGTGCAATAATAAAAAAAATTAAAAAACGTCGAATTTTTTTTAATTTTCTCTAGAATTAAAGATAGCAAAATTATAAGATTTATATTGCAAGTTTTTATAAAAAATTTTAACATATGAAAAAGTTATAAAAGGTTTTAATATTATTGCATATGTGCAATAATAATAAAAAAAAATATTGCACAGGTGCAATAATAATTTTTAAAAATAAATTGTTTTTTTTTTTAATTTTTTCCAGAACTAAAGATAACATAATTTTAAAGATTTTGGTGCAATTTAAAAAAAAATATTAACGTATGAAAAAGTTTTAGAGGTTTTAATATTTGTTTTCGTGTTTTCGCAATAAAAGTTGTTTTCACATGATCCTTACCCTATATATATATATATATATATATATATATATATATACTAGGTTAGTAACCCGTATAATATACGGGTTGGATATTAGGTTCATAAGATGAGATCAATAAAAAAAATTGATGAGAACTTTGAAAATTATGAATGATATAATTCATTATCAATTTTTGGCTATGCTAAAGCATGTTAAATTCGTTCAAATTTAAGAGCTATAACAATATGAATTTTGTTTATCAAGTAATAGATCCACTAATTAGAGTAATCATGTTTGACCGATTTAATATTTTATTTTTTACGTTGCAGTGTAGTTAGATAGTTGACATTTTATCGACCAATGTTGCCATGTTTCAAATCTGGCATTATAAAGCAGTAGGACCGTCGACACGTCATTCTAATTGTTATAGCATATCAAATAGTTATCTTATGGTTGCTAATTAAAATAAAGGATTTGTTGACTATTATAATAACTATTTGTATGATGAATATTAGAGAATATTTTAAAATAGAATAAACAAAAATACAATATTATGAACTTTAAAAATGAAACTTTCTTAGATAATTAAAATATTAATCATAAATGGATTAATAAATATGTATACAAATATAAAAGCAAAAAGAACATTGTAAAGACATCAAGAAAAGCCAACCAAAATAAAATTAAACAGCATAACAATATCCAAAAGTGAATTGTTATAACGATTAATATTCACATGAAAGATAATTATTTTTATCAATTTTGTATAAATATTAATTTATTAATTTGTTAACATGAAATAAGTATTTAATTTTGTATTAAATGTAATTTTGAATTCTACATTTGAAATTTTTTGTATTAAATATAATGTTGAATTGTATTTTTGGAATGTAGTAATAATTAACATTCCTTATTTTTATATTTATTGTGGTGTTGACAAGTGAGATGATGATATGAATGATGATGTGGAGGCTTTACAAATGTGACATTTGGACACCACTTTAATGCTTTATTAGAATGAAAGATATATATATATATATATATATATATATATATATATATACTAGGTTAATAACCCGTGTACTACACGGGCTGAATTTAGGTTCATAATATTAATCAAAAGAAAAAAGAAAAAAAAACCGATTAAGAGAATTGAAAATTATGATTAACATAAAATTCTTAGAAAAAAATAAATGATAATTTAATAAATTAAGGAAATATTTATGTTTGACAAATTGTTGATTAACTTTCTTACAAACACTCAAATTATTTAGTAACTTTATCAAACCTATATTAATTTTGTTAATTTTTTTGAAATAAAAGTTAATTTGAACAAAATTGGTAATTAGTCTTAATTGGTGATTTACTAAATTTGTAATTTATTATGAGTTTGACATGTGGCAACGGTGATGTAGACCCTCTAAAATGAAGACAGGTGGCAAAATTTCTAGTGCTTTATTAGGATTAAGATATTCTTTAAAATGATAATTTGATAATAAAATGATGATTCTTCAAATGAAAAATAATGGATTTAAGCTGTATAACCTTTAAAAAAATCTTTTTAGAATCAAAAGAGTATAATCTTTCTATTTTCAAATTCAGTAAGATATGATTGATATCAAAACGAATGAATCACAATGAAAGGTCAAATCAGTTCACTGATTATTCCAAATGATTAATATTCTCTAAATATAATGTGAAATTTTGTTAGGAATATAAAACTCATATATGGAAGAACCAACGCATAAAAAGGAATTCAAGTCTCAACAATAATAATAAAAAACAAAACGAACTTATAACTTTTTCAAATTAAATACAAATAAGAAACACTTGGTAAATATTATTATTTTATTATTTATATAAAATAAAAATTATTATTATATAAATTCTTAATCTTTATAACCAATCAATTAACTTTTTTATTCTAACACTTGTGATCTACGAGTTTTTAACTTGATAACAACACATGGAAGTATTTCGTATGAGAACGTGCTATATTGGTTGCATGAGCCATGAGCCAATCAATTAGATTTTGTATTTTTTTCTTAATTATAATCATATATATTTACGAGTCAATAATTGAAATACTCAATTTTGTGGAGTAGTTCAAATATAGAATTATGATAGATTTTTCGATAAACTTGTGCGATGTTACGGTGGAAGGAGTGTCGGATCTAGAGGAAGTAGTAGTGGAACGAACCCAGATCTTCACAAAAATGGGACCTAAAGAACGTCAGAAGCTACCAGAGTTGTAGTTTTTGTCGTCGGGAGGAGGCGGAGTTGGGTCGGATGTGGACGTAAGATGGAAAATTTATTGACTTGAAAAATGACTAACCATTTAAAAATGACTTATTGACTTATTGTCTTTTTAAAAAGCTAATAAGTCAAAATAATTGTTTGACAAACTCAAAAGCATTTTACATTTTAGTTTTTTGTTAAAGGGTCAAAAAGGAGTTTTAAAAGCTAGAAAAACTTGACTTTTTGAAGTGTTTTTGGCTTTTTAATTGTGCAATTACCATAATACTCTTATTTAATCTTATATTCACCTAACCTTATACCCATATAATCTATTTTAAGTCATTTTATATAGAAAATAAGATATCTCACAATAAAAGCTAATCCAATCATTTTTTTTAAAGTCCTTATAAAAAATAAAAAAGTAATAAGTTAATACGCATTTTTACCTAAAAACATTTTTATACTCAAATAAGCACCCCAAACATACCCTAACTTTAATACTACAAAATAAATTGCTTTCTTTCATTTGTCTTTTTTTTTTCCAAAATATTTAATTAATTTTTTAGTTATAATTTTAATTTCATTTTCACGGATGCATATTTATTTTCAAGCCGTTTGTTTTTATTAATATTTAAATGGTAGTGTTTGAAGCTCTATAAATATTTAGAAATTTTTTTCTTGCTTTATATATATAAAGCGGGGGGGGGGGGGGGGGGGGGTTATAAGGAAAATGGGTGTAATGGTGGGGGGGGGAGGGGGTTATATGGCATTTAAAAAAAAAGTAACCAATAGAAAAAAAGCTGCAAAATCAAGAGAGGAAGGGGGGGGGGGGGGGGGGGGGAGGCGTTATCTATATAGCGCCTGGAGGGGAATTAGAAGAAGATGGCGCCGGGGGGGGGGGGGTGTGGGAGAAAGGCGCTATGGGCTCCACGGCGCCCCCCATGGAGCCCCATTACGGATAGCCTAAGTCTGTATTTTCAAATTTATAACTTTTTTTCTTTAATTTCAATTATCGAATTACATTTATTATAATATGCTATTATAAGTATTAATTTTTTTAAATCCACCCTTGCATAACATGAGTATGAAAAACTAGTATATATATAATTATATATATAGGGTATGGATATACTGAAAACTTCTCCGAGTTGGAAAAACCGCACAACTCCCCCAAAACATTTTTTTTCTTTAATTTTTTTAGTGATTCTATGCGAATACAATCCCAATGGTGAAAAAAACAAAAAAAAAACATTGATTAGGTTTTTTTTAAGTTTCCGAAATCTCACGTATGTAACATGCCTTGTTAGACTATTATGTATTATTGCTCTATGTAAATAAAATAGTTAATTTCAAGAGCTACTTCACACCAGAATGTATATTTATGTCATTCCAAGCAGCAAATATATATATATATATATAGAGAGAGAGAGAGAAAGAGAGAGGGAGAGGATAAACCTGTGTACTTAAACCACACAAAAGAAATAACTCAATATGGTATATCTCTTCACATTTAATCTTTTGTGACCTGACGTAATAGTAAATTTGCTAAACATTCTTCACATTTAGTGATTTAGCCCAAAAATAATTAGGTGTTGTGGACTTGTGGTCTATGTGTATCGAGCATGTGGTATATATATATATATATATATATATATATATATATATATATATATATATATATATATATATATATAACTTTTGTAAACAATGGGGGCATCAAAGCTCTCTCCCCAGTTTTTCAATCAGGTCTTCAACTTTTTTGGTTAACAGTGGTTTTGTTTTTCCAAAACCGTAAACAACTTTTTAATGGTTTTTTCAAAATCGTAAACAACTTTTTTATAGACAGTTTGCTTATTGGAAGAAAAACTAACTAAAGAACATACGTGAAAGTGTTGTACAATGGTACATTTGCTTATATGGGTTTGAAATTTTTATTTAAAAGTCAAAAGCGTGTTATGGTTTTCCTTAGGATAGAAATTTGCATAGAAGAAAAGCCATGGGAATGTTAGTAGGAAGAAACATAAACATTAAAAAATCTTAAATCACAATTTGATACTGAAATCTAATCAAATTGAATAAATGAAATGAAATTGTACCTTGAAGGTAATCAAAATTTTCACTTTCTAGACAATAATGAGGTTAAGCATCTTTCGCAAATTCATCTTATGCATACCCTGTAACAATCAAATATTTAAGGAAAAAAAAAGAAGTTTAATCATCTCTCAGTTCTCATAGATATCCATAACAGAAAGTGATTAAAATGGTAGATAACCAAATCCCAAAAGTCTAAAATCAACAACAAATGTAGATCTCATAAAGCAATACAAACAAAAAGACTAATACAACAACAAATCGATGAAAAAGATAACGTATTGATTAAACAATACAACACGAACGAACAAACATTTGTATTGAATAACAATTGATGATTAGAACCAAAAAAGACATTAAATACATTTTTTTATAGAATACCTCATTCTTCAACAGAAAATATCCCTTAAACACATAAACTTTGGCATAAATATCAATGATAACCGAAATAATCAAATTGCATATAGCCTAATCGATAATAGTCGTTGGCATCTGCAGTATTATACGTCAAATTGTTAGTCATGTGATTATTTTTTTGTCAAGTGATTTTGATTGCATACCTGTGTTTTAAAACAACTGTTTTTTTGTAGTTGTGCTTTCCCATTAGCAAGATGACCTACGTTGAAGATATCAATGAAGAATTGTTTTGAAGTCAAGCAAACCCAATAAATCCATCATCAAAAAATATCAAACTACCACAAAGACATAAATTGAACCATAAATCGTTCAAAACAGAAAGAGAAAACATCAGATCCTATTCAGTGGATAAAGTAAGTAGAAATCTCTCCAAACAAATACAGATAAAAAGAAATTGAAGACCTACGATTAGGGTTGAACGAAGAACCAACATAGACAAAGAAGGACACGAAATTGAAATGATAAACATAATTAAAACTCAATAATCTAACATGTAATCTTGATTACCGGAGAAAAAGACCGATTATAGAAGATGGGTAATCACCTGGAGAGGAAGAAGTCGATTATTGTAGATCGGTAATGACCCAATGCCTGTAATTTCAGTAACCGTTTGATCGGATTTAAAGAAAGAAAAGGCATCTACATACCTAAATCGCTGGATTAAGGAACAATTATACCTGAATCACTGGATTGAACAACTTTGAAACCAATTTTCTTTGATGTGCTCTCGATCAAGGAGCGTTGGAAGCAAATGGGTTCTTCGTAGCAGCGGCGGTATAATGAGGGTTGATGAAGTAGATTAGGGTTTGGATGGGAGATCGTTGACAGTGATCGACGAAGTAGATTAGGGTTTGGATGGGAGATCGTTGACAGAGATTGTAGGATCCGATCTTTCGGAGGAGCAGACTGAGAGGCTTCGAAATCTCTTATGCATCAGCGACGATGAATTTAAGGAATGTTGGGAATTAGGGTTTCTAAGTAGGTACGCATATAAGTCGGATTATTTGGTTTGGGTCGCTTTTTTTCTCTCAAGATCCGAACAGATCCGCGGATCATATAAGCGGATTGCATCTAGGCGGGAAAACCATTGAAAGGATTGTTGTGGTAATGCCACGTTGCATCCAATCTTTTCATATATATATTATATATATAGATATATAGATATAGATAGATATAAATATATAGGGAAAGGGTCTAGTGAAAAACATAGTTTTGTTGTGAAAACCTTG
>JBCNJP010000006.1:62454914-62585189 GCA_039602395.1 Deinandra increscens subsp. villosa
GGCGTCACAATTATGCCATGATGAAACATGTTTGATATCTGATTTATATGAACCCTTATCTATGATCAACCATTGGTGTCGTGTGTCGGTATGTCGAGTCATAGTTGCAACGTGCTATGTTATGGGCCATAGATACGTTAAGTAAAGATTAGACACGAAACTAATACCTAAGACCTAAACGTGTTCTAGGTCTTCGTTAAACAACAATATTTGGATTACTTGAAGAGTAGCAGTGCAACCAAAGGTGAGTGTCACTAACCCGCTTACCGTGAGTCCGTTGGGCCACACCGAACAACTTAACGAAAAACAATGCTGACAAACTCGAGAGTGCTAGGCACCTCACTGATAAACTTGAGAACTCGGGATGCTCGGCACCCACTTGATGAACTGAAGTGTTTTATGGGAACACTTGTGAACTCTGATCAAATCGCTTTTTGAAACAAAACTGAAAACATTTTAATATGGCTAGTGTAGGTTAAAGTCTAAACCATATGATATCACATGTTTTCTAAGGATGCCTTATAACTTAAAAGTCCTCAACTTAATTGTGCCATTAATTTGCGAAAGCGAGGGGATGTTGGGTAGATCTACTGGAGTTTGACAAACTCCGCCCCGTGGCACGGGAAGTGCACGGAGGAACAATATCAGCCTATTTGACCGTGATCCCGAGAGGACACGGGGGAGGCAGAAACCGCGATGACTAGGTCCGCACCGTACGGGATGGCTCGGCCCCCACAAATAAGTTAGCTTTGGTACAAACTTCCTTAGAGCATGGAACAACGGATTAGCTACCCGCGATATCGGTTGAGTCCTTTAACTTAACGGAACTAGTACATACCCGATGACGTGGTCACGGACAAGCCATTTATACACTGAGAATTAATTACGAGCATTGCTTTTCACAAATGAATATTTTGTAAGTACATTTTGATACGAACAATGATTATGAGACCGGGCCAATGCATGACAAGCCCACTGTGAACTCACCAACCGTTAGGTTGACACTTGCGTGGTTTAAACTTTTGCAGATCGCTAAGGAGTATCCGCTGGAGGTTGGCATGGCATTTGAAGACCTTTGTTTTGATAATTAAACTAAACTTGGGAATTTTAAAACAATGAAATTGTAAGGCACGTGGTTAGTGCCAGGATAACTATTTCCGCTGCGTATGTAATTTAAGACTTTGATTTCTATCTTGTGTTTGAACTAACCCTGATTCGTTTAGTATTTGTAACTATGGTTGTGGATCCTGGTCTAGTCGCGCCCCTTAACGGTATAAACACCGTTAGTGGTATTTTGGGGGTGCGACAGTATCGGGTTCATCTTCTACTGATACTGAGAAGTCGGCTAATTCAAGTGACAAGATTCAGTCTCAACCTGAGTTTGATAACAAGATCTTTTATGATTAAAAGAATGTAACTGAAGTAAAAGCTGAATTTTCTCGTTTAACGAAGAATGGACATTTTACACCTGAGGAGAAGATTTCTGGAAAGCATGAAGGATTGGGTTTTCACGGGATGAAAGACAAAGCTGAGAAGGTTCCAGCATCATCATCTCCAGATTTGAAAAAATTAAAGATGAAGAAAGTGAAAAAGGAAGTTTTTCAAGCTGATAAAGTTCAACCCGAACGGTTTTACAAACTCAAGGGCTCGGATCAATTATTTTCTGACAAAGAATTTCCACTTCATTGTGTTGATGCTCGAAAGATTGCTGAAGTCTTTGTGAAAGCTGACATTTCTTCTGAAAGTTCTCAATCTCGAAGCCCTACATTCAAATGGGTACATGATCACAGGCATCAGGTATATGATTCTCATTCTGATCATGTTCGAGATATTCATGTGTGTTCTTCGCAGGTACATCAAAGATGGAACAAAATGAAAAGAATCTGTTATATTTATCGCCGACTAGGGCATATGGAAATGAATTGTCCATTACCTGCTGATTCACCCCAAGGGTTTCATAAGAAACCAGTTTTTGGTAAACCTGCCAACATAAAGTTCTTTGATAAACAAGGTAGAGTTTTTGATGACGTTGAACCTACATTCTTTCATAAACAAACACGTTTTGTTCCAAAGTTTTCAAAGGTTCAAAGTGTAGGTTCATCATCACAGTCACCTGTGATTGTTTCATCAAAAACTGAATTACCAAAACAACAACAATGGAAACCTAAGGTGGTTTCTCAACAAAACAAGGACACTGGTCGACCAGAAGCGATACGCTTCGAGTCATTTTTGGACTAATTAGTTTGACCAGTGTGTAGGTATTTCTAGAAGACCTATCGACGATTGCAAAATTGTTGATGGAGGAGTATTCTGCTTAAGTTAAATTTTATGATAAATCTTTCTAACCTGCAAATTCTCTGAATTCTACATCTGCACCATATCCGTGTTGATTGATCACTTTTCTTTGTTTCCAAGTTTTTTTTCTCAAAAAGCCAAAAATAGAGTCTTGTTTTTATTTAAAATGAAAATCCAAAAGTAGAGTTTTCATTTTAAGGGGGAGAATTGTAAGTAAGGGGGAGTACTTGAGAAAATGCATGTTATGGGGAGAAGGTGAATACATGCCAAATATATAATGAAGGAAGGTGAATACATGCAAAATATAAAATTATGAGAATTGATCATTGCGAGATGATGGTACATTGACTTACGTATCTGACTCATGGATAGAGTAGATGAAAGAGCCATAAGATAATTGTTTGATGTGCTTGGTAGGCTCGGCAAATCAGAAAGTATTCAGATGTGATATACACTGAATACCAATGCTAGACCATGTGGATAACATCTTGATGCATATTTCATGACACAAAAAGGAAAGTGTGAAATTCAAAATGATAAGTCACTTTGTATACATGTGTTCATTTTGCAAAGATTTAAACTTGTTTGATTTTCTTTATTTTGTCAAACGATCGGACTTTCTCTGCGTATCGAAAGATCGACCTGATCGTTGTTCGTTTGACATTCTGCTTTATTTTCTTTGGTGTTTCGTATAACATCGGACTTTCTCTGCGTATCAAAAGATCGACCTGATCGTTGTTCGTTTGACGATCTGCTTTATTTTCTTTGGTGTTTCGTATAACTCATCGGGCTTTCTCTGCGTGTACGGGAGTACCGACCTGATTGTTGTTGGGTTATACAATTTCAACTTGTTTTTTTTTTCTTATTTTGTTAAATCCGAGGCCTTATCTGCGTATCGAAAGATCGACCTTAAGGTAGATGATTTAACGTTCTTATTTCTTTTTGCATGGAACACAGTTGACTATATCATGAAATATACTATGCTATTGTGAAAAAAAAATCACAAGTGCTGTCACACAAATGGAAAAAGAAAGAAAAACTGAAAATGTCTGATTATATATGATAGTGTGGGATACACTGGTCAAAGCAAATCTAATCAATACCTTAACATATCCAGATGTTATGAGTATGATTTTGTCTGAGTTTAAGTTGGACAAATTATACCAGCAATCAGCATGACTTATGTGCTTCGATTAATTGAAATTGAAGTGCAGTTCAGTACGTTATGTTCAATATGATCCCATATAGTGATCTTTCTCATACCAAAAATAGTGTTTGATTCTGTATTGCAATTTCATTTCATTTCAGAAAAGATCAAAAAGATTTTTGGTGTGTTTTAGCATAAACTTTGAAAAAATCAAAAAGATTTTGTTTCTGCTTTATTTTCGATCTGATCAACACGTGATACAAATCATTTTTAAAATCATATCTTGGAGTTTCAAAGAGATGTTTTGCGCCAAGATTATTTAAATGTTTGAGCAGGCTGCAATGTGCAAGATATCACAACTTCAAGTCTTCTGAAGATGTTGATGAAAGACCAGAGATACACTAAAATGTCATCAAGTATTCAAGATCACGCTACGATCGAGTTGAGGAGGAGTTTGTTTGAAGTTTCATTTCATTGAACGAACGGATTCTACACTTGAGGGGGAGCTTGATTGAAGATACAAAGTTGATGATGTTAAAGAGATACTGCACACGACGAGGGGAGTTTGTTGATACCTGATATGTGCGTCGTGTGAAGTATCAAGCAATGTACAAGATCAAGTTCAATTAGGTCTGGCCGAACCAGGTCCGAACCTGGAGTTCAGACTGGCCGAACCTGAGGTTCGGCCGAAGCTCGGCCAGTTGAGTATAAATATGTGTTTGGTCATTGTAATTGGGAGTTCTGAGCGTGAGAGATTTCAGCTAAGTGTGTGTTTCTGAGAGTGTTTTCTCTGTGTCTGTATTCTGAGTGTTACTGATTGTAATTGTTCGTTTTGATCAATAAATCAATCGGTTAATTACGTTTTGATGTCCGATTAGCTAGATCGAGTAGACGATCCGATGCTCACGCATTTTCAAACATTTCATCCCTGCCAAAAATAAATTAATAAGTGAATAAAGGTTATCCTTCATTCAAACTATCCTTGCTGCGAATTATTTTATGCTAGTTGTTTGATTATACTTACCACCCTTCACCCTGTGCTGTGAAAATATACTCTGCTGTCGCATTTTGCATCTTTCTCTCTCTGATTTGCTTCACCCCCTTGTCATGCCACTTGTTTTTATCAGCTTCATTTAAAGATTGAAAGTTTGCAAATTTTATCTGCACATCCTTCTTCAATAAGTTCACATCAGACAATAACATTTTCGATAAGTATTTGACCCTCAGGCCAATTATCTCTGTGTTTTGTTTTCCTGATTCATCTGTGAACACTTCTTTCCATTGCCCTGTTGGTCCCCCCATATAAGTTTCCATATGACGCATGGCGAATATGCCGCTGTCGAACTTATTTTTAGTTGTCCTCCATGACATCGTCATCCTTTTTGGAAGGCAGGTCTTAATCTTTTTGGATCTGATTGGACATACTTTTGAAAGATATCTTGCCAAGGTATCCCTCTTCAAATAGGTATATTATTAGAACTACATCTATAATCAATACATTTTACATTCTAGTTCGTTTTTATTACCAATACGATAGGTCTATTTCCATATTTTGTATGCACTGCTGCATTGTCTCTCCTGTTGTCAATTATCTCTATTGCAGGCTTTACAAAATCAAAGCAGACAACGTAGAACAAGTTATGTTGTTGAATGGGGCAGAACAGAAGGTCGACCTTTCTCATGGTATTGTAAGGTGATGATTCCAAACAAGATTGAATATTTATCTCCATAATATCTACCCTCTCTTATGGGGTACACTGTGTTTTAAAATTGTCTTCCGACATAAACAGTTTTGTTAGAGCAGCATAACAAAGATATTACATTGTTTTTGAAATTTAACAATAATTGTTCCGTACCAACACATCACAAGTACAGAATAGCCGTGCTGGTGAATCACTGCTTTTAGCATTCTCCTCATTGTTGAGAACTTGAACCCAGTAGTTCAATATGTTCTCATTAACATATTCATCAGCGTAAAGCGAATGTAGATGCTTCCGCTTTAAGATGTTACCAGCAGCGGTTTGAAACATTTTTTCACTGTGTCATAATGCCGCAAACAAATTTTAATTATTCTATCTGATGATTACGTATAAAACAACCATAATATAAAATTTAAACATTATATATCAGATATATAAAAATACCTTTCCTGTCCTTGCCCATACAAAAAACACTCAAATATATCTCCTTCCAACTTTGTGATTCTTGAGCCAACATTCACTTTCCTATCCTTATATGGAGACTTTAAAGCATCAGCCAATTTTATCAAACGTTGCCTCCTATGATGTTGTTCTTTTGATCAGGTGGAAGCACTACAAGTGGCTTAAGATGCTTTGCTTCGGACTTTATGATAGCTTTATCATCAGTAACTATTGGTTCTTCACCAGCACATGTTGTGCTTTTTGTTACATTTGCAGCTAAATTATCAACATCACAATCTCCTTTATCATGAACCTCTGCCGGGTTAAATTTATCAAGTGGCACAGGCGTTAACACCATTGTTCCTGTGTTCTTTCTTGTGTAAAACTGAGTTAATTGCTACTGGTGTATTGGCTGAGCTTGAACAAGTGTCTTAAACATATCCTTATTTTTTCCTTCTTCTGCCAGAAACGGGAGTTTTGAAATCAGTACCCCAACATTGACATCATCTGTAGGAGATGAAGATGGAGTCAGTTGACTTATATTCAAGTCAAATGAAGGCAGACCATATGTTTTATCTCTCTTACCCTTATGTTTCAGTCCTTGTTCAACTGAGTCAGCATAGTCTACCATCTCTTGCATACATGTGGCAGACTGGCAGTTATATTTTGAGAGTCATATATGGTCATCTCTTCAGTTTTTCCCATATATTCCTGGGTTGCAATATCAGTTTTTGTAACTCCAACAGATTTTGTTGCTGTATCCACTAAATAATTCTGTTCTACCACCTTCCATGCACCTATCACATCCTTTTCAGGTGTTTCTGCTGACACCCCTTCTCCACCAACTACTCCAGCATTCTCTTTTACCAACTTACATGCAGATATCTCTTCTTCTACAGTTGTCTCTGCTGGCACCCCAACAACCCCAACATCACCAACAACTCCTCCAGAACCCTCTTTTACCAACTTACCTGCACCTATCTCTTCTTTCTCAGTTGTCTCTGCTGGCACCCCTTCTCCAACAAAACCACCGGCATCATCTTCAACCACATTCCTTGCACCCATGTCTTCTTTTTTAGAAGTCTCTGCTGCCATACCTCCTACACCAACATCACTCCCCTTATTGATATTCAAGTCTTCATCATCATCCCTTTGTTCTGGGCTTTTCCTGCTGCCATACTTTGTTAGTCTAGACTGCCACTGACAAATCACTTCACTTATTGACTCACTTCCGGGATAAACCTCTATTGATTCTTCAATCAACTTATCAACTTCTTCAACAAATTTGTCAAGCTCCTTTGTTTTCTTTCTCAGTAAGTAAACCCAATCATGTTTTCAATTATTTTTTGTTTTTGTTTGTTAATTGACAAAATAATCATATATCAGATCATATTAGAATGATCGCCAAATTCAAGTGAATACAATCAGAAAACTGCTATCAGATCGAAAACACATCATTACAATACAACGATAACCAGACCAACATGATAACCTACGTGGATTACCAGACCAGCATCATAATATACGTCTAAACTCATAAAAATCAATTTCATACCTAAAAATACTATCCGATCGCTAAAATATAAAAATTACCTTCAGTATGAACATTGTCATTTGAACTATCACTCGAGTCTGGATAAGATACATCCATTGCACTATCTTCCATTCGATATCTTCCGCTTCTGCTGCGTCTGATCCTTCTGGGCTTTCACTTTCTTCGTCTCCATCAGCATCTGTGTCTTCATCTTCACGTGAACCAGATCCTGTTGGTCCTTCTTTTTCTTCGTCTTCTTCTGCATCATCATCTAAATTTGCATATGTTCCTGCTGCTCTCTTATCAGCAGAAGCAGAGTTTGTACTACTGCTGGTGGCTGCCACTGAATATACTACCCTTTCCTTCTTTTCTGCTGCATATCGTGTAATTAATTGTCTTGTTCCTTGACATTTCCATTTCATTATCTTCCTCTTTTGCTGCGTCTGATCCTTCTGGGCTTTCACTTTCTTCGTCTCCATAAGCATCTGTGTCTTCATCTTCACGTGAACTTGATCCTGCTGGTCCTTCTTTTTCTTCGTCTCCTTCTGCATCTGCATCATCATCTAAATTTGCATATGTTCCTGCTACACTCTTATCAGCAGAAGCAGAGTCTGTACTACTGCTGGTGGCTGCCACTGAATATACTACCCTTTCCTTCTTTTTTGCTGTAGATCGTGTAATTAATTGTCTTGTTCCTTGACATCTCCATTTCACTATCTTCCTCTTCTGTTGCGTCTGATCCTTCTGGGCTTTCACTTTCTTCGTCTCCATCAGCATCTGTGTCTTCATCTTCACGAGAACCTGATCCTGCTGGTCCTTCTTTTTCTTCGTCTCCTTCTGCATCTGCATCATCATCTAAATTTGCATCTCTTCCTATATATATATATATATATATATATATATATATATATATATATATATATATATATATAAAATCACACAATAAATCTTATAATTATGTTATCTTTTTGTGTTTTTTAATGCTGCACATGTGCAGTATTAAAAAACTACATACATGTGGCATACATTTAATTTATTTAAAAAATTTACACCATAAATCTTATAATTCTGAAAAAAGATTTAAAGTTTTATAATCGTGTCTTTATAAAGGGAAGAAGATGAGGGTGAGACTGTTGGTTTTCTTTTTAAATAAATAAATAAATAAACGATCAGGAGTATAGGTGCATGGGTTTTTAAGGGTAAAATTACCCTTTTACCCTAGAATATGCCAATCATGTACCCACTTAACGGTTAATTTGGATGCCAGTTAGTAAAAATGTCAATTTCTGAAAAAAGAAACTAACTTTAAAGGTTGTCTCGTGTAATTAGTTTTGAGAAATGTTAAAATCCATAATTTCAATAATTATAAAGGACGTAATCCGTAATTTACTCAATATATAATATATGGTGCGAATAAGAAAAAAAAATACATTAACTTGTACTAAAATTATGAGTTTTTTTATGTGCTACACATGTGCATCACTAAAAAAAACAAAACAAAACGTTAATTTTTTTTTTAAATTTTCAAGAATTAAAGATAACATAATTCTAAGACTTTTGGTGTAAATTTTAAAAAAATATATATATACGTATGAAGAAGTTATAGAGGTTTTAATATGTGTTTTCGTATGATTCTTACCACATATATATATATATAGTCAAAAGTTCATTGTAGACCCCTTAAAAACTGTAGACCCCATAGACCATATATTGTTCTATAAAACTCACTAAAAATCATAAAACTCTTTGTTGTTGAATTTGATATTTTATTTTTTTTTATTTTTTTCATATTTCTATTTTTATATTTTAATTTAGGGTTTATTTCTTATGTTTTTAGTTTTTTATTTTCTTAATTTGAAATTATAATTTTCAGTGAGTTTTATAGAACATCGAGTTTAAAAGTTGTAGTGAGTTTTGAAAACAATGAGTTTAAACACAATAGTGAGTTTTAAACTTAATAGTGAGTTTTATAATTTGTATTGATTTTTATAATTTTCAATGAGTTTTATAGAATATTGATTTTTAAAGTTGTAGTGAGTTTTAAACACAATAGTGAGATTTAAAACTCAATAATGAGTTTTATAATTTTTAGCGAGTTTTATAAAAAACAATATAATTTCTTTTAATAGCAATTATATTTCAATGTCTCCAAAAACTTTCTATGTTTACTTTTTGATTTTTAAAAACATATCGCATAAAAAAAACCAAACTCAACAGCAATGAGTTTTATAATTTTTAGTGAGTTTTATAGAACAATAGGGGTCTACGGGGCCTACACTTTTTAGGGGTCAACAATGAACCTCACCCTATATATATATATATATATATATAATATATATATATATATATATATATATATATATACTAGGTTAGTAACCCGTGTAATACACGGGTTGACTAAAGATTATTAATGTGAGATAACTAAAAAAATAATAAAATATTTAAAAATTATGAATAACATAATTCTTAATCATTTTTGTAAAGTTTGACATGATTGAATTTTTAATAATTTTGAAAGAAAATTAATTTGAAAATTTTGTTTTTAAATTTGGAAGTTTGACATGATTATATTCAATTA
Source organism: Deinandra increscens subsp. villosa (assembly GCA_039602395.1). Taxonomy (NCBI): domain Eukaryota; kingdom Viridiplantae; phylum Streptophyta; class Magnoliopsida; order Asterales; family Asteraceae; genus Deinandra; species Deinandra increscens. Next base: position 62,464,610 of record JBCNJP010000006.1, read on the forward strand.
TATTCAATATTTAAGGTATATATTGAGGTTGATTGTGGTGATGACAAATGGAAAAATCCTAGGTGGACACCCTAGAAAGAAGCCATGTGTCTTCCAAAGTTATTGCTTTATTAGATGTAAAGATATATATATATAGAGAGAGAGAGAGAGAGAAAGAAAGGATCATTGGAAAACCTTTTCATATTGGAAAACCTGAAAAACTCTTTTCAACCAATCAAATTAATGTATTTAATTTTAATATTTCTTTTATATTAAAGGATATAAATGTAAAGTTACATAATCTATTTTAGGAAAATAATATTTTTTAATTCCTATTAACTACTATCCTTAATATCATGGATTAAAATCATCTCCTTTTCTAACTAAAAATGCATATCACGTATTCAACTTCCCAAACCCTAATTGGAGCCATCTTGGTGCGTTGAAGGGGAAGAACGACGGTTCATGCTATCTGCTAATCCGAACAACCTCTCTCTCCTTCCTTCATTTCTAATCACGACAACAACGACAACCACAGGCGGCGCAGTGGCGGCGTTATTCTGCTCAAACTTAGGCAGCGGATGTGGATCCCCGAGTGGTCTATATCGAATTCGCATGTTCTTCGTTCTCGCAACCCTAATCGGATTCGCAGGTTTTGATAAGACGCTCTTATTCTTTTGCAGGTTCTTGATGTTTTGATGCTGTTGTTATCATCTTGTTAAACCACTGTCGAATTCCGAACAAAGATGAGCTAGGAAACAAAGATCAGCGAAGAACACGGTGATGATGAAGGTTACATTGATGAACAACTTGTTTTGTTAGTTTGTAAATTGTATTCGTGGTTCTATTGTTTCTAGATCTGATTACACGTAAGTAACACTCTTGTTTCACATGTATTTAGTTGATGTTACACGAATGTTACATTGATGTAACACCTTGTTTTGTCAGTTTTGTAAATTGTTTTGTGGTTCTGTTGTTTCTAGATCTGATTACATGTATGTAACACTTTTATTTCACATGTTCTTAATTGGTGTTACAAGAATGTATATTACACAGTTGTAACAAAATTTGTATACGTTGATTAGTTTACTATATTACATCTTTATTTCTTGTAAAAATGTTATATAGGTGTAACACATTGGTATATGTTCATGTTGTTTTTGTTAGTTTACTATATTACATCTTTACTTTTTTGAAATATTACATGAAGTTATTATTACAATTGTGTAACAAATCGTTACTCTGGTGATGAACTGGTGATTAACGATTTTTTTTCTTTTATAAATTTTGTTTGTTTTCTTTTATAAAATTTTGTCTGAAATTTAAAATTAAAGGAGAGAGAGATATATATTTTAGGAAAGATGAGATTGGAGAGAGAAATTAATTAAAACATTTACTAATAAAATTTTGATTTGTCTATTAGACTACACGCAATGGTTACTAGAAGCCCTTTCCACAAACTGCCCAGTCATCATGCCACATCAGCTTTTTTCCAGCCCTTCCCACAAACTCCTTTTGGCCCCAACAATGCCCTTTCCACAAACTTCCGTTTATTTCCACATCACCATTTCTTTTATCCAATAAATTAATTACTTTTATTTATATAATATAATTTTATCTAATATTAATTTGTTTTATTTATATAATGATATAGTTATTATAAATTAATTATTTATGATACAATTATTTTTATAAATTAATTACTTAAACTTAAATAAATAAATAAAAATAAATAGGGATCAATTCCTTACTTTTTTCAAACGGTAACATATTCAAACGGTCACTTTTTCAACTATAAATATGGATCAATTCCTCACTTTTTTCTCACAACACACAAGACATTCAAAATCACAATGACGAGATGGACAGCAATTGATGAGACTAAGTTAGCACAAGCTTGGCTAATTCCTTCAAGAGAAGCGAACAACCTGAGTACAGTGGTGTTTTGGGCACAAGTGGAGCAACGTTACAAAACATCAGGACCTACCGTCCAAAGGAACGCACATCAACTAAGAAGCCATTGGCAATTGTTTAAGGGGAAGATTGTGAGATTCAATGAACTTTATTTGTTTTTAAACAATAATCTGAATCACGCAAAACAAGAGTATGTCATCAGGAATGGCATTCCTTTCAGCTATGAACATGTTTGGAATGTGGTCAAGGGACACCCCAACTTCAACCACGAGTAGAATGTATGATTGTTGTATGTTTTGTTGTGTTCTCAAAATAAGTAGAATTTTAGGATTTTTTGTATGTGTGTTGTTTTTTTTAATAAGTAGAATTTTAGGACTTTATTGTATTTTTATTTATGTTTAATGTGAGATTGTTTCAAATTGTGTGTAGAACTTTAAAAAAATAGACGTTAGGAAAAAGACAAAATTAAAACTGAACATTAGTTAATTAAATAAATAAAAAAGATGAATTAACATTATTTATTAAACATATTGATTTCAATTATTTATAAAAATTTAACATTTATCAAAACTAAAAATGAAAAGTCATAGAAGAAAAAGAGAAAAGAAATGAAATAAAAGAAAAAGAAGACAGAAAAAGATAAAGAGATGATAAGATTTGTTTGAAAAAAAAATCAAAATCATTCAATGGCCCCACCAATCTGCCCGTTCTTCGCCCTTCTTCACGGGCTACACCGCCCGAAAACCGTCCACCTCACTACCATCATCGGAGGCCCGCCAGAGGGGCACCTCCACGTCAGCTGAGGGCGGTGATTTTTTGCACCGTTGTGTGCAGTCTTATGCCCTTCATTAAACCCCCCAAATTTATCATCTTGCCCTTATTTGATCTCAACCATTAATTTTAAATCAATGGTTAGAAAGTGGTTTTACAGGTTTCCTAAAAATGAATGGTTTTCCATGGATCTTTACCCTATATATATATATATATATATATATATATATATATATATATATATATATATATATATATATATAGGGAGAGGATCATTTGAGAACCAATTGGTTTGAGAACTAAAAAGAACCATTCTAAGCCACTAGTTTATATACATGGAAAACCCCCCCATGAATTATAGTGGTCCCCACCTGAAATTAGTGGTTGAGATTTAGTTCTCAAAAGTTCTCAAAAGAAAAAGTTCTCATTTGAACCTAACCCTATATATATATATATATATATATATATATATATATATATATATATATATAGGGTGAGGTTCATTATAGACCCCCTTAAAAAGTGTAGACCCGTAGACCCCTATATTGTTCTATAAAACTCACTAAAAATTATAAAACTCATTGCTGTTTAGTTTGGTTTTTTTACTTTTATTTTATAATTTTTTATGCGATATGTTTATAAAAACCAAAAAGAAAACCTAGAAAGTTGTTGGAGACATTGAAATATAATTGTTGTTAAAAAAAATTATTCGACACTAGATATTCATCTTAATCTTAAATTTTGTTTGTTAATCTTAATATGTCATATTTCTATCTTTATATTTTAATTTAGGGTTTATTTCTAATGTTTTTAGTTTTTCCTTTTTATTTTTTATTTTTATTAATTTAAAATAACAATTTTTAGTGAGTTTTATAGAACGAAAATTTTTAAAGTTGCATTGAGTTTTAAGAACAATGACATTTAAACACAACACTGAGTTTTAAACTTAATAGTGACTTTTATAATTTGTAGTTTGTTTTATAATTTGTAGTGAGTTTTATAATTTTCATTGAGTTCTATAGAACATCAATTATTAAATTTGTAGTGAGTTTTAAACACAGCAGTGAGTTTAAACATAACAGTGAGTTTTAAAACTCAGTAATGAGTTTAAACACAACAGTGAGTTTTAAAACTCAAAAATGAGTTTTATAAATTTTGGTGAGTTTTATAGAACAATTATATTTCAATGTCTCCAACAACTTTCTACGTTTTCTTTTTGGTTTTTAAAATATCACATAAAAAAAATACAAAATAGAAATAAAAAAAACAAATTCGAAAACAATGAGTTTTATAAATTTAGTGAGTTTTATAGAACAATATATGGGGTCTATGGGTCTACACTTTTTATGGAGGTCTACAATGAACATTTGTCTATATATATATATATATATATATATATATATATATATATATATATATATATATGGAGATGATCATTTGAGAACTAATTGGTTTTGAGAACTTTTAAGAACCATTCTAAGTCACTAGTTTATATATATGGAAAATCACTTCATGAATTATAGTGGTACCCACCTAAAATTAGTGGTTAAGATTTAGTTTTGAAAAGTTCTAATTTGAACCTAACTAACTATATATATATATAGGGGAAAGTTATTGTACAAAGGACGTTTTCCGTGCGAAGTGTGTGAAGGGATCTTCGCCACTCATATGCGGGGTTTTTTTTTATCTGATGGCGCTAAAATAAAACACACTTAATTAATTTAAAAAAAGAACGCGGATTCAGTAAAATTGGTATTAAAGTCTTTTCAACATTAAATGAAAACACGCATACGTAAAAAAATATTTACGCATCAACACAAAAAAACAACGCAAACCTAACACTTCAAACAAATAACGCATACTTGAAATAAAAATCACGCATACACATTTAAAAACTCACAAAAATACAAACCTAACTAAAAATGTCTAACACTTAATAAAAAAATGCATGTATACTAATAAATAACGCACACTTACGTTTTATAGATGAAAATAACACATATTTGATATGAAAATAACGCATACACTCTAAAAACTCACAAAAACACACCCTACCTGTCTTACACTTAAAAAAACGCATGTTATTAATAAAAATAACGCAAACACACAGAACATAATCTCTCCTGTTAAAAAATCACGCATTAATATCCTAAGACACTTAAAAATTTACGCATTATAATTAAAAAAATCATGCACGTTGTTCTAAAAATCACGCATAACTCCATAAAACTCACAAAAACCACATGATTTCACACTTAAATAAAATAACGCATGATGTTAAAATAAAATAACTCAACCAATATAATTCAAAAGCATATAATAGATTAAAAAGAAAACAGTGCCATATATTAATATTTATAAAAATTTACAAGTGGAAGAGATAAAAAAACATAATAAAAACATCAAAAAAAAACCCCAAAAAATGGGTGCCTAAATCTTCTTAAATATTTCAGCAGCCTCCACCCTGTCCTTACCCTTCTTAATGGTACTGTCGACAACACCACTAAGGAGGGCATGCATCTCCTCCTTCAGCTCCAGCTACCGAGTAATATACTCAGCAGCATCCTCTTTCATCGCGGACTCCGGCTCATCCACAAGCTCCTAAAGCATCCTGATGTGGACTTGGATGCTGTTGACAGTAAGACCCCTGTTCATGGTGAAAGAATTACGCATTATGCGATCATCCTTCGATTATTTCGCATACATTTGTTCAACAATTTGCATGACTGCGTTTTTAGACGCAAAGTTAGGGTTAGATGAAGAAGACGCCAATTTTCTTATGTTAAAAGGATGAGAAAATGAATTTAGGTCTGGGATATATGGGGGATTTGAGGACTTTGTGCGTCGAGTAAGGAATGTGCATGAAGAAAGACATAATATATATATACAGAAACATAAAAAATGGAGGAAAAATGAAACGTCAGATAAAAAAAAAAGTTAAAATCGCTTCCATTTCACCTCCCCCACCCGTCCCCATTAATACAATAATAAATAAAAATGCAGGTGACGCATTTAATACCACGCGAATCTCATCATCCACCGTCTATAAAACTAGGCAGTCGATTACATTTTGAAATCACGCAAACACAGTTCATTAAATTACACATCAAATCACAAAAACAAAGATAAGCGAAAAAATGTCTTCATCTTCCTCCAACACCACAGAAGCCAACAACAACGCTCTCAAGGAGAAACTAACTCGGCAAATAATGTTGGAGTACAACAAGGAGACACTGCTGGTAGACGTCCTCGAACAAAGTTTCGAAAGCCTCCAAGAAACCACGCAAGCCAGAGAAGAAATCGCGCAGAAGATAAGTAGTCTGCCAAAGAATTCACTTCAAGATATTGTCCGTTTGTTCATGATAGACTAGGACAAAACGGATATGGAGCAGATGGAAACAATAAACAAAATACTCGAGGCTATGAGTGCCTCTCTTGAGTTAAAAAAGTCTTTTTTACAAGCCTATCAGTAGAGGATGTATCCCTGTTATCAAATAATAATAATACTAATTTTTGTATTTCTTCATTTATGTTGGTTTATGTTTACTTTAATTTATGCAAATTATTAAAAATCAAAAACACATATAAAATGATTATTCAAAAAAAAAAAAACTAACCAGTAATATATAAAAACAATTAGAACTTAGAAATTACGCAAACTACAACTAATCACGCAAATGATAAAATTACGCAGATATTAAAATAAATCACGCAAACACAGAAAACTCTAGTAATAAACTAAAACGAAGCTACTTAGTCTTTATCAATGATTCTGCAAAAAAAAATAAAAATCAACTTTAAAAAAATTGGCAAGTGTAACAATAAAATACATCATTATTACGCACACTATAATTGTGTGTGGCACCACCTGAAAATACATGAACATATGTTCGAAATTGTTTTGAGATTCTATTATCACGCATTTTACTTGTAATTTCTCGCATGAAGTAACTCATAAAATTAAGGTCACAACAAACCACGCAACGACATATAATTAAAACACAAAAAAATCACGCAACACAATAAAAAAAAACAAAAATAAAATTACGCAATTATTAAATAAAAACGCAAACAGAAAAACTCTTACAAAAGAATAAAAACATGAACATAAGTTAAAAAATTAATTAATTGACTCTCTATAATCACGCATGTTGTTTTTATTTTGATGCATGAAGAAACTCGATATAAACACCTTGCAACAAATCACGCAACCGCATGAAAGAACGTTGTGACGTAATTTCCGTATATTTTAATTAAAAACTTTAGATTGACAAAAATGCCCATCCGCATCCAGAAAGAAAACGTCACGAGTCGGCCTCCCCTTCCTTCGCACGCTTCGCACGGAAAAAAACCTTTGTATTTGAACTTTCACACACACACACACACACACACACACACACACACACACATATATATATATATATATATATATATATAGATATATATATATAGTCGGAGGTTCATTGTAGATACATCTAAAAAGTTAAGACCCTCATACCTCACTTTTCACCATTAGATCTCTTCATCTAACGGTTGCGATTAATTTCTTCTCTATTTTTTTTCTCTATTTAGAAAATTCCGCAGCAAAATCGAGTTATTTCAAATGCGAAATAGAATAAATACGGATGCGAAATAGGGGGTCTATGATTCTACACTTTTAGAAGGTTTACAATGGACCTCCCCATATATATATTATATTTTAAAATAAAATTAAACACTACCATTGATCAGTTGGCCTAATGATATCGGTGATGAGGAAAATACTCAAAATTGAAACGTCATAAATTTGATTTATGAGCTTGACATGTTTACGAAAATGGTTTTCTAAAAAAAAATAAACTCGGTTGATTTAAATAGTCTTTAATTAAATGCTTAAAAAATACTTTTAGATTACAACCCGCCAAGTGGCGTAAGACTAAAATATGTGATGAACAAAACCTTATTGTAGCCTCTAGGTAGATGGAAGTCAATGAACTCTTTTACTTTGATGACATGACCTCTCGCCACCACGAACTCTTTTTCCCTTTCTTAAATTCCCTTTTGTTTTTTTTATAAATTTTAATATTTATGATTATGGTGATGGTGGAATTGCTTTATACTCCAACTCTTTTATATAATAATTTTATTTTATTTATTTATTTCTAGTTATAGAAAATGGTCTAGTGAGAATCATCTATTTCAGAAGGTTCGAACAACACAATTGTGTATTGTTATACATTTATTTATTAATTAATACATTTAAAGTTTTCCATATTTGTAAAAGTTCTTGGTGCTTTCGAGGATAGAGAATGCCCCTAAAATGGTAGCTAGTGGAGTATACCTTGTATGGAGTCTATTTTAGATTAATTCATAAAGGACATTGAAAAAACAAAAATTTCCCGGGGTCTAACCGGATCAAACTTGATTCTAATTAAAAGAAAGAGAAATAGAGAACGAGATGAAAGAAGAAACGGATTGCTTTATTGATTGTAATAGATTTCATTTCAAAGTGAAAACACCGTAGAAACACATAGTTAAGTAATGTCTAAAATGATAGAAATCCTTTTTTCGGTGCTAAGCCCTCTGTATTTATAGATTTGTTGTGTCATGATGTATCCCAAAGTATAAATTTTTAGGCAATAATTCCTGACAGTTTGTATGTTTTATATATGCTTTTATATATGATTTGACTAAATATGATATCTAAACACTTCATATGCGTCATTCCATAAATTCTAGGAATACTGGCGAAAATGGGACGTATAAACGATAAAAAACGAAGAAGCTATGAAGGTTTGAAGATAACTGCTGAAAAAGTCAAAGCTGCCAGAAAAGTCAAACATTCTCTGTAACAACCCGTTACACCTATAACGAGCCGTCACTTTTCGCTAAAAACACTAACTTCGGGCCTATAAATACAATAGGATGCCTAGGGTTGAATCAAGACGGCTGGGGACCGACATTCCGCCTCAGTTACGAGCAGAATCGTCTAGAGAAAGTGATGGGAGCATTCAGGAAGGATTCGAGAGGTCTTAGAAGCATGGACTCGTCATCCGATTAACATTACTACGCGTTAATACTTTGGTTTGCAATTAGATTAGTGATTACATTTTGTTTCAGTCATGTTTGAATCTGAATTGTGTTTGGTTTACATCATGTTAGGCTAGTTTTGTATGTCGTCTAGGTTTAGATGACTCTATATTGATTTGACTCTATATGGATTAAAGTTTGCTTATTGCATGATGATTTTGTTATAACTCTTATTATTCATATTGCATGATAGAATTGTGTTATCATTTGAATGCTTGATTTGACTACTAGTAGTCATTGGTTTGGTGTATAGACTTGATATCACCTGTTCATCCGATCAATTGTTATTTCTTAGTTGTTATGTAACCATCTCAATATGTGTTTTAGAACTCTAACAAGCCTAGTTAGGAATCGATGATAGTGGTCTCATGATAGTATGTTCGATTGAAGCTTGTCCTTGTGTTTAGTAAAATATATTGTCTTCCTTGTTTAGGGTCATAAGATTGGATAGTTGTCTAGGTGCATTGCTTCTGTGATGTCATGTGAAATTGTTGTAATTGTTAGTTCATCGTGGTCATTCAGACTAGGATTGGTCTATGATCCTAGGTCTTAGATCATGTATTTGGTGTTTTAAAAGTAAGTCATTGAATTAGTGGATACTTCCTTGTGGCTATGGTTTCAACTGATGATTCAGGTGTCTAGCGATTCTGTATCCATAAGACAGTTTACCATAAGCAAATCATTCTGTAGAGTTGATTAAGTTAAGATGATTCGATCCCTAGATGATACTTTTATTATATTTGAGTTATCCTTATAATTATTCTCATCCAATTAGATTTGATATTATCCACTGCATTGATCATTTATAAAGTAAGTTCCTATAGATTAGATAGTTAGTTAGTTTAAGTGACAGTTAGACTAGCTAGATTAGGTTAGGGTAATTAGACCAGAGATAGACTAGGTGGAGTAGGAGACACGTATCCACAGATCAACCCGTTATACTTATCCTTAGGACTATACTGCAGGAGCGATAGGTACACTTAACTGTATGCGCGTGTTTGAGTCCTTTAGGTAGCATTAGGGTTTATAAATTTAAAACTATTTTGTGTGCTAATATCCCTAGTAATTTATATACTACCCATGCGCATCACGTCGCATATTTCCTGCGTCGTCCAGACCTGCCGCATATGCAAGCTCTGATCATCTACATCTCATTCTTTAAGTCCAGGCCCAACTGTGTACTTATGACTTCTATACCTTACACACGTCACATACGCCAGATATTAACACATCCGGTACACATGTACTGGTAAAATACCTAGTATTATTAAGTCCCTCAGTCTAATGTTATTTTTGTATTTGCAAAAATAGGAATAGACTTGGTAAAATTTTCAGTTTATTTAAACTAAATTATATTTCGGGGTTTTTATGTACTAAAACATATGTAAATTGATCATATCCATCATACCTTTCATCATTACCTTATTTAAGGGTGTGATTTTTGACATGACCCGAAAACATGACACAAACCGAACCTGAAATTTACAGGTTTGGGTTTAGTATAAACAGGTTCGGGTCAGCTTTTGGTTGAACCCGCGAACACGTTTAGTTAAAAGGGTCATGTTTGGGTTGAACTTGTCGGGTTGGCGGGTTGAACCCTTTAACCTATTTAATTTAATATTTTATACTTTTATATGTTTATATGTTATAAATTGACTCTTAACGAAATTATTTATATCATTCTCAAATATACATATGCCCGTTGTGAATCTTGTGTCCTGCGTAAGGTCAAAACTTAATCCAGCAAGCACAGGCGTGTCCCCCTATATTCCCTTCATGTACACCACATATATGACATACCATCATGGGTATGAGCCTGTACCGACTCCCTATACAGCTTTAAGGTTCCAATATATACCTCGCGGCCCTGACTAAAGACCTTAATGACCCAAATAATATCCCCTTGAATGAATATTACCCAGCACCAACTAACCACTCAAATCACAACAATAAAACAAACTGAAAAACAACATAGCATATTGAGAATAAATAATTTAAAACAGTTAATATGCAGCCCCAAAACATAAGTTTAAGGCTGTGTTTGGCGCACTAGCTGAAAAGCTAGCTGGTAGCTGATAAGCTAGCTAATAACTGATAAGATAGCTGCTAGCTGATAAGCTAGTTGCTAGCAGATAAACTATAAGCTAGCTGGATAAAAAATAACGTTTGATAAAAACTAGCTGAAAAATATAAAATGACATAAAAGTACATGTATATAAATAAATTAAAATCTAAAATTAAAATATTAGGGAAGAGTAAAACTGAAAATATTATAAAAGCTAGTTGAAACACTACTCCAACTAGCTTTTCAAAAGCTAGCTTTTTGACATTACCAAACGTGACTTTTAAAAAAAAAACCAACTTTTCTAAAAAGCCCCTTTTGGTAACGTCAAAAAGCTAGCTTATGGTGCGCTAAACACGACCTAAAATAGGGGATGCTAGTGATTCACCGCACCTCAAACTATACGATATGTCTCTAGGTTAACATCCCAATACAACCGAATGTCCCAATACAGTCGTACGACTTAACACGGTCGCTATCCTATTCTTCTGATAGTTTTTTATTAAAACAGATCGTGCCCGATACGGTGGTTTGCCTACTTGCCTCAATACAACCGTATGACCTATTTTAACAAATAAACGATATAATTATATCACTCGAGTCTCGAACGATTTTTGTTCAATGAATCCTTAAAATGTTACATAAAATGATAACATATAATACATAAATATACTTATACGTTTACAAATATAATACAACAATACTTTGATTTACAAATATACTTATTCGTTTACAAATATAATACAACAATACTTTGATGTATAATAATCGTTCCTCACATAACGTCTACACTATATCAATATAATGATATAATACAAGAAACACGGTATACCTCCGGTCGGTACGCAGACTCGAACCTGGTTATCCGTAAGATACAAACATATCTGAATTTGACGAATAGGTAGTCCATTCCAATCAGAATTTCTCCACGAGTAATAATACAACATTAGTTTCCAGATTTGACTTCGTTTGACCCGAGATAATTGCTGACCAGCCTTGACAGGTTTGACTTTTGTCAACCAAAAGTCAAAATTAACCCAAATATCAATAATGAACAGTTTCTGAGTGGACTCCAATATTTGTATCAACATTCTTAGTTCAGTTACAACATTATTAAACAAAACTGATCCGGGGGCCATGGACGCTGCCGGTTAGTTTACCACCACCGTGAAACCACCACCACCATCATCTCATCATCACCAAACCACTCAGATCTGTACATGCATAAGAGAATCAGAATAAAATAGATAAACAAGTTAGGAAAATAACTTAAAACTCAAGATTAACCCCCACCACTTACCGATTGGTGGCTGGGAAATCGAAACAATGATCGAGAGGGGGTCACCAAACCGGTCCCGGTGGTCACTGCCGCCATCCAAACGCTAGACGCTGCTGGCTCGCTGGAACAGGAAGGAGACGCGGCTGCTGCCGCTTGCTCGTCTAACAAAGGAAGAGAAGGATAGCGACCAAAACCCACCACCATCAATCATCACTGCTACGATGGTTGGAGGCCATGGCCCATCGCCGGCAGTCTCTACACCGCCGCTAACTACCACCAAAAACCCCTTCACCTGCTCTGATCTAAACATGCATAAAGAAATCCGGATTCAGGGAGTGAATAAGCTGGAAAATGAAGGAGACTGATGAGATGAACCAAGAGAACTCACCGTCGTTGCTGGAGAAAATGAGAGAGGGGCGCCGCTGCCGCCGTTCACGACGATTACCTAGTAGCTGTTGCCGCTGCCTTTCCATCCTTCTCCTGTCACGACTAGAAACAGTTCGGGGTCCAAGGGTAGGCCTCAGAATTGAAGGAGGAGAACAGAGGGGAAAGGTTTGAAGCCAAACCACCACCCACCACCGTGGGCCACCGCCTTGGCCGGCTGGTTCGTCCGCCAGAAAAGCGGGGAGAGCCCTTAGGCTCTCATCTCTCTCTCTTTCTCTCTCGATATATGTGTGGGTGATGTTCAAATGAACATAAAAGACAAATGTAGGGTTTAAATATTTAGGATAATTTTTATGTGGTCCACAATAAGGTAGCGGATATATACCGCGATCTCCGAACACGTTAATTACTAAATGTCACGTAAATAATCCATGACAAATCCCGACATGACTGAAATATTATAAAAGGCTCGTAAATATTCTCGGGATGTTTAAGACGTCAGATTAAATATAATCTAGCGACTATTCGGTTAAATGCACACTAAGAAGCACGTAGTAGACGCAAGTGTCGTTCATCACTGTTATACGAATTGAATATTCCTTCATGACTGTAATTCTCAATAAACACTTAGAAAAGTGTTTAAAATCTTACAAAGCCGTTAAAATCATCTCAAATGATTAAACGATCGATTTCGGTTAATATTGCATAATCAAACGATTTACTGATTTCACCGTTTCTTGCACCGTTTCTCACGGTTATTCTTTCTAATGATCAGAACATCAATGATCAAGTGTCTGAAAATATCAGACACCATAATCCTGTCTCAGTGACCTCTCCGTCACTACCAGTGACATAAGCGTGTTAAGTGTCAGCTATCGTTTCCTCACACACACTATACCCAGACGGATATTAGCATCTGTGTTAATATAATCTTCGTCAAACTCATCGAATCAACGTATTAATGATAACATCCGGTTAGTCGGCACGTTAACTAATTAAACAACGTTCTTTGTAATTTTAACCCAAACTCAGCTTCTATCGCTCTGCAACGTCTCTAATTACATAACGATCTATTAAATACTTCTAACAGCTTATTCGAACATCAGTTATGTGGACTGGACCTTTATTGGGCCGTGATTCTCTTAATGGGCCTAACTAGCCTAACTAGGCCTACTGAGTCCTGTCTATAAACAAAAAAAAAATTCCACCGATAACCCGGATTTTCCTCAGGTGTTACACATAAAATCAAGTAAAAAGGTTTGATTGTTCATGATTTCTCCCCAAAAGTGTTTAAAACAGTTTTTTTTTAAAAGGGGCCGTGAAACTCACCTGATCAGGTGAAATAGTGAACGTAACGTGCCGGATACTGTAGCAAACAAGTAATGTCCTAATAATATATAAATAAGACAATTGCTTAAGGGTCTTGATCATTTGTGTAACAATTTGTCACCCAAGTAATACCGGTCATGTGACGCCCACTCCTAGACTTGGCCCTAGGAGCGGTCACACATCGGATTTACTCATGAACACAAGGTACAACAGAGATAACTAAAGCAGCGGAAATAAAAACTTTTATTCATATGCCAAGTATTACATAGTAAGAGAGACAAATACAAAAGAGAAATAAACATCTCCACGCCAGTTTTCAAAAATGTCTTCTCTTGATAGCTTGACATTGTCTTGATAGTATATGCCACCTAGTTCCTGCTCACATCTCAGCCTTCCCTTTTCGATCCGAAGGTCCAGCCTCATCTGACATACATAACTTAACAAGTCAGCTTACGCTGGTGAGTTCTACGTTTTCGGAAAACTTTACCTTTCGAAGGCACTTAGGTTTGTTAAACACATTTCTGCAATTAGACAATCAAACACAAAGCATATAGCACATATATTCACATATTCTAACCTCGTGTATAGACTAACCTTCTGTTGCTTTGTCATCCTTGTCTCATATTAAATGCTATCTTAGGGAAATAGTGTTTCTATTTGCTTTACGAACACATCGTGTAGCAATGGTCCCTTTAGTTTTGACACTATATAGCTTTGACGCTATCTGGCTTTGACGCCGCTTAGCTTTGACGCTTTCTGGCTTTGACGCCGCTTGGTTTTGACACCATTGGGACAACACTATTTAACTTCTTGTTTCAGAAGCCCCTTACTCACCAATCTTTTCTCGATTACCAACCTTAATCTATTCTACTAGAAACACCGAAATGGCAATCTATCTTTCCTCTAATCATCACCATACAATCAATACATATAACATGCAATTATAACAATTGAAAGTATTTTCACAGAACGTTATGTATATCAGCCCAAAATGGTTTAAAGCATTTAAACAATTTAAAAGAGGGCTCATAGAACTCACCTTAGGTTGCGAAGTAGTTTCTTGCCTTATTCCTTCGTGAAACTAACTTGCTTTAACGTGATGTCCCTAGCAAGACATCCTAGAGGTTACAAGCGGTCATTAAGGCTAACCCCATTATCCTAAACCCAATCTCTTGTTGGTTTAACATCCATTTGTCTAAATAACCGTTTTGCCCCTTATGAGAAAAAGTATTCTTTTAGTGACACTTATGAAGAGGTGCATTCCTATAAGTAAACGCTCACTTCGGGATCGCCCAGTGAAGCGTATGCCATGTCCCAGTTGGGATTTATGCGACAACGCCACTATGCCAGAAACCCCAGTGTACAGGCGCCACCCTTCCAGTCCGCACCAACTTCTAGATATCCGAGTAACTCAGTACATTCAATACTTTATCAAAACCCATGTTTTAACTTATATATACTTAGTACATATATATAATTATGTTCTTTTGTTGAATATTATTACCCTTGCCCAAGTCTTTATGCCCTTGATGAGTGATTCTCATGACCGACCGTATAGGCGTTATCACGACCAGGAGGCGGGATTACTATGAGATATCACCCATATTTGTGTTTTAGTTTGGTGATGATCATGACCGACCGTATAGGCGTTATCACGACCAGGAGGCGGAATTACTATGATCAAAACACCAATGTTTATGTTCTTGTTTTTGGTTTACTTGTTCTTGATAAACCAACATGGTGAAACCATACCAACCCTTCTTTAAACATGAAATTAACTTAAGGATTTCTTAAAACATGTTATTCTAAGGCTTCATACCAAATTTCAACCCATGATTCCCACTAGAACTCCCAATCTCAACAAAACATGTTCAAGAACCTTAATCTTGCATTATTCTTAAAAGGCATATCTAAGTGTTATGAATCATGCAACTAATTGAAGGATTATGTTAAACATACCTTAATTTGATCTATTCCAGAAGATGGGCTCCTAACTCCCTTTGAATCTTCAAAAATGCAAGCTAGAGTGTTCTTGGTGTTCTTGAGGTTTCTTAGAGGTTTTAGGTTGATTTTAGGTGAATTAGCAAGGAAAAATGGATGGATCCATGGTCTATTTATAGCCAAGAGTGTCTCACATGCTTCTTACAAGTGTCCTAGTGACTAATCATGAGAATTGACACCTAGCATGGTGACTAATCATTCATATAACATATAAACATATATTATATCTTTTTTTTTTTAAATAATCTAACCCGATTTACCTTATGCATAGTTTATTGTTATAACTTTAAATACGCATTTCTTAACATTTTAACATGTTAATCACATAAACACATATACGACACATATTTTCACATAAAAATATATAAAAACATATATATTTATTACCTTTAGATTTTGGGGTGTTACAACTCTCCCCTCCTTAAACAAGGTTTCGTCCTCGAAACCTGTTCAGGCTTCAAACAACTCGGGATGAGATTTTCGCATCTCGTCCTCTCTTTCCCATGTAGACTCAGAACCCTTCTTGTGCATCCATTGCACCCTAATCATTGGAATGGTCTTATTCCTAAGCCTTTTCTCATATCGATCTATAATTGCAACGGGCCTTTCTACAAGTGATAATGTGTCATCGATTTCAATCTCATCTAAGGGTATTATTTGCGACTCATCCACCACACACTTCCTCAAATGTGATACATGGAATGTTGGGTGAATTCCAGACATTTCCTCAGGTAGATCTAGTCGATAAGCAACTTCTCCTACACGTTCTGAAATTCGAAAAGGTCCTACGAACCTCGGGCCTAACTTACCCCTCTTACGAAAGCGAATAATATTCTTCCAAGGGGATACTTTTAATAACACGAAGTCTCCTACTTGGAACTCTATCGGCCTCCTTCTCTTATCTGCATAAGACTTTTGTCGATCCTGAGCAGCCTTTAGTCGTGCCTTGATTGCATCAAGGTTTCGAGCCATATTTTGAACCTCATCTTTGCTTCCTAGTTCTCGTTGTCCTACTTCACCCCAACACACTGGAGTTCTACACCTCCTACCATACAACATTTCGAAAGGTGGCATACCTATGCTAGCATGATAACTGTTGTTGTATGAGAACTCCGCCAGGTGTAGGTGACTATCCCAACTTCCTCCAAAGTCAATAATGCAGGCACGCAACATATCTTCCAGAGTTTGAATCGTTCTCTCACTCTGTCCATCCGTCTGAGGATGATATGCTGTGCTAATATGCAATCTTGACCCCATTTGTTCATGGAACTTCTTCCAAAACCGCGAGGTGAACCGCGTATCCCTATCAGAAACAATAGTTACCGGCACTCCGTGTTGAGCAATAATCTCCTTTGTGAACAACGTAGCTAACTCTTCAGAAGAATGTGTTTCTTTTATAGGTAAGAAACGAGCACTCTTTGTTAGCCTGTCCACTATCACCCAGATGGTGTCATAACCTTTAGCTGTTTTGGGTAGCTTGGTTATGAAGTCCATCGTGATATGTTCCCACTTCCATTCGGGAATCTTCAAAGGTTGAAGCTTTCCATAAGGCTTTTGATGCTCAGCTTTAACCTTTGCGCAAGTCAAACACCTATTCACATATTGCATGACATTAAACTTCATACCCGACCACCAATAGTCTCGTTTTAAGTCTTGGTACATCTTGGTCGCACCAGGATGAATTGAATAGCGTGACTTATGAGCTTCATCTAAGATCTTACCGCGAATCTCACCTAAAAGCGGTACCCACATTCGACCGTACCTAGTCTTAACTCCAAACTCGTTTTCTACTAAGCTTCCAACTTGTCCTACCATCCTTTCCTTCTTGATGTTCTCATCCTTCAACGCCTCGTACTGATCTCTTCGAAGTTGGACCAGAAAATCAGGAGTAACGACTAACTTATATTACTTCACCCTGATTGGAGAATAATCCTCCTTTCTACTCAAAGCATCGGCCACTACGTTGGCCTTACCTGGGTGATACATAATCTCACAGTCGTAATCCTTGATCAACTCTAACCATCTACGCTGCCTCATATTAAGATCCTTTTGCTCGAAGAAGTACCTTAAACTCTTATGATGAGTGTAGATGGTACACTTTACCCCGTACAAATAATGCCTCCATATCTTGAGTGCAAACACAACGGCCGCCAATTCTAAGTCGTGAGTTGGATAGTTTATCTCATGAGGTTTTAGTTGCCTTGATGCGTATGCAATGACCTTGCCCCGCTGCATCAAAACACAACCTAGGCCTTGATAAGAAGCATCAGAGTACACTACTAAATCATCAGACCCATCCGGTAAGGATAACACCGGTGCCTGAGTCAATCTGGCTTTTAACTCCTCAAACGCACTCTGCTGACTAGGTCCCCATAAGAACTTAGTGTCCTTCTTGGTTAGCTTAGTCAGTGGCGTTGCAATCCTCGAAAAATCTTGAATAAATCTACGATAATAGCCGGCAAGTCCTAAGAAACTACGAATCTCTGAAGGCGTCTTAGGTGGCTTCCAACTCATTATCGTCTCAATCTTTGCTGGATCTACAAGGATGCCATCCGCGTTTATCACATGACCTAGGAACTGGACTTCCTTAAGCCAAAACGCACATTTTGAAAACTTGGCATATAGTTTTTGCTTCCTTAAGGTCTCTAGAACCTCTTTTAAATGCATCGCGTGATCCTGCTCATTCCTGGAATAAATTAAAATGTCATCTATGAACACAATTACGAATCGGTCCAACATAGGTCGACACACTCTATTCATGAGATCCATGAAAGCTGCAGGGGCATTGGTCAACCCAAATGACATTACCAGAAATTCATAATGACCATAACGCGTGCGAAAAGCTGTCTTCTCGATATCTTCATCCCTAATCTTAAGCTGATGATACCCTGACCTCAGATCTATCTTAGAGAACCAACTCGCTCCTTGTAGCTGGTCGAATAAATCGTCGATCCTAGGCAAAGGATATTTATTCTTAATGGTTAGCTTATTTAAATCCCTATAGTCGATGCACATTCTCATGCTTCCATCCTTCTTTTTGACAAAAAGAACTGGAGCACCCCAAGGTGAGATGCTTGGCCTTATAAACCCTTTGTCAAGCAAGTCTTCCAATTGTGACATCAACTCTTTCATCTCTGATGGAGCTAACCTATAAGGTGACTTTGCTACGGGTTAGGCTCCTGGCACTAAGTCGATCCTAAACTTTATCTCTCGATCGGGAGGAATGCCGGGTAGTTCTTCTGGAAACACGTCCGGAAATTGGCATACTACCGGCACATCTTTTAGCTCCTTAGTCTTCACCCTCGAATCGATAGCATAAGCAAGGTACGCCTTGCATCCTCGTCTTATGAACTTCTGCGCCTTGATCATTGAAATGATCTCTACTGCTGAGCTATCACGATCCCCATAAATGGATATGATTTGCCCAGTTGGCGTTCGAAGTTGAACCTTCTTTTGGTTACAGATAATTTGTGCATCGTTCTCTGCAAGCCAATCCATTCCTAACACAACATCGAAACCTCCTAATGCCATAGGGAATAACTTAATAGGTAGTTTGTACCCTTCTAACTCTATTAGGCAGTTATCTACTACCTCGGTAATCCTAATGCTTTTCCCTGAGGCAATCTCGACCTCGAATGGTCTATTAGCCTTAACAGTTGGTCGATCAAATAGCTCACAGAATTCATGCGAAACAAAACTCCTTAGTACCAGAATCAAATAACACAGAAGCAGGCACATTATTAACGAGAAACGTACCTGAAACTACATCGGGTGTTATCTTGGCTTCGGTGGTAGTCAGGGTATAAGCTCTACCCTTCGCCTTTGGAGCCTCTTTCGCCTTTGGTGGTTCTGAATTCTTAACCAACTTGGGGCAGTTTGTCCTGATATGATCGGGGCTTCCACACTCGAAACACTTCCTTGGATCAGGACAACGATTGGCAAAGTGACCTTCCTTCCCACACTTATAGCAGCCAGTTGTCACTGTCCTACACTCTCCATAGTGATTCTTATTACACTTGTTACACAAGGGCTTGCTGCCCTTTGATCCATTCTTTTGCTTTTTACGGTGACCCCCGTCATTCTTCTTCGAACCTTCAGCCGTCTCCATCCACTTTCTCTTAGACTCCTCTGGTCTACCTCCTACTCCGTACATCTCACTATAAAGATTGGAGCTTAGATTCACCGTTGCCTTGAACGTTCTAGGCTCAATAGCCTTAATGAATTCCCTAACTCGGCCAGGGAGGCCTTGGACATATCGTTTCACCCTTTGAGCTTCAGGAGTGACTAACGCAGGCAACAATCTTGCCATAGCATTGAACTTGGACGTATATTCCCGATGCGTCATGTTTCCAGCTTCGAGCAACAAAAAGTCCTTCTCCAGCTGATCCAGCTCTCCCCTAGGGCAGAAATCTTCGAGAACTAACTTTTTCAAGTCGTCCCACTTCATTGTAGCGATAGCTGCACTCCCTTCAGTCTGCTTAACCATTCCCCACCAATGCAATGCTTCAGATACAAACGAGTGAGCGGCGTACTTCACTGCTTGATCTTCTCTGCACTCACTGATCTCAATAACTGCTTCCATCTCATGAATCCATTCGAAGGTAGCTATTGCGTCCTTCTTGCCATCATACAAAGGGGGTTTACAACCACTGAATGTCTTGAAAGAACATCCTCTACCTCCTTGTCCTTCCTCCATATCCTCTGGGTCATTCCTATTCCCGTTGTTATTTCCTCCACCTCCCGTCCCGTTAGTTCCACCAACGCCTCTTTGGACTTGGGCTATTGCTTGCGCGATAATAGCCGCTACTTGTTCGCTAGTGAACGTATTAGCTTCGACGTTAGCTTCAGGCTCGGGATTTGCTCGCGTGATTCTTCTAACTATTCTACCGTCGTTGTCATTTCCACGACTTCCTCTAGCCATTTCCTACATTAAGATGAGTGACATTTTAGGATTTATGTGACGTAGAGTTTCCAAGTTTTGAATACATGATAAACAGATAAGCGCAGACGTCAATACGTTTATTTATATATAATGTCTTCAAAACTTATCTACATCTATTCACATGCGTCCTTTGTGTCCACATCCTGGCATCAAATAAACTATCTCACATTTGGCCATATAATAACCAGTGCTTAAGATATACTTATATAGTTAATACCAAATTTGCAGTAGCTAATTGCAATTGGGTATTTTCCATACTCATATATCCTAAGTCCCCGTCCATTATATTCCTAATGCATGTTCTACCTATGCGCATAACTATCACTACCGGCATTTGTCTCATCTTACTTGGCTTCCCAGAGTCCTAGTTTAAGTCTAGACACTGCAATAGTATCTAAATCTCTTAAACCAAGGCTTTGATACCAACTTGTGACGCCCACTCCTAGACTTGGCCCTAGGAGCGGTCACGCATCGGATTTACTCATGAACACAAGGTACAACAGAGATAACTAAAGCAGCGGAAATAAAAACTTTTATTCATATGCCAAGTATTACATAGTAAGAGAGACAAATACAAAAGAGAAATAAACATCTCCACGCCAGTTTTCAAAAATGTCTTCTCTTGATAGCTTGACATTGTCTTGATAGTATATGCCACCTAGTTCCTGCTCACATCTCAGCCTTCCCTTTTCGATCCGAAGGTCCAGCCTCATCTGACATACATAACTTAACAAGTCAGCTTACGCTGGTGAGTTCTACGTTTTGGGAAAACTTTACCTTTCGAAGGCACTTAGGTTTGTTAAACACATTTCTGCAATTAGACAATCAAACACAAAGCATATAGCACATATATTCACATATTCTAACCTCGTGTATAGACTAACCTTCTGTTGCTTTGTCATCCTTGTCTCATATTAAATGCTATCTTAGGGAAATAGTGTTTCTATTTGCTTTACGAACACATCGTGTAGCAATGGTCCCTTTAGTTTTGACACTATATAGCTTTGACGCTATCTGGCTTTGACGCCGCTTAGCTTTGACGCTTTCTGGCTTTGACGCCGCTTGGTTTTGACACCATTGGGACAACACTATTTAACTTCTTGTTTCAGAAGCCCCTTACTCACCAATCTTTTCTCGATTACCAACCTTAATCTATTCTACTAGAAACACCGAAATGGCAATCTATCTTTCCTCTAATCATCACCATACAATCAATACATATAACATGCAATTATAACAATTGAAAGTATTTTCACAGAACGTTATGTATATCAGCCCAAAATGGTTTAAAGCATTTAAACAATTTAAAAGAGGGCTCATAGAACTCACCTTAGGTTGCGAAGTAGTTTCTTGCCTTATTCCTTCGTGAAACTAACTTGCTTTAACGTGATGTCCCTAGCAAGACATCCTAGAGGTTACAAGCGGTCATTAAGGCTAACCCCATTATCCTAAACCCAATCTCTTGTTGGTTTAACATCCATTTGTCTAAATAACCGTTTTGCCCCTTATGAGAAAAAGTATTCTTTTAGTGACACTTATGAAGAGGTGCATTCCTATAAGTAAACGCTCACTTCGGGATCGCCCAGTGAAGCGTATGCCATGTCCCAGTTGGGATTTATGCGACAACGCCACTATGCCAGAAACCCCAGTGTACAGGCGCCACCCTTCCAGTCCGCACCAACTTCTAGATATCCGAGTAACTCGGTACATTCAATACTTTATCAAAACCCATGTTTTAACTTATATATACTTAGTACATATATATAATTATGTTCTTTTGTTGAATATTATTACCCTTGCCCAAGTCTTTATGCCCTTGATGAGTGATTCTCATGACCGACCGTATAGGCGTTATCACGACCAGGAGGCGGGATTACTATGAGATATCACCCATATTTGTGTTTTAGTTTGGTGATGATCATGACCGACCGTATAGGCGTTATCACGACCAGGAGGCGGAATTACTATGATCAAAACACCAATGTTTATGTTCTTGTTTTTGGTTTACTTGTTCTTGATAAACCAACATGGTGAAACCATACCAACCCTTCTTTAAACATGAAATTAACTTAAGGATTTCTTAAAACATGTTATTCTAAGGCTTCATACCAAATTTCAACCCATGATTCCCACTAGAACTCCCAATCTCAACAAAACATGTTCAAGAACCTTAATCTTGCATTATTCTTAAAAGGCATATCTAAGTGTTATGAATCATGCAACTAATTGAAGGATTATGTTAAACATACCTTAATTTGATCCAGAAGATGGGCTCCTAACTCCCTTTGAATCTTCAAAAATGCAAGCTAGAGTGTTCTTGGTGTTCTTGAGGTTTCTTAGAGGTTTTAGGTTGATTTTAGGTGAATTAGCAAGGAAAAATGGATGGATCCATGGTCTATTTATAGCCAAGAGTGTCTCACATGCTTCTTACAAGTGTCCTAGTGACTAAGCATGAGAATTGACACCTAGCATGGTGACTAATCATGAGAATTGACACCTAGCATGGTGACTAATCATTCATATAACATATAAACATATATTATATCTTTTTTTTTAAATAATCTAACCCGATTTACCTTATGCATAGTTTATTGTTATAACTTTAAATACGCATTTCTTAACATTTTAACATGTTAATCACATAAACACATATACGACACATATTTTCACATAAAAATATATAAAAACATATATATTTATTACCTTTAGATTTTGGGGTGTTACAGGTCAAGTCTTGATGTATAATCCCGTTTGTATTCATTTGGAAAACCCGATTGTTAGTACTTATTGTTATAGTAAATACGTATGTTTAATGATTATATTTATGTTCAAATAAATATAAAAGAAATATCATAAAATGAAAAGATGTCATTAAGAAAATCAATCAAGTTTTGGACATTGGTTTGAATAATAATGTATATATATATTATATATATATATATATATATATATATATATATATATATATATATAGATTATAGGAAAATTTTCAATTACGACAAGTTATTAAAATAACTATTGATTAGTAAAACCTTTGGTTATAATTATTGTCCAATAATTATCTTTTAACTTGCAAAAATAATTATGTCTAAATTATTTCAAGTTATAATATGTTATATATAAATAGGAAATACAAGTTGGTGACAAATAATAGAAGTGTTTTATTATTTAACAGTTATATATTTATATATATGTCCTTAGTTAGTGATTACAATTATTGTCAAATAATTATAAAAACTAATTTTTATAAGTTTTAGGAAATCATGAGTTTACAAAATTCCTTAAATAAATTTTAAAAAATAGAAATAATTATCTAAAGTTTTATAAAATCGTATAACAATGTTTATGAATTAGCCTTTCAATAAGTACATTTTTTATTACGCGTTAAATATACGTAACAATTAGTTTCATGTCAAAATAATTAGCGTTATAAGGATAATAGGATAATAGGAATCGTTTTAGTATTTTATGAACTAAAAATATTTGTTTCTGTTTTTAGAAATCGTAGTGGCTGATTTTATTTATAAAATGGTTTTTATGACACTTGGGTTTTATGACAATTCAAGTAGATGTGTAATAACAGTTTTTCTAATCATTTGAAAGAATAAAATATATTGTTTGGTCGGTTCGACGTTAACTTGCATATATTGGCATTTCTCGTTGCGTATATGGCCGTTTTGATCCCGGTTTTCTTCCTATGCAACTTTTCTCTATTTTGGTCACTTTGGTTTATCTAAAACATTTAAAATATTTAAAAAAATGTGTCCTAAATCAGATCTGGACCAGCTTTCTTTTTATTATATTTTTGATGTTAGAACATGATTTTAAATCACTAAAATCACCTTTATGTGTCTAGTCTTCCTGAGGGATAATCCAAGGTTCTTGAACATCCTTTTTATGGTCATTAAATCCATACTTTATCCATTTGAATGTGTCATAAATACATGTTGCAAGATATGTATTAAATGATATTTTTAACTAGTTTTAGGGATAAATAATATATCAATTTTGGTCTTATATTTCATTTAATCCACTAACACATTTATGTGTTAGGATTTGGGTATCATAAGTTTATAACACAAATAATTATCCACTAACAATATGTTAGGACATTTATATAAATTCCATGCTCATATTTTATTTACTAGCTCATAGTGTTAGGAATTTTATAAATTTCCATGTCCATAATATATCCACTAACACTTTGTGTTAGGACCAGATTATCATAATCCAAATATAACTAGTAGTTAACACCCATGAATCTGTTGGGTTATATAACAAATTATCACACGAGTACGCAGCGGAAAGAAACCTATGAATTAATCTAACTAACCGGATATTGAATGTGTACCTTTTTAGCTCGGCAAGAGAAGAATCCTCAGGATTTGAAGTAAATCCCTCTACGATCGCACACACGACACACCGATGCTATGTGCTAGCACTTGATCACGAACTCCTCTTGATGAAGTAGCTTGGTCGAACCACACAAGAAATCGAAACCCCTAGGGTTTTTCTTGTTGCCGAAAATTAGAGAGAAAGGAGAGAGGTTTTAGGGTTTGCACCTTTATCAGATAAATGCAGTAACTAAACCTTAAACCCAGAGGGTCCTTTTATAGGTTTAAAAGACTTGATAAACAAGTTAGGGATTTGGGATAGGGCTTTACGATTTTCGGCCCTAAGGCCTATCCCAATCCTTCTCTCAATTGTAATCCAATTACAACTCTCTCTAATTACAACTAACACCCCTGTTAACAATTAACTGTCAGTTTTTAACGAAACCTCGTTAAATGTTCGTGATAAATATTAATTAACCATTAATTAATATTAATACATTTGGTGTCGAGACGTGTGACCCCGTAGGCTTAAATAATTTCCGGACATACGCTTACTATTACATGATCATATCCCTACAGCTCCCACTTGAGCTTGCAATAGTAAAGGTAATAACATTGGTTAGCGTCTAGCAACACGCCAATGCTCCCAGAAATATTTAAGTACAGCTTCTCAAAGTGTATTTAAATGGTACAGTCATTTACTATCCCTTTGTTACCGATACCGTGTTAAATATGAATATGGATCAAGTCATTTCATACTTTAAGGATTCTGTTTCTCATTCTCACAACTAACTTAAGATTACCAAATTGCAAATCGAGACATCTCTAGATTTCATTTGGGCACGACCATGCAAACATCTTAATTAGTCCAATGAGGGGCCCAGTGGTATCTGCTTCAACTTTTAAGCTGAAGGAACAAATCCTCTTGACTACACGTGTCAAGTCACATACTTCACTACACTTACTGAAAATAGCCCTTTTGTACTACCTTATTCAGGATAGTTAGACCTATATCAAGTAGGTGCAATCCATACATGCATGACCTGCTTGTATCTCAAGTCTAAGGATAAATAAAGCAACCATTTACGAATTTAACTTAATGACGCCGATCCATAAAGTGACAATCCGTTAGTGGGTCAGTCCAGTATGCATCCAATGAATACCATGTGAGTTTGGTGGGACCATCCTAACCAATCACTCAGATTTTGTCTTAGTTTAACCATATTCCCATACAGTTAATTGACAATGGACAATTTAGAATACTTGACAAGTACTCAAGGATTAAACATGCAAATATAGGACACAATTTACTATTAAATGAAATCAAACATATCAAGTACTTTATTTCATTATATAAATAGAAATTGTTTACATCCTTTATCCAAATACCGAACATCAGACATACATGATTTAACTAGCTAATTTAAGTCCCATGCTCTCGGCATGCCTTTCAAGCTTCGGCCTCGACAAAGCTTTCGTGAAAGGATCAGCTAAGTTAATATCTGTGTGAACTTTGAGTAATTTGATTTCACCTAGTTCGATTTGCTCACGAACATAGTGATATCTCCTGGCATAGTGTCTGGCGCCCTTCTGAACTCCAGGTTCTTTGGCGATGATTAATGCACCCGAGTTATCGCAGTACATGTCGATAGGCAAGTCACTCGTGGGGACAATGTCAAGCCCACTAATAAACTTCCTTATCCAGACAGCCTCCATTGCAGCCTCTGACGCAGCAATGTACTCAGACTCTGTTGCAGACATAGCAACTGTGGTTTGCTTCTTGCTCTTCCAATCCACAGCGCCTCCATTTAAAACGAAGACGTACCCAGACTGAGACTTCGTGTCATCTCTATCAGTCTGAAATCCAGCATCACAGTATCCGGTCACTTTGAGCTCTTGATCTGGATTTCCCCCATACACCAAAAACAAATCTCTAGTAGCCCGTAGGTACTTAAGAATGGTCTTAACAGCAGTCCAGTGACTTTCACCTGGATTCTGTTGAAATCGGCTAACGATATTCTGTGCAAACGCTATATCAGGTCTAGTGCATCTCACCGCATACATTATAGAGCCTACAGCCGAAGCATAAGGAACTCTTTGCATACGCTTCACCTCATCAGGTGTAGAAGCACCTTGTTTGACCGACAGACCAAGTCCTTCCTGCATAGGTACATTACCACGCTTGGAATTCTCCATCTTGAATCGCTTCAAGATCTTATCAATATAAGCACTTTGACTTAGTCCAATCAACCGCTTAGTTCTATCTCTATAGATCTTGATTCCAAGAATGAATGCTGCTTCTCCCAAGTCTTTCATGGCAAAACACTTTCCAAGATGGGATTTTACATCTTGCAACATTGGAATGTGTTTTCCTATAATCAATATGTCATCTACATACAAGACAAGGAAAGTAACATTACTCCCACTAGCTTTGCGATATACACATGGCTCATCGGGATTCTGAACGAAACCAAACTTTTTGATTTCTTCATCAAACCGTTTATTCCAACTCCTTGATGCTTGCTTTAGTCCATAAATGGACCTTTGAAGCTTGCATACTCGGTTGGGATGTTGTGGATCAATGAACCCTTCAGGTTGATCCATATAGACTTCTTCATCCAAGTAACCATTTAAGAAAGCAGTCTTAACATCCATTTGCCATATCTCAAAGTCATAGTACGCTGCTATGGCTAAGAGAATCCTAATAGCTCTAATGTCAGCAACTGGTGAAAAGGTCTCTTCATAATCAACGCCAAAACGTTGAGTATACCCTTTCGCCACGAGACGAGCTTTATAGGTGTGTACATTTCCATCCATGTCGGTCTTCTTCTTGAAGAGCCATTTACTCCCAACGGTTCTCGCGTTAGGAGGAAGATCAACCAGGGTCCAAACGTGGTTATCTTGCATGGATTTCATTTCCACATTCGCAGCTTCAAGCCATTTGTCAGATTCTGGATCTGATAATGCAGCTTTGAAATTCGGAGGCTCATCGAGATCTCCTGCTACGTTTTCCTCGGATTCGACTAGACCAATCCATCTATCCGGGTTACGTACGATCCTTTCGGATCTACGAAGTGGAATCGCAATATCATCGACTTGAGGTTCATTACTTTGAACATTCCCCCCCCCCCCAAGTTGATGATTGCTAGTTGTTTCAGAAGGTGAAACATCTTCCAATAGTTCTACAATTCTCCCACTGTTCTCTTGAGCTATAAAATTCTTTTCAAAGAATTCAGCGTATCGAGCAACACGAACAGTGTTTTCGGAAGGATTGTAAAAGTAGTAACCCATTGTTTCCTTTGGGTATCCTACGAAGATGCACTTAGTAGTCCTGGGTTGTAGTTTGTCAGGCGTATCGCGCTTCACAAGTGCCTCACATCCCCAGACTCTTAAGTAAGACAACACAGGGACTTCTCCATGCCACAATTGATGCGGTGTCTTTTCAACCTTCTTGGTTGGAACCATATTTAGAATGCGCACAGCGGTTTCTAGAGCAAAATCCCAAAATGATAATGGGAGAGTTGTAAGGTTCATCATCGACCTCACCATTTCTAGTAAGGTTCGATTCCTCCTCTCAGATACACCATTATGCTGAGGTGTATAAGGAGGAGTAAGCTGTTGGACAATTCCACATGCTTTAAGATTAATCCTTAAACTCTTGGCTTAAGTATTCTCCACCACGATCCGATCGAAGAATCTTGATGGTCTTACCGAGTTGATTTTCAACTTCATTCTTAAACTCTTTGAATGTTTCAAATACCTCATGTTTATGTTTAAGCAAGTAAACATAACCATAACGGCTGAAATCATCCGTGAAAGTCACGAAGTAGCTAGCACCTTTTCTTGACACATGTCTAAATGGGCCACATACATCGGTATGGATGAGTCCAAGTAGTTCTTTAGCCCTTTGCGGCTTGTTCGGAAAGGGTTTTCTAGTCATCTTTCCTGAGATACAGGAAACGCATTTATCAAATGATTCATCATTTGATTGTAAGATCCCTTCACGTTGAAGTCTTTCAATGCGGTTTTTGCCAACATGGGCAAGACGACAGTGCCAAAGATAGGTAGAGTCCAAACTAGTTTTGGCTCGTTTGCTAACGGTGAACATTGAATTATTTGAAACACAACCACGCATATCAATTTCATAAATGCCATCACAAGGTCAAGGAATAGCATCAAAATAATGAACATTATTTTTAGAAACTGAAATACCGATATTATTAAAAACATTAATATATCCTTGGTTTTTCAACAATGAAACTGAAATAACACCTCTAGTAATAGAAGGTGCATAATGACAATTGTTTAAAACAATAATTAACCCAGAAGGAAGAACTAAATGAAATTCTCCTATAGCTTCCACAGCTGCTGGCAAACCATTTCCAACGAACAGCTGCAAAGCTCCAGGCTTCAGTTTCCTCCTGTTTCTAAGACCCTGCAACGTATTACAGATATGAGTTCCACAGCCGGTGTCATACACCCATGAATCACTCTTAGAAAAGGAAAATAATTCAATTGTGAAGATACCTGAAGTGCTAGTCCCACTAGTACTCTTTCTCTTCTTCATCAACTCAGCTAGATAGGTAGGACAGTTCCTCTTCCAGTGTCCAACCTCACCACAGTGGTGGCAGATCTGGTCTTTAGCCGGATGCTCTTTTGCGGCCGGAGGGGTTTGCTTGGTTTTAGGAACAAGCACAACTGCCTTGCCTTTTCCTTTACCATCATTCTTGCCCTTCGCCTTTTGCGGTCGTTTAGCCTTTTGGATCTTACCCCCTTTGATCATTAGAACTTGGGGTGTTTCAGTGGCTTTCTTTGGAATCGTCTTTTCATACTCGACTAGCATAGCATGAAGCTCAGGTATAGTTTTAGTCATACTATGCATGTTGTAGTTGCGCACAAAACCCTCATAATCCTTCGTAAGAGACTTGAGAATCATGCCAACTGCAACAGCCCGATTATACCCATAATTGAGCGATTCCAATTTGTCAAAGTAGCTCTTCATCTTGAGTACATGACTACTGACCGATTTACCAGATTCAAGCTTCAAGTCGTGGAGTTCCACAACAAGGTCGAACAATTCAACACCAGCTTGTTTTTCATACATCTTTTTCAGCTCTTTGATCATATCACAAGGTGTATGAAGCTCGTATTGCTTCTGAAGATCAGGAGTCATACTCGAGAGCATCATGCAAGCAACCTCATCGTACCTGCTATACTCAGCATTATAGAACGCTTTCTCTTGCTCAGTAGCATTAGCAGCTGGCTCGGTCGGCCAATGATTTTCAAGGACATCGGTTCTCCGTTCAACTCTAAGGACAATCCTCAGTTGACGGTACCAGTCATTGAAGTTAGATCCATTCAGCTTTTCTCTTTCAAACATTTGACGAAAAGCATGACCAATGGTGTTGTTTTGGGTGGTGTTTGATGTTGCCATCTACAAAACAGATTTAAAGTTCAAAAATCAGTATTTTCGATAATTAAGTCCTTAATAATTTAATTACCCAATGTTTAAATTATCTTTAAACAATTAAGCTTATTAAGGCTAGGATCCAATTGACATGCCATCATTTCATCAGTTGATCTGCTAGAAATGATGCATTCCAAAGGTAAGTGACGATCACTAATTGTATTCCAAATACAATTCCTAGATTTTATGGGACCTACAACTTGCACCAAGTGATTTGTAGTCATGTTTCATCCCATCTTTTGCCACGGGCTAAGGGTCTCACCGCCTAGCTCGCTTTAAGTCGTCCAACCAAGAACTCACAAATTGTCCACCATTGTGTACCAATGAGTGGGAATTTGTCTTGCAGATGTTAATCTACCATTGTGTACCAATGAGTAGAGTAACACCCACAAGTGTCCTTTACGAGTTGGGTGGCAAAGAATTAAGTTTAATAGGGTCAAAACAATTTGATGTGATCAAAAGGTTATGTGTGAAGATTCATGCATATCTTCACCACATGATGTGTTTATAAAATTCTTAGTTTTGTCTTCCAAATTAAAATGAGCTCGGTAGCACCATTTGCAACACACAAAGAAGCGTAGGGGTGAGGTTTGCAACTTTTGCAATTAAAAACCTACCCACTTTAGGGAAGCATGGCGACCCGACTTATACCTCTCTTAGAGTGTGTTCGAATGGGTGAGCCGGTGTTTCTTTTGAATTTCTAGGACACAAATTTTATTTTATAAACAAAATCATATTTCAATAGATATTTAAGCAAATTTCGATTTTCATAAAACAAATTTGCAATAAAACCTTTCCATCATGTCACAATTATCACAAATAATCACATAATCTTAGGGTTTCTAATTATCTAACATAATTTTAATTTTACTTCTCTTGATATAAGTAATAACCATGAACGATTTGCATGAAACTTCATGGTTTTTACTTCCTTTTAACATTTAAAATAAGGTACAACATGTTGTTTAAACAACTAATAAAAAACTTGGGTTCACAATTTTTTAGACCACAAGAAACGAATTTTTTTTAGATCTAAAACAAGGGTTTACGATTTTTCAAGAGGTTTTCGATCCATTAAGACGATTACGATCGATATTTGAGTTCCCGATCGTAAACTAGGGTTTACGATTTCGCCTCAAATGTCGTAAACAAGGTTTACGATCTAAGGGTTTACGATTTAGCATCAAAATGTCGTAAACATGGTTTACGATTCTGCATCAATATGAGTCGTAAATCAGGTTTACGATCGGAATCACAGGGTTTCCGATCGTAAACAGCCGCCGACCTCCTGTTTACGATTTTGCATCAAATGGGTCGTAATCAACGGTTTACGATCGGAATCACAGTGTTTCCGATCGTAAACAGCCGGCAGATCGTGAACATTAAAGATCGATTAGGGTTTTGCGATTTTTTTTACCAATTTGCGAAATCAGATTTTGACCAATTGTAAAAACGCTTTGAGTGGATCGAAAAGCTAGAATCTAGATTACCCCCCTTCAAGTTTTTATTACCGGTAATTAATTAAAATCATAGGTGGCTCGTGATACCACTGTTGGGTTATATAACAAATTATCACACGAGTACGCAGCGGAAAGAAACCTATGAATTAATCTAACTAACCGGATATTGAATGTGTACCTTTTTAGCTCGGCAAGAGAAGAATCCTCAGGATTTGAAGTAAATCCCTCTACGATCGCACACACGACACACCGATGCTATGTGCTAGCACTTGATCACGAACTCCTCTTGATGAAGTAGCTTGGTCGAACCACACAAGAAATCGAAACCCCTAGGGTTTTTCTTGTTGCCGAAAATTAGAGAGAAAGGAGAGAGGTTTTAGGGTTTGCACCTTTATCAGATAAATGCAGTAACTAAACCTTAAACCCAGAGGGTCCTTTTATAGGTTTAAAAGACTTGATAAACAAGTTAGGGATTTGGGATAGGGCTTTACGATTTTCGGCCCTAAGGCCTATCCCAATCCTTCTCTCAATTGTAATCCAATTACAACTCTCTCTAATTACAACTAACACCCCTGTTAACAATTAACTGTCAGTTTTTAACGAAACCTCGTTAAATGTTCGTGATAAATATTAATTAACCATTAATTAATATTAATACATTTGGTGTCGAGACGTGTGACCCCGTAGGCTTAAATAATTTCCGGACATACGCTTACTATTACATGATCATATCCCTACAGAATCTTTATATCATTTTTACCAATTATTGGGAGCATAAAATTATATCTTGATTAATATCCACCAACACTTTGTGTTAGGACTTAGTTAATTAGAAACTTATAACATGATAGAAACAAGAACATGACTCAATGTATGATTTCTTTTGACAAAGTCTTAGGGTAGTTTTTGATCCAAAAACAAATAAATAGAGGAAATGAAAGATCTAATTGCACGCAATACTTCCATATGGTTTCTTTGTGTGTTTCACCCACATTTTGGTTAGATTTAAGCCTCAAAGGCACCAAGAATGTGTTTAGATCAAAGTTAAACAAAACTAATAACAAGTTCATGTGTTCTTCCATTTTGGTTGTTTAGAATGTAGAAAAATGAGAGGATTTCATCAAGACTTTGATTGCTTCTTGGGTGTTAGAATGTATGTATAAAAATGTAGAGAAAAGAAGGTGTAGAAGGCTCACAGGGGGGGGGGGGGTAGGGCTGCTGTGAAAGGGGAGGAGCATGGCGGCTCGGTGGTGGCTCCAGGCGGTTTCCACCGGCTGCTAAGGCTGGCCGACAGTGGCTACTCGGCGACCGAAGGGGGTGGGTGTCGGGTTCTCATCCGACTGAAACAAAGGGGAGGAGGAGAAGGTGTTGTGTTGTGGTGTGGTTTGTGGTGGAAGGGTGCTTACTCTTATGGTAATTTTTGTGGGGGATGACCATGGGATCAAGTCTTAATCCATAGGTTTGTAGTACTTTAAAACTAATGCTAGTTGGCATGGATTAGAAGAGCATCTAGACTTGTGACTAACAATTTTTGAAAGATAAATTCTCCACTAATTTTATTGTAGGTGATTTTTATAAAAATGTGTCATGTGGTTAGGAGAATATAAGTAGCTAGTTTTTATAAAATGTTCCATGTAATCACTAACCATCCTAATTTTATAAAAATATTACAAAGCTGGTGATGGTTTATAAAACTAAGGTGATGGGAAAATTTTATAAATATAAAACATGTAGCGGGTTGGTTTTGGTACTTGGGCCGTAAACAACAAAAGGGAGGGAAGTTGGGCCACACACGGTTGGGCCGAAGGAAAGAAAAGGGGCGACTGGGCCTGCATGGGCCGCGGGTCGGGTTAGGGGTTTGAGTCGAACCATCGGGGTATCGGGTTGGGCTATTGAGTTAAGTTGCGGGCTTGTATAAAGTGTTTTGTGCTCATTGGGCTGAACTGGGCCCAACGGGGTTACAGGTTCGGTTATGATCAAACATGTAGTTTTCTGAGTGAAACGGGTTTATCCAAACGTGTCTTGATGATCGTTAATGATTTTTAATATGTTCGATTTAGAAAATAATGACAGATTGTGTCGTTCATTTATTTACATAAAGTTTTATGTAAATAGGGTTTTTAATACGCGAGTGATAAGAAAACAGTTTTGTTTGTTCGCGTGATTTTTAAGCTCGACTATTATAGATGTTAAAAACCAAAATGTTTCAAATAAATCTTCACTTAAAAGGTTTGACGTGTTATTGATATTATTTCTTGACACCGGATTTAAGAAAAATATAAAAAGTACATTTTTATATTTGTTTTCTTATTATTAAAGTTCCACAAATTGTTTTATGGAATTTTCTATATGTTACGGGTATATGTTTCCGATACAAACGCGGAAATTATTTACCTTGGATTTATCAGGCAAAATTGTAATTAATTGACAATTTAAACTAAGTAATGAACGTAATTATCATACTTAAAAATTCAGAGTATCGGATTGACCTGGATTTTTGGATGGGGTGTTACATTCTCCCCCAGTTAGAAGAATTTCGTCCCGAAATTTAGCTCTAAGTACTGGTGGATGCAACTTTTCTAAAAAGACGAGAATACTTTTGACGCATCTAGTCCTCGTGTTCCCAAGTGTACTCTGGACCTCTTCGTGAGTTCCATCGCATCCTGATGATGGGAATGCGGCTCTACTTCAGTATTTTGATTTCTCGGTCAAGTATCTCGTCAAGTTCCTCTACAAAATGGAGTGCTTCATCGACTTGGATTTTATCAATTGGAACGACAAGTGTTTCATCGGATAAACAGTTATTTAGGTTACAAACGTGAAAGACATCATGAACGCTACTCAATTCGGCAAGTAGGCGTAGTCTGTAAGCTACTAGGCCAATTTTTTCAAGGATTTCGAAAGGACAGATGTAACGAAGGTTGAGCTTTCTTCGTTTACCGAATCTAATGACACCTTCCTATGGCGATACCTTTAGCATGACACGATTACCTTTTTTGAATTCTAACGGTTTACGACGGTTGTCAGCATAGCTCTTTTGCCTATCTCTGGCAGCTTTTAAATGATTCTTGACTTGAAATATCTTCTAAATCGTTTCAAAATTTAGCTCGGGACCAGTCAATTGACTGTCACCAACTTCGGTCCAACTAAGTGGTGATCTACACTTCCTCTCGTAAAGTGCTTCGAATGGGCCAACCTGAATGCTGGTGTGATAACTATTGCTGTAGGAGAACTCGGCAAATGGTAGATGATTATCTCAATTGTGTCCGAAGTCAATCACACAGGCTCGCAGTATATCATCAAGTGTTTGAATAGTTCTCTCGCTTTGGCCATCTGTCTGTGGATGGTAGGCAGTACTCTTATCGAGGCGAGTACCCAAAGTTTTCTGGAGAGCTTTCCAAAAATTAGCAATGAACCCGTTGTCGCGATCAGAAATGATAGATACAGGCACTCTGTGTCGTAATACGACTTCCTTCATGTAGGTCTTGGTTCGTCTCTCCATGCTATCAGTTTCCTTGATTGGTGAGAAGTGTGCAGACTTCGTTAGTCGATCTACTAATTCCCAAATAGCATCACATCCTGATCTGGCTTTAGGCAACTTGGTGATAAAGCCCATAGATATCTCTTCCTATTTTCATCGTGGGATCTTTGGTTGAGTCAACGGTCTAGAAGGCTTCTGGTATTCGGCTTTGACCTTTAAGCATGTTAAGCCCTTGCCCACATAGGTGGCTGCCTCTGCCTACATGTTAGGCCATCAGAATTGTTCTCCTAGACCATGATACATCTTATCCACACCTGGATGAATGGAATATATTGACTTATGGGCTTCATCGAGTACTAGCTTTCTTATGTCTCCATAGCTAGGCACCCATAGCCTGTCCATGAAGTTCCTGGTTCCGTCAGGCTTCTCTATCAGTTGCTTTCCCATGCCACGTAGGCATTCTTCCTTTAAATTCTCTGGCTTGAGGGCTTCGATTTGAGCATCACGAGCTTGTGATGTGAGATTCGAGCGTATGGTCATACTTAATGCTCGAACTCGA
Organism: Deinandra increscens subsp. villosa; assembly: GCA_039602395.1. Classification (NCBI taxonomy): domain Eukaryota; kingdom Viridiplantae; phylum Streptophyta; class Magnoliopsida; order Asterales; family Asteraceae; genus Deinandra; species Deinandra increscens. The sequence goes on from JBCNJP010000006.1 coordinate 62,500,641, forward strand.
AGCGGCTTTACGCGTTCCTTTATGCTTAAGGCACCGACTACAACGTTAACTTTTCCTGGGTGATAAAGAATCAGACACTCGTAATCATTTAGCAGTTCAACCCAAAGACGTTGCCTCATATTTAGTTCTTTCTAATTAAAGATGTGATGGAGGATCGTATGATCAGTGAATATGGTGCATTGCGTCTCGTAGAGATAATGTCTCCAGATTTTAAGAGCAAAGACAACGGCTCCAAGCTCTAGGTCATGGGTTGTATAATTCTTCTCATGAATCTTCAGTTGTCGAGAGGTATATGTGATAACTTTCTCTCGTTGCATCAGTAGTTCAGTACGCAACCCAAACCTTGATGCAAAGCATCACAGTATACTACAAAATCTTCGATTCCGTCACGTAAGGATAGGATTGGGGTGTTTCAAAGTTTCTACTTCAACAACTGGAAGGCTTCTTCGGTCTTGGCATCACAAATAAACTTCTTATCTTTCTGAATCAGCATGGTCAGGGACTGGGCTATCTTTGAGAAATTCTCATTGAATCGGCGATAGTAGCCAGATAGACCTAAGAATTGTCGAATCTCGGTTGGAGTTGTGGGTGTACCCTAATCCTTGATTGCTTCAATTTTAGCTGGATCAACATGAATGCCTTGATTGTTGATCACGTGACCCAAAAAGTGTACCTCGCGAATCCAAAAGTCACATTTGGAAAACTTTGCGTACAATTCTTCCTTCCTTAGCAATTCCAGGATAAGTCTCAAGTGTTGCTCGTGTTTCTTCTTACCACGGAAGTAGATTAAAATATCATCAATAAACACAATAACAAATTTATCAAAGTATGGTCTGCATATGCGGTTCATTAAGTCCATGAACACTGCTGGTGCGTTAGTCATACCAAATGGCATATAGAGGAAATCGTAATGACCATAGCATGTTCTGAACGTTTTCCTTGAAACATATTCGTTTCTAACTTAAAGTTGGTGGTATCCTGACCTCATATCGATCTTTGAGTAGTAACTCGATCCTTGAAGCTGATCGAATAGATCGTCGATCCTTGGGAGCAGGTAGCAATTCTTTACTATTAACTTGTTTAATTCCTTATAGTTGATACACATTCGAAATCCATTTTTCTTTTTAACAAACAACATAGGAGCACCCCATGGGGGAGTGGCTTGGAAGGATAAAGCCTTCATCTAGCAACTCTTGCAGCTGGCTAGATAGCTCTTGCATTTCAGATGGCGCGAGGCGGTAAGGCGATCTGGTGCAACGGGGGCGGCTCCAAGTGTTAAGTCGATACAGAACTCTACTTGACGAGTTGGGGGCAAGCCTGGAAAGTCTTCAGGAAAAACTTCTGGAAATCCACAGACTTTTGGAACATCTTCAATGCGCTTCTCCTTAGGCTTGTTTTCCATGGCATGAGCTATAATGGCATGATATCCTTTTGGAAGAAATTTTCTTGCCTTCATACAAGATATGATATATAGCTAAGCTCCACTATTTTTGCCTTGTACGTTAAGAGTGCCACCTTTTGCAAGTTGCATTCTAACTATCTTCTCATGATAGACAATCTCTGCATGGTTCTTAGCTAACCAACCCATTCCGATGACAACATCAAAACTCCCCAATTCGAGAGGCATTAGGTCAATGTCGAATAAATTCTCAGAGAGTTCGAGTGAACAACCTTGGTAGATTACTCCAGTTTCTATTAGTTCACCATTTGCTAATTCTACGGTAAACTTAGTGTCTAGGGCAATAGGGGCGTTTTCAAATAATTTGCTAAAATCGATAGACATAAAGCTTCTATTGGCACCGACATCGAATAAAACAGAAGCATAATGGTTATTGTGTAGAAACATACCCGTCACAGTGTTGGGGTCACGACAGGCTTCTCTAGAATTGATCACAAAGGCTCTTCCTCTGGCTTGATTGGTCATCTGATCCTTTGCTTTGGGGCAGTCCTTTTTGAAGTGACCGGTAGCCCCGCAACTGTAGCATGTGCGATTTGGGCAATCGCGTGTTATGTGTAACTTGGCCTTGCAGTGGCCACATTAGACATTTCCACAATCGAGGGTGTGGTGAAGGTTACACTTTTTGCACAAAGGTGCATTACCTGTGTAGCCGATTTTCTTTGGAGCTTGAAGAGGGGCAGTAGCAGCATAGAATTTCACCGGCTCTGGTTCCTTTATAGGAGCCTTCTCAGAGTTCTTATCACCCCTGCTTTCCAAAAGCTACGCTTCCTCTTGTTATCTGGCTTATTTCCTGATGAGGTAGTTGCACCGAAATCTACAAATTTTGGCATTGGGATTCTTATTTGTGAATGCCACCCCTTAACAGGTGGCTTGATAGACTCGGCTATGGGCTAGACGCACTGCCTCCTGAAAGTTAGATGGTTTAGATGCAAGAACATTCCCCAGAATGTATGGTGCAAGACCCCAAATGTATCTCTCGATCTTCTTGTATGGCGGAGTGACCATGGTTGAACACATGTGGGCTAGTTCACGAAATCGTTTGGAGTACCCAGTGACATCAGGACCATTCATGGTCAATCCCCAAATTTCAGCATCTAGCCTCTGCTATTTCTCTCTCGATCAATACTCGTTTGGCAGGAGTTGCTTGAGTTCATCCCACGGCATTGCATAGGCCAAGTCTGTTCTCTAGCGTGCGAGTTCCACCATGTTAGTGCACCCTTAGTGAACGTGCAAGTGGCATACTTGACCATGTATCCCTCGGGGCAGTTTCTTATACGAATTACAAATTTTGCCTTTTCAAACCAATGGATCAAACCCACGAAACCTTGTGTGCCTTTGATAGTGGGTTTGCAGTTCATAAAGTCCTTGTATGAACAGTCGCATGGACCTGCAATGTTAGTCTAAAACATTGAGTACAATTTGACGGAATTATAGTATAGTGTTTCCTAACATTGGGGGTACTTATTCTTACCACGTGGCGTATCATTGGCACGTTGGGCTTTAGCAGCAGTGTCACACCCCCAAAAATCCCACGCGCGATAACGCGCCGTAGGGAGCGTGACAAACCAGGATCGAACACATTAGCCATACGAACAGTCTATATGCAATGTAAAAGTAAAACCAGAGTAAATGCGTTTTTAAATGCGGAAGCGTAATCGACAAAGTTGTAATAATAGTTCAAGCGCCAAAACATGCGCAAACCAAAAGTTAATAAGTTCGATAAATAAATAAGTCTATGATGCATGCATGGTAATAATAATCCTTATGTGGTGCATCCTAGCTCGTGGCAGACAATCCAGTTTAGCGACCTGAGATATAACATGCTAAAGTGTCAACACAATGGTTGGTGAGTTCACAGGTTTATCAGTTCAGTAACATTTCAAGTTCAGTTTAAGATTGACCGTTCAATAACGTCAAGTTGTAAGAGCATAATCACTAATATATATCAAATAGCTAGCTAGACTATATACATGAAACTTCGCACGTTGATGGTCACCGAAGCTAACAGTTGTTTACAGTTTGCCTTGTTGTGTTTAGGACGAATATAAAACCCGTTCGATATTCAATCGTATCAGCGCGACTGACCCGGGTGGGGTTTGTTAGACCCAGTAGTACTACAATATATTTCCCGCTATCGTCATTAATACTAACGGTACCATAAGAAGGACTTTGTTGTATCTGTGCTTCAAGTACTTCAAGTGATATATAAAAGTCTAATTATCTCGGTTGTATAATTTATTCATGTTAATCTCCCCCAACAGGATTTAAAACAGTAAAATGGGGCCGTGAAACTCACCTTAGGTTGCTCAGCAAAGTTTCCAGGTAAAACAGTTAATTCAAGTAGCAAGAACGAGTCTTGTGCAAGCAATCAATCACCTAACGAGCATACGAGTATAAGTGTGTGTTCTAAACTATTAAATCTAACGTAAGCGATAAAAACGAAGGATCGTGAAGTCCGGAATAAGTCGAGGATGGCACGTGTGCCAAATCCGAGCGATTATCGAAATAACGCGAGGAAACACAACATATATCAATATTGTATATTTTCTAAGTTCAAAGATTTCAAAAATAAATATATATTATTTATATTTAAACTGAACATGTTATGACGTTAATAACAAATTATAAAACAAGATACATATTTATAAAATTTCATCTAAAGGTATCTAGTCGTTTCAATACCCAATGACATACGTATAAATATTAAACTACACGAAAATATATTTAATTTACCCTTTTATGTAACACCGTAATTCTTGAGTTTAAGAAAATATATATGTATATGTATATACACACATACGGATTTATTAAAACTATATTTTGATTTAAAACGTCAAAGTGTACGGATTTAATAATCAATATACATTTTTACGGGTTTTAAACGTTTGTAAGAACCCGTTTAATACAAGTTTCAGTTGACCCATTATATAAAATATCAAAAATAAAGAAGAAAAACAAGCAATGAGGTCAGCCGGGTTCGAACCCGCGACCTCATGCTTACAACTGAGAGCCCTAGCCACTGGGCTACGACTTCCGTTTGTTAACAGGACCGCCGCGAATTGTTTTTGTGCTATGATGGAGACTAGAACTGGGTTGCAGGAAATTAAACAGGGACAAAAAGAACGCATGGTTCAGGTTTCGAACCCTTGACCTCTCGCAACACAGTCCAGCGTCCAACCAATTGAGCCAGAATGGCGTCTGGTTAAGATCCAGAACCCAAAAGTTATAACCCAACTTGACTACAAGTCATCTTCTTCATTCAAGAACTCCGGTGGCCGGAGTTATATTCCGGTCACCGAAAAATCACAAAAAACACAAAAGATCCAGAAAAGATGGGACTAACATTAAGTAATCGTTACCTTGAGTCGGAGATGAGATGCGAGATGATTTTGAAGCCGAAGACAAAGCCGAAACGTAAACGCGAACACCGAGTATGACCACTGTGTGATCTTCTGATTACACCTTGTTGCTCGTAGGGGTTTCGCGATCTCAATGGTGATCAAGAGGTGGTGCAACAGTGGCGGACGGTGGCGGTTTTGGTGGTATCCGCGGTGGTTCTTGTTGCCGTGAAAAAAAAGAAGGGGGAGCGAGAGAGAACGGGGAGGGGTTGTGAGAGGAATGTTTGTTTGTGGTGAATAATAGATGGAAGTGTGAGAGGGTGCAGGTGATAGCCGATCAATTAGGAAATAGGTAACCGACATATCATTGATCGGTGATTAAGATGTCGGTTACGAGTTACGGATCGTCGACGGTCGCCGGTTACAAAGTGTTTCAAACTGATTTTGATAAAGTAACACAATTGGTCCCTCACCCCATATACAAGTTAAACAATCGAGTTTCTGAATTAACGATAACAACCCTTCAACCTTTTTACAAAAAGAAAGTTTTAAAGATTGACGGAATCGGTCCCTCTGGGTTCTAAAAGTGTTAACGACCTTAACAAAGTTGACGGAGAGATAACGATTAAAAATATACGTTAGTGACCAAATATATTAGGCGTATAAGGTTTATAGGAAATATAAATCTCGTTTAAATTCACATAAAATCATAGAGTTTAACCCACATAAAATCATAAAACAAATCGTATAATTTTATGACACGCCTTCATATAAAATCATAGAATAGCTCGTGTGAACTTATATATAAATATATCATATGAAATCATAAATGGTGAAACCACATAATATCAATCGTTTGAATTTAGTGCATGCTCGTAGTGATGATCACACAAAACCCTAATTGCTAAAGTCAACACAGTCAAACACATAAATGTTCACACAACATTTAATACAGTTTACGTTCAGTTAATGTCAGAAAATGACCTGAAAAGTCGGATTGTCACAGTATCCCCTTGTTGAAGAATTTTCGTCCTCGAAAATTGTGTAACGGGGTAAAAGTTAATGAGCTAGACACAAAGAAAAGAAAAGAAAAATTCTCAGTCGTCACATCATCCCCTTGTTGAAGAATTTTCGTCCGCGAAAATTAAACCAGTACCTGAACTAGACGAAGGCTGATCCTTGAATAGTTTGGGATATTTCTTCATCATCTGATCTTCGCGTTCCCATGTGAATTCAGTACCATGTCTCGAGTTCCAACGAACTTTAACGATTGGGATTTTGCTACGCTTTAACTGTTTAACTTCCCGGTCCATAATTTCCACCGGTTCTTCGATAAATCGAAGTTGTTCGTCCACATGCAACTCTTCAAGTGGAATGATTAATGTCTCATCAGCTAAACATTTCTTTAGATTCGACACATGGAAGACGTTATGGACCCCACTTAGTTCTGCTGGTAAGTTTAGTTCATATGCTGATAGACCAACTCTATTAACAATCTCGAATGGCCCAATGTATCTCGGGTTTAACTTACCACGTTTACCAAAACGTACTACACCCTTCCAGGGTGAGACTTTTAACAAGACCTTGTCTCCTTCCTCAAATTCCAAAGGTCTTCTCCGTTTATCGGCATAACTTTTCTGTCTATCTCGTGCGGCTGCCATACGATTACGAATTTGCACGATTTTCTCTGTTGTCTCGAGTACCAACTCAGGACCTGTGAGTTGACTGTCACCAACTTCCGCCCAACATAGAGGTGATCTACACTTTCGCCCGTAAAGTGCTTTATACGGAGCTACACCAATACTGGTGTGGTAACTGTTGTTATAGGAGAATTCCACTAAGGGTAAGTGTTTATCCCAACTTTCACCAAAATCAATCGCACATGCACGCAGCATGTCCTCGAGAGTTTGGATGGTCCGTTCACTTTGACCACCGGTCTGAGGGTGATATGCAGTACTCATGTCCAAACGCGATCCCAATGCTTCGTGTAACGATTCCCAACATTTGGATGTAAATCAGGCGTCTCAATCCGATATGATAGAAACTGGTACTCCATGTCGCGAGACGATCTCTTTAAGATAAAGTTTGCCTAATGTCTCGGAGGTATCAGTTTCCTTGATCGGTAGAAAATGTGCCGACTTAGTTAAGCGATCAATAATTACCCAAATTGTATCACATTTGCTTGCTGTACGGGGTAGCTTTGTTATAAAATCCATGGCGATACCCTCCCATTTCCACTCGGGAATTTTTGGTTGTTGAAGTAACCCTGCCGGCTTCTGGTATTCCGCCTTAACTTTTGAACAAGTCACGCACTTGCTTACGTAAGTGGCAATGTCGGCTTTCATCTTAGGCCACCAGTAAATCAGTTTCAAATCTTGGTACATCTTATCCAAGCCTGGATGAATAGAATAACGAGACTTATGGGCTTCATCCATAATCAATTCCCTCAAATTTCCATACACGGGAATCCATATTCGGTTCGCACAATACCGGATACCATCGGATCTAACTTCCAGTAATTTATCCATACCCCGCAATGATTCTAATTCAACGTTTTCAGCTTTGAGTGCTTCGAGTTGTGCATTCCGGATCTGATCCGGTAATCCTGTATGAATAGTAAGTTGTAACGCACGAACTCTTCTAGGCTTGGGGTTATCCTTCCGACTTAAGGCATCAGCTACTACATTAGCTTTGCCTGGATGGTACCTAATTGCGCAATCGTAGTCATTAAGAAGTTCCACCCAACGACGTTGTCTCATGTTCAACTCCTTTTGAGCAAAGATATGCTCGAGACTTTTGTGATCAGTGTAGATAGTACACTTTGTACCATAAAGATAATGTCTCCAAATTTTCAACGCGAAAATGACTGCTCCCAACTCCAAATCAAGAGTTGTATAATTTTGCTCGTGAATCTTTAACTGACGAGAGGCATAAGCTATGACTTTCTCCCTTTGCATCAGTACGCAACCTAACCCTTGCTTCGATGCATCACAATATACCACGAAATCATCACTACCCTCTGGTAGGGATAATATTGGCGCACTACAAAGTTTCTGCTTTAGTAGCTGAAAAGCGGCGTCATGCTTTTCATTCCAGTTATACGCCGTTCCTTTATGCGTTAGCTGTTGGGATTCGGACAGTGGTATACGGGTGCCCGGTGACGTTAAAAACACTTGACCGTTAATTAAAACATTACCGACCGGGTTTAGTAAATTGAGAGTTTAAAACGGATTAAACCGGTAATCCGTTTACGCAGCGGAATAAATAAATTTACTAATTTTAGACGCGTAAACCGAAGGTGTCGAAATCGTGTCAACAGGATCACGATCACCAAAATAATTAATCACGCAAACACCATTTCGCGGTAAACATTTTAGCGCGAAAATAACAACGATTATATTTAATCGAAATAAAACATCTAAACTAAAATGGAGTTTAGATATACCTTCGCGGTGATCTAACAAACGCTAGAGACACCAAGGAACAACGTGACGACGCTAGGTTTTCACGAAATAACCGATCCGACGTTCGGATCAAATCGTTTAGCAAATCGCCAAAACCGTCTTTAACTGATTCGTTGAAAACTGCAACGATTCGGTCTATGGTGGCGGCAATCGAGCACCAACGAATAAAGACTATGACGACGTCTAGGGTTTAGCCTAGACGGATGAACGATTATGGCGACAAAGCTCGCACTCGCAATATCGTAACGATGACGACAAAGCGAGTGGTTATGGTGTCGCGCGAAACGGAGAAACGCTAGATCGTGACGGCGATCTAGGGTTTAGTGGCGTCGGCCCTAAGAAGAGGGGCGACGGCGGCGGCGGCGGTGGTCTTCACGGCGGCGGCGGCGGTCTCCACAGAGGCGGCGGCAGCGGCGGTCTCGGATGAAGACGAGTAGCGGTGGTGGTGATCTTCGATGATCGTCGGAAGGAGCGACGAACGAATCTCTGGCGGCAAAAGCTTCGCCGTGGAAGGGAGCCGGCGAGAGAGAGAGATCGGCGAGAGAGAGAGAGAGGATGCGCGACGGCAAAAGTGGCGCAGGGGATTAGGAGCACAAAACCCTAATCCCTAGTTGCTTATTTATAGGCAACCAAGTTTCGTCTAGCCCCCTCGTCTATCTCTTTCATCGAAATGAACCACCAATGTTTACGAATTAATAAAACCGGTTTATTAATATAAAGTCGTAAACCCGAGAACTTATAAATTCAAATAACAATTTATTTGATTTATTATTTTCACCGTAAACGTTTAATCGAAAAACGTTTTTCTCCGTTTATTATCACAAGGATAATAATTAGTAATTAAATAAATAATTACACAATTCCGTGAATTACCGGTTAAACAATTTAAGCGGATTTTAATCTCGTTGCCCTCAGTGTAACTCTTTACGGGTCAAACCGGGTCGGGTTCTTGTTGTTGTCGGGTCTGGACAACCATTATCCAACAATCTCCCACTTGGACAGAGTCCGACAACATTTGAAGAAACAGTCAGAGGTGCTCTAGCTACACATGGCTGTCCCAACCAGTTATGACACTTCAAGTCAGTAACCAAGGTATATCTACAAACTCGCGTTGTAGTTTAGACTTATGGTAATGCAAAGTCATTAGTTCCCTTCCGTATAAGACATCAATTGAACGAGAGACATGGATTTATTCATTCTCTTTAATGTTCAATCATTCTATTTCTCGTGTCGTAGTTCGAAGTGATCCAAAGCAAACACACAGTAGGTTTGGGTAAGGCCTTACACTTAACACTTGGAACTCACGAGAGGGCCCACGATGTCTAGCTGTTGCAGTATTAGTGCAAGAGTACAGAATCCCATTTTGACTACATACAGCTCCCACTAAGCCTCAGATCCATTCCCAAAAGTAGTCTTTACTGGCAGTTACGCGACAGCGTATACTACAATCAAAGAACAGTCCTTGGCAAACGGGAGGTAGCATATGTATCTCAGGTCTAAGGACACTATTGAGTATACCATTAATCAAATTCGTCTTATGATTAAATCCATGAAGACAATTTGATACGAGTTACGTCACAACGTCATTCTCTAATGAGGTCTGTGAGTCTGGAGAGTCAACCCTTTGAGTCCAGAGTCAGAATAGTCATAGATCAGTTTTGTTCCCACAAATTAGATCGACTACGGACGGTTTTAGAATATTTCTCTAAATATTCATGGATGTTTAGAACGTATAAAATTCGAACACGTTTTGCAGAATTCGAAAACTGCATCTAACCCTTTAGATCAGATCGAATGATTTGGTGCGAACGTTTAAGGTTCGACATCCCAACACTAAAGTAGAACAATGTAGCGTAGAATTCAGGTAATACGTAACAGTATTAGCTTATTGATCAAACTTGATCAATGGAAATGTGAATTCTCATGCTAGGTTCTATGCCTGTGTTTTGGTTTTGCCTATTTAAGTTGTTTCATTAGTTTTTGGTGTTTCTCATGAACAACAAAAAGTACTTAAGTGAATTTGAACGCGTGATAAAACTTGTGCCCTTGGTATGCACATGGATTACTGTGTTATCACAATGGCATGTTAATCGATTATCAACATAATCAAATTAACCTTCTTTGAATGTACCCTTACATTCATGATTCAAAACTTCACTTAAGGTGGCTAGTTGTTCGGTGAGTATGCTCGAGTACTCATCATGAACATTTCATCATCAAGAAAAGTTGAGATGATTTGGTTTTCCAGCTTGTGTCATTGGTGTAACTCTTTACAGTGACACTCATGCAACATCCCTATGTTGGATAGTTCCCGTTTCATAACTAGTATGACACGACTTGTTTCAAGAAATTGAATATATCTGAGGATGCCACTCCTGAGATGTTTTCAATTGTGGGGTGTTCTTGAAACTGGGAGATCTTTTGAGGCTTCATTACAAGTTTAATCCGGTAAACTCCAATGAACGTGAGATCAACACTCAATCGTTATCTCGATAAGGATTAGTGGTGATGCTCCCACTTGCTTTATATAGACGACGCATTCTTATAATCATCTTTCTTTCAAACCGTTAGGATATTGGTTTTGCAAGAGAATTCTTAGCAAACCTTCTTCGTTTTTAGGAACGAAGTTATTTAGTTTCATAAACACAGTATGAATCTAATTGACCAATATCCAATTGTCATGTCACATACATGAGATAGCAAGATGCTATCAAACTGCCAGAGTTTGATGGTATCCAAGATACAATCATCTTGTGTTTGAAAAGACATGCGTGCTAGACGCCCTGATGATTATTCTATCAGAATATCGAGTCTGATTTAGGATTGTGAACTCAATCCAATGACCAACCCATAATGGAAGATTTTAGACAAGTAAAATCCACATCTAGTTCCATTTGGAATTATTAGTCATACAGAATGCTGACATGTTTTCATTTTAGCAACAACTACTTGTTGTGAAAAGATGTTTGTCTAATGAGTCTTGAATAATTACAAGAGTCACAGTGCACTGTCCGGTAATTCCTATAGAAAGCAAGTTTCTTTAATAAGGAATTCAGATGTCCATACATCAGAAAATGGACGTGCATAACTCAAACTTGGTCTCCCGCAAGACTCTTCTTGGAACCAATTTGAGTCGCAAGTGATTGGTGAGGAAGTGATTCGTGGGTATAAGGTGTGAATGGCGGCCATTGGCATGTCATACGTCATGTGTTTATTTGGTTTTCAAACTTGAAAACAAAACCTCATAATGTAAGCAACAGGTGCTCAGCAGGATTTAACACATATGAGTACAAGCCAGTTGTAGTCTTTGACTTTTAAGGTGTTTTACGTATATATCTATTCATGACCATTATGGTCATATGCACAGAACTTAGTGCATCCTTATAACACAATCATTCAGGTGATTGTGTTACATAAGTAGCGCTGGTGACTTGAACTTTTACTAACAAGCGTTTGATCTCATCAAAGGTCCTATTGTTTGTCTTAACGAAATCAGGCAAGTGATTTCAGAAAACTTCAATTTGGATTTAATGAAGTCTCAAGCTACGCGATTCCAAACCATAAGGTTTCATGAATCAAGATAGGTTGATTATTCCCACTGTAGCAAGTACAATGAGAATAAGAGACGTCATGGCCTTAATGGATTTAGAAAGAACAACTGTTCTTCTTTTGCATTTAGGCTAGTCTCATGATCATTAATCAATAGCACCAGGCTTAACGTCATGTTATATATATATATATATTTGAATCTAATCTACTAAGTGAAACATTTTCAAGTGTAGAAAAAACAATGCATATCAATAAAGTTTAAACCGGAAACTTTAGTGCATGTTTAAGATTCAAAACAAAGCAAAGTGTATCATCCTGGACCCCGCCAGGGAAAACAAGCAAGTTGTTTTAAAGATACTACCAAGAATTAAAGTACGACATGACTTTATTCAAAGTTTGCAATCATGCAAAGATGTCATGTCTTCTTGGTCTTTTGCTTTCTACGACTTCACGTTCCTACAAAATGTAAAGTATGTCAAACATATATTTTGAAGGATCAAGTGAAGTGGTTTATAACATGAGGTAATAGATATATACCCCCGGAAGTGCCTGCATCGGACTTCTTCACCTTGGCAAGATATTCAAGGCAGTTTCTCTTCCAGTGCCCCATCTTGTTGCATTCGAAGCACTGGCGCTCAGCTTGCGGCGGTGCCTTCGAAGCCTTTGACTTGCCCTTTCCGGTGCCACTAGACCCTCTAGCAGCAGCGCCCTTGCCTTTCTTCCTTTGCCCAGGTTTCCTCTTAACCTCAGGTTTCATGACACCTCCGGATCGGATGGCGAGCACATCATTCGACTTGCCTTTGCTGTTGTTACCGTTGAGAAAACTAATCTCAGCGGTCTTCAACATCCCGTGAAGCTCGGTCACTGTCTTAACCAGGCTGTTCATATTATAATTGATCCGGAAAGGAGTGAACGCACTGGAAAGAGAGTGGAGGATCAAATCCGTCGCCATTTCCTGAGGAATGACGTAATCGAGCTTCGCAAGTCGGTCGATGTAACCCTTCATCTTAAGGACATTGGCGCTGACAGGACTACCTTCGGCCATCCGACAGGTGATGAGCCTGACGACGGTCTCGTAGCGTTCCTGCCGGGCCTGGGTTTCAAACATGCCCTTAAGTTCCCCGATCATCTGAAACGCCGTCCTGTCAACCATACTCTTCTGAATCTCAGTAGGCATGGTTGCCAGCATGAGGCACGTAACTGAGTTGGCATCCTTTCTCAGTGCCTCATGTGCAGCGCGAGCAGCCGCAGTGTTATTTGCGGGTGCTTCGGGCACCTCGGCCTCCAACACATGTTGTTTGTTGGCCATTTGCAGGACAATTTTCAGATTTTGATGCCAGTCGAGGAAGTTGGTGTCATCAAGTTTCTCCTTCTCAAGGAGAGACTTGAGCTGGAAAACCTCGTTGTTTGCAGGAGGATTAGCCATCTGAAACAACAGGCAATTCGTTTAGTGTTTCGATGTAATATTCGTATTCAAAACCGGCAAGCAAATTTCGAATAGGAATATGGGAACCCAGTTAGTAGTCGACCAACAAAGGCAGCGTTAAGTGCAATCACCGGTCACTAAGTAATCGGATGGACAACGATTGTCTCTTGTGAAAACCAGTCACAACTCCCGTTTATGAGGCTTTCGCGAAATACGTTTAGCGTCATCCATGCCAATTTTGTCTACGAATGACCAGATGTACGGTGTTGAAATACTCCAATACACAAGGTACTCGTAAAGAAAATGATAGATGTCCTCAGTGGTCAGTGTGCATGCACGGTGTTGAAATACTCCAATGCACACACCTTGGAAGATACCCTGAACACCAAGTGTGGTGTTGAAATACTCCAACACTGATGCATCGGTAAATATGTTCCAAGTTAGACTTGACTAGGATGGCATAATCTATCCGTTTTGCGGCTTACCAGATAGGATTAATTAGTCAGTGTTTTAATTAATTAAACGTTTGACTAAGCTAAGAACCCTATCTCACCCGGGACAGTCAATTTAATAACCTCCTTATTAAAGACTACACGTCGCGAGGCAGTAACCAATTATTAAAAGTTCGATATTTAAAGATCGAAAAATTCGAGTTCATAGTCGAATAAAATTGGTTATGAAATATCGAGTCTTAGTAAATATTAGGACTCGAACCAATTGATTGTAAAACAGTTTTAACCGATTAAAACTTAGTTTGGAGTTTTAGTTGGCGTGTTAAACAGTTTAAGACAAGCAACCAAAACGCACATGCAAACAGACACACATTCGGCTTTAGGAGGTTCCGTTATTGTCAGAGCCTTATGACAATATCGAAGAAGGTCTGGGACGTAAAATTAAAATCAACCATAGGGATGGAAACAAGCATCCGGTCGACTCCAATGCTCCCACTAGCTTTGACAAGCTCCCACGTTACAATTGGTGTACGTCGGTCTTTAGGTCATGGATACTTGCCACGCTAGGGATCGTTGCATGAACAATCGCCACGATGGGGTTGTCGCATCACAAGCTCGTAACGTTCGTCCAAGGCGAAGGTTAGCTTATACGAGAAAATAAATAAAACCTAATTTATTTAAGATACAACTTTTGAACCCAGAAACAAGTGGGCCAAACCAAAACCAAGACATGAATGGGCCAAAATGGGCCAAACCAAAATACGATAACCAATAAGAGCCATAATATGGGTCGAGCCGAATATGCGTGTTTTAAACAATCAATTAACGAATTGAATACGTTTGGTGGAATTAAATCGACCAAACGTATCTAAAAGCAATTCGTTTTACATTCGCGACTTTCGAGTTTAAACTCCAGTTCGCGAAATCTACCGGTTTAAAAAACGACCGGTGAGGGTTTGCGTGTGGTGATCAAGGCTCTGATACCACTGTTGGGATTCAGACAGTGGTATACGGGTGCCCGGTGACGTTAAAAAAACTTGACCGTTAATTAAAACATTACCGACCGGGTTTAGTAAATTGAGAGTTTAAAACGGATTAAACCGGTAATCCGTTTACGCAGCGGAATAAATAAATTTACTAATTTTAGACGCGTAAACCGAAGGTGTCGAAATCGTGTCAACAGGATCACGATCACCAAAATAATTAATCACGCAAACACCATTTCGCGGTAAACATTTTAGCGCGAAAATAACAACGATTATATTTAATCGAAATAAAACATCTAAACTAAAATGGAGTTTAGATATACCTTCGCGGTGATCTAACAAACGCTAGAGACACCGAGGAACAACGTGACGACGCTAGGTTTTCACGAAATAACCGATCCGACGTTCGGATCAAATCGTTTAGCAAATCGCCAAAACCGTCTTTAACTGATTCGTTGAAAACTGCAACGATTCGGTCTATGGTGGCGGCAATCGAGCACCAACGAATAAAGACTATGACGACGTCTAGGGTTTAGCCTAGACGGATGAACGATTATGGCGACAAAGCTCGCACTCGCAATATCGTAACGATGACGACAAAGCGAGTGGTTATGGTGTCGCGCGAAACGGAGAAACGCTAGATCGTGACGGCGATCTAGGGTTTAGTGGCGTCGGCCCTAAGAAGAGGGGCGACGGCGGCGGCGGCGGTGGTCTTCACGGCGGCGGCGGCGGTCTCCACAGAGGCGGCGGCAGCGGCGGTCTCGGATGAAGACGAGTAGCGGTGGTGGTGATCTTCGATGATCGTCGGAAGGAGCGACGAACGAATCTCCGGCGGCAAAAGCTTCGCCGTGGAAGGGAGCCGGCGAGAGAGAGAGATCGACGAGAGAGAGAGAGGATGCGCGACGGCAAAAGTGGCGCAGGGGATTAGGAGCACAAAACCCTAATCCCTAGTTGCTTATTTATAGGCAACCAAGTTTCGTCTAGCCCCCTCGTCTATCTCTTTCATCGAAATGAACCACCAATGTTTACGAATTAATAAAACCGGTTTATTAATATAAAGTCGTAAACCCGAGAACTTATAAATTCAAATAACAATTTATTTGATTTATTATTTTCACCGTAAACGTTTAATCGAAAAACGTTTTTCTCCGTTTATTATCACAAGGATAATAATTAGTAATTAAATAAATAATTACACAATTCCGTGAATTACCGGTTAAACAATTTAAGCGGATTTTAATCTCGTTGCCCTCAGTGTAACTCTTTACGGGTCAAACCGGGTCGGGTTCTTGTTGTTGTCGGGTCTGGACAACCATTATCCAACATTAGCGCCGTAAGAGGTTGGGCTATCTTTGAAAATCCCTCGATAAATCGTCTATAATAACCTGCCAAACCAAGAAATTGGCGAATTTCCGTTGGTGTCTTGGGCGCAGGCCAATTCTTAATTGCCTCAACCTTGATTGGATCAACGTGAATCCCCTGATCATTAACAATATGACCAAGAAATTGCACCTCACGCATCCAGAAATCACACTTTGAAAATTTTGCATACAGTTGCTCCTTCTTGAGTAACTCTAAGATCAAACGAAGATGTTGTTCGTGCTCCTCCTTAGACTTAGAATATATCAAAATATCATCAATAAAGACGATGATGAATTTATCGAGATATGGCTTGCAAACGCGATTCATCAAGTCCATGAAAATTGCTGGTGCGTTGGTTAACCCAAATGGCATAACCATGAACTCATAATGACCATAACGAGTTCTAAACGCTGTCTTCGAGACATCCTCTACACGGACTCTCAGTTGGTGATAACCTGATCTTAAATCAATTTTAGAGTAATAGCTAAATCCTTGTAGTTGATCAAACAAATCATCGATTCGGGGCAAGGGATAACGATTTTTGACAGTCACTTTGTTGAGTTCTCTGTAATCGATGCACATTCGAAAGGTGCCATCCTTCTTCTTAACAAACAACACTGGAGCTCCCCAGGGTGATGAGCTGGGCCTAATAAATCCCTTTTCAAGTAGTTCTTGGAGTTGAGTATATAGCTCTTGTAACTCATTTGGTGCTAAACGATAAGGTGCACGAGCAATAGGTGCTGCTCCTGGAGCAAGATCAATCTGAAATTCGACTTCTCGATGATGCGGTAGACCTGGTAGATCTTCCGGAAAGACTTCAGGAAAGTCCTTCACGATCGGGATATCTTCAATTTTCTTCTCTTCATTTGTTTTCTCTGAAATGTTCGCAAGAACAGCAAAATGTCCTTTACGCAAATGTAGGGCTATTATTATTAAGGCATGAACATTAGTGGGCTTTGTGTTTGGGCTTATTAGATATTGGGCTAGTTAGTGATTATGATTGGGCCATGTGGGCTTCTAACTAGGTTTGCGATTTTGTAAAGGCTATATAAGCCTCTCATGTATGTGTTTATGATTCAAGCTTTGGGAGAACCTATTTACGATTTCTTCAAGTGTGCAAGGGTTTACGATCAGTTTGTGAAGCTTCATAGTAGACGGTTTTCATTCAAGAATCAATCTTTCTCATCGATTGATTCTCTTCTTCTACTATTTTCTTGAATCGATCTCTCACGAGGATTCCGCACTCGTGTTTGATTTAGTATATCGTGTGTTTGGGAGATTTCCGGACCTACAATTGGTATCAGAGCTAAGAATCTTCGATTCGAGGCTCTCACGATATTGATTCAAGAGTATTTCTGGGTTTTAGTTCGAGATTTTGAGGTTTCGAGGCTGTTTGAGGTGTTTGCGACTTGTGTAGCTGCTGTTCTTCGAAGATTTCTGGGTTTCTGTGTGTTCACGATCGTTCCTGTTTGAAGATTGCTTGTTCACGATTGAGATATTTGGTGTTCACGATTGTACCTGATCTGTACTGGTGTTTACGATTTGTTCTAATCGTAAAGGGGTGTTTACGAGTTGTTTGTAATCGGAAACGGTGTTTACGACTCCGCAGTCGTAATCAGAAATCGTATTCGGTGTTTGCGATTTATTTAAGGCGGTGCTTGTTTACGACTGCCACGTGTCATCGTAATCTTTATTCTCGATCGTAATCAGTGTGTTGGATCGTAATCGCATTTGTTGAATCGTAATCAGTGTTATTTGGACTTCGGACTTTAGGATTATTTTTACCCAAGCTATTGAAATGGATTTTGAGCCGAGCATGTACCAGAAACTGGATTTCGAGATCGGATCTATAACTCGTCCGCCAAGACTAACTTCAGCGGATAATTTCTTAGAGTGGAAGTACAGATTCGAAAATCATTTGAAGAGTGTGGATCTGAGACTATGGAGGGCTGTTCTCAATGGACCGTACACACCTACTCACACAACGGGAGTAAATGCAGGAAAGGAGAAGAAAGAGGAGGAATATGATGATGATGACTGGGAGAGGTGCAACAAGGCTGAGAGGGCTTTTGCTATAATGACTATGGCCCTAACTCCAGACATCGCTCAAGGGTTCAAGCACTGCAAGACAGCAAAGCAACTGTGGAACGCTTTGATTGTTGCTTATGAAGGAAATCCAGATATTAAGGCTAGTAGGAAGCAGATATTGAAGCAGAAGTTTAACTTGTTCAACCATATCCAGGGTGAATCTTTTGAGGCTCAAGTTCAGAGGTATGTGTCCTTGATGGCAGAGATGTCCAGTTATGGTGTGGAGCCGGACACTGAAGACAAGAATTTGAAATTGCTAAATAGTCTGCCTAAATCTTGGAACACAAATATATCCATCATCAAAGACAACAACAGACTGACTGAAGTGACTTTGGATGAACTAATTAACAAACTGAAGTCTAAGATGATAGATGATAAGCAGAGAGAGCTAAACCACATAAGCTCATTAAGTTTGGCTGGGAAGTTGAATCAGGCTCTGTTATCTGAAGAAGTTGAAGGTAAGCATGAAGGAAAGGCTTCGGGAAGTGGATCAAGCTCAGTTTCAATGGGTAATGCATTTGTGGCACAGCCTCAAGGAAGTTCAAGCAGTGGTGTCAATTCTGGTGATGTCAATGATCCAAACTTTGCCCTTGGAATGGGTTTCATGAACAGCTATCATGCCCTTGTGGCCGGGAATCTTGTACCTTCTGATATGGTGTCTGGTGATCTTAATCAGATAAATCCTGAGGACGTGGAGATGCTAGATGTCTGTTGGCAAATGGCCATGGCTGTTTTCAGAGCCAAGAAATTTATGGCCAAAACTGGAAGGAACGTCTGGAAGGATCAGGATAAAATCAGAATGGGGTTTGACAAGTCGAAGCTGAGGTGCTACAATTGTGATGAGTATGGTCACTTTGCCAGGGAATGCACGAAGCCAAAGAAAGAGAGGGTTGAAGAGAAGAAGGCAGCTGAGGTAAAAGGTAAAGGAGAAGACAAGGCATTGGTGGTTCAGGGAGGTGGAGGTTATGACTGGACCCCCCAGCTGAGGGAACTGACCCCCCAGATGAAGGACCTTAGTTTGTCACATGCCTTGATTGCTACTTCTGAAGAGGGTAATGAAGAACATCATGCTTTTGTGGTCACTGATGAGGAAAAGCCTGAGGAGACTGAGATAAAAGACAAGGAAGCATACGTTGCTGCTGCTGAGAACCTCAAGGTATGTTCTGATCCCACTTGTGCTCGTATTATACCTGGTCTTAGACAAGTCTGTAAGAATTATCAACTAGAATTGTTTGAGATCAAGTGTGAGAGGAGTTCATTTAAGGGTAGATGGATAAAAGGTGAGGAAAAGATTAAGGCACAAAAGCTAGATATTGTTAAGTATCAACAGATAGCAACTGAACAATCTATCCTGTATGATAATGCTAAATTAGAAATAGCTGACCTTAGAAAGCAGGTAGATGAATTGACACATAAGAACAATGAGATGCAGGTTCAGTTAGATGTGAATAAATTAAGAAACAAAAGAATGCTTCAGGCAGGTAAAGAACTATCTCAGGCTATCACTTGTGGTCAAGTAGGGAAACATACGCCAGGATTTGGGTCGGAAAAGTCTGACAAGTCCGTGGCCGCAAATGTTGTTATTCCCCCACCTATCCCTAGAGATATTATAGGAGTGCTCTATGAGGAGGATCAGGTAGACAGAACTAAGTCAGGTTATCATGAAGCAGGTCCTCCTATAGATAGTATGTTGGTAGGTGTGACCCCTATGACAGAAGAGGAGTTAGAAAGAGAGAGACTTGGAACATATGGGATGAGTAGTCAGAACAAGGTAGATGAACACAGAAATGAACCAGGCCCTTCCCAGGAATCATTAAAAAATAATGTTAGTCCTACTAATGTTTCTGTTACATGTGCAGATGTTGTAGGCATTGAAGATGTATCTGGGGAGGATGCTGAATGCTTGAGAGTCAATGAGTGTCATGAGTCTAGTTGTTCTGTTTCTAGTTTACCTAAGGATGACGTTCTGGCATCTGTGTCAGAACTTGAAGCATCCAAGTCCAATCAAATTGTCTTGTTAAAACATGTTTCTAATCCTAATGAAGTCGTTAGTTCTTTTAAAATGCGTGTTCCTAACACAAAGATTGGCCGTCAGTCTAAGCCCAATGATTTTGTTCCGTATCCCCAGGTTGTGTCGACTTACAATAGAACTGATAAATCAAAATCTGAACAATTTTGTTTAATAACACAACCTGAAAAACATTCAAAACGTGTGATACACAAATGGGATGATCAACCGGAATGGAAGTCGTCTTATCCAAGACGCTCATACTTGTGTAGCAACGTCAATGGGCCTAGACAAATGAATTGTTTTGAATGTGGTCAACCAGGTCATTTTGCTGCTAATTGTATGAACAGACCCTATGAGCCATATTATCCGCAGAACAAGCGGACAAATATGCTTGAGAAAATGATGAGGGGTGAGAACAGAACTCAAAAGCAGCAAGCTTCGTCACAGGGGAAGCAGAGTTCTGAACCAATGAAGACTCAAAAGTCTAAGGTTCTAAACACAAAAGCCCCAGTGACAAAGCATGTCAATGAAAGGAGAGATGTGGGCCAAACTTCAAAACCTGCTCATGCAGCTAAAGAAGTTTACAACAGACCTAACAAAGTTAAAACAAAGCCTTTTGAGAAACAAGTGCAAAAAGATAATCAGACTGCTGAACCTAAGGGTAAAGCAGTTATGGAACAATCAAAAACTGTTACTCAACCAAAACAAATGGTTTATACCAAATTAAAACTTGAGTGGACACCGGTTGTTAAAACAAAAGGTAAAAAGGCTGCATCTCCTCCAAGAAAAGCATCACCCACAAAGAACTCTGCTAGTAGTTCAAACTCACAAAAGCAACCAAATCCGGGGCTTTGCCTCTTTCCCAAAAAAAAAGTTAATGCTAAAATTATAAATCAACCTGAATCAAAAGCAGGAATGTCTTTCAAAATGGTTAACTACATTGACTCCAAGGGAGTACCCAGATCTGTTATGACCTGGGTACCTGACTCTAACTGATCTCTGATTTGTGTAGGGACAGCCTAGAAGATCTGTCAACAATCTCTGGTATGTAGATAGTGGTTGCTCCCGACACATGACCGGAGATCTGTCTCTTTTGGAAGATGTGGAGGATTTCAATGGAGGTGGAGTTTCTTTTGCAGGGGGTGTGGGTGGTCGAATCAGTAAGAAAGGTGTGGTGCGGAGCGGTAATCTGTCATTTTCTGACGTTCATTATGTGGAGGAACTGTCGCACAGTTTGCTGAGTGTTTCTCAGATCTGTGACAGAGACTTTTCTGTGATGTTCAATAAGAAGGAGTGTATTATTCTGAAGCCAGGTGTGAAGATACCCGAGGAGTGTGTACTTATGCGCACTCCAAGACGTTCAAACTCATATCTTCTCAACTTGAGCAATCCTCCTTCGTCAGAAGAAGCTTGCCTTATATCAAAACAGAATGAAAATCTTGCATTGTTGTGGCATCGTCGTCTGGGACATGCAAACATGAAGAATTTATCCAAGCTGGCTAAAGGAGAGCATGTCAGAAACCTTCCGATCACAGATTTCACTTCAGTAGAAAAGTGTGTGGCATGTGCTAAGGGGAAGCAGCACAAACTGCCACATCGTCCAAAGGTTGCAAATTCTGTCTCTTCTGTGCTTCAACTCTTACATATGGATTTGTTTGGTCCTATGCAGGTACAGAGTGTCAGCAAGTTCTCATACTGCCTCGTGATAGTGGACGACTACTCGCGATTTACTTGGGTCTTCTTCTTGTCAAACAAGTACGAAACTCCGGCCCTAGTAAAGCAGTTTGTGACTCTTATTGAGAATCAGCTGGATAAAAGAGTGAAGGCAATCAGATCTGACAATGGGACAGAATTCAAGAATGCTGAGCTGAATATGTTTTGTGGCGAAAAGGGGATTGAAAGGCAGTTCAGTGCTCCTTACACTCCTCAGCAGAATGGAGTTGCCGAAAGAAGAAATAGGACACTCATCGAAGCAGCTAGAACGATGATGTGTGAAGCAAAACTACCGATCTTCTTTTGGGCAGAAGCTGTGAATACCGCTTGTTATGTACAAAACAGAGTTCTTCTGAACAAGCGTCACGAGCAAACTCCATATCAGATTATTTATGGAGAGAAACCGAAGGTGGGTTACTTCAAGACGTTTGGATGTCCATGCACGGTGCTGATCCAGTCCGATGTAGGGAAATTCGAAGCAAAGGCCGATGAGTGCTATTTTGTTGGTTATTCAGCAAATAGTGCTTATCGTGTGTACAACAAGACCACGGGGGTGATTATTGAGGCGTTCAATGTAGATTGGATGGAGGACAATCCTACTGATGCAGGAACTGGACCTAATTGGATCTTCGACTATGGATCATTGTTTGAGGGATTTAATTTCTCGAATGTTTTCCACAATTTGGGCGAAGAAGAAGACATTGTAGCTCCCAGTGCTGATGTAAGACCTCATGTGGATAGAGCATCAGCTGAATCTTCTCGGAATGCAACTGCTGATATTCCAGAATGTTCAGGGACACACGATGCTCCAGTGGATTCTCAAGGCTCAGGTATGTCTGAAAATGTTGTTAATACTAATCTGCCTGTTAATGTTTCAGTGCCTGAAGTCCAAGAGAGCAGAATCAACAAGGATCATCCACTGAGTAATGTAGTTGGGCCAGTGACAGCGGGTGTCACCACAAGGAGCCGGACAGGACACATCAACTTCTGTATGTTTTCCTGCTTCATCTCCCAGATAGAACCTCCCAATGTGATGGTTGCTCTTAAATATCCAAACTGGATGGAAGCCATGCACAATGAACTCAATCAATTTTCAAAGCTGGGAGTGTGGCGTCTTGTGAAGCGGCCAGAAGACAAGAAGGTGATTCCCACGAGATGGTTGTACAAGAACAAAAAGGATGACTCGGGGATCATTGTGAGAAACAAAGCAAGGCTGATAGTACAAGGGCACAGGCAAGTCCAGGGTATCGACTATGATGAGGTTTACGCTCCGGTGGCAAGATTGGAAGCAATTCGGATCTTTCTAGCTGTAACTTCGTATCTCAATTTTACCGTACATCAGATGGATGTGAAGACTGCCTTCCTGTATGCAGAGATGAACGAGGAAGTCTATGTTGCTCAACCACCAGGGTTCATAGATGAAGAAAATCCAGATCACGTTTATCTGCTGGATAAGGCTTTGTACGGTTTGCATCAAGCTCCTAGAACATGGTATGAAACGTTGTCCAATCACCTGGTGGAGAATGGATATACAAGAGGAGTCGTTGATCAAACATTGTTTAGGAAAAGGGTGGGAGAAGACATAATTATGGTGCAAGTGTATGTAGATGATATTATCTACGGATCAACAAACGAAGAATTGTGCACCGAGTTTGAGGAGATCATGAAGAAAAAGTTTGAGATGAGTGACCAAGGCGAGATGAGTTTCTTTCTTGCACTTCAAGTCAAGCAGAATGATTCCGGGATTCTTATTCATCAGGAGAAGTATGTGAATGAGATTCTGGACAAATTCAAGATGCAGGATTGCAAGCCCATCGCCACTCCCATGGCATCCAGACCACTACTGTCAGCGGATCTTAACGGGGAGTCAGTGAGTGAATTCCAGTATCGGTCGATGATTGGATCACTAATGTACTTGACAGCAAGCAGGCCAGACATCATGTATGCAGTTTGCGTGTGTGCTCGATATCAGGCTAACCCTAAACTCTCTCATTTAGCTGCTGTTAAGCGTATCTTCAGGTATCTGAAGGGCAGGCCTAGGCTTGGTCTTTGGTACCCGAAGAACACTGATTTTCAATTATATGCTTTTACTGACAGTGATTATGGAGGTAGTGACCTTGACAGGAAATCTACTACTGGAGGATGTCAGTACCTAGGAGATAGGCTCATCTCTTGGCAGAGCAAGAAGCAGCATACCGTATCCAAATCAACTGCAGAAGCTGAGTACGTGGCCGCATCTGCCGGTACTTCACAGGTAGTGTGGATCCAAAACCAGCTCACGGATTACGGCATGGAATTCGTTAACACTCCAATATTTTGTGATAATGCTGCTGCTCTTGAGATTGTGAAAAACCCTGTCCAACATTCCAAAACCAAGCACATTGATATTAAGGTACATTTTATTCGTGATTGCTTTGATCGTGAGCTGATTCAGCTACAAAAGGTAAGCTCCGATCAGAATGTTTCGGACATCTTTACAAAACCCCTTCCTCGTCCTAATTTTGAATCTTGTGTTGAAGGCCTGAAGATGATTGCCTTCGAGGAATGATCTGATCATCTATGTTTTTGTACAAAGTCTTTGGTTTTTCAATTTATTCTTAAAACAAAAATATTAAAAAAAAATAGAAAATGACTGAAAAATTGAGTCTTGTTTCAAAAGCCTCACAAAAACAGGGGAAGAAATGGTGATGGTTAAACTGAAAGGTTTTTATGATGCCTTTTGATAGGACTTAAATGCTTAATGACGGTTGGAGACTGACACGTGTAAGGCTGATGTGAAAGACTGCTCGAAGATGATATGTCGGTAAGCTCAACCAAAACAATGATCATCTATGTAAGTGCAGTAATCTTAAACTCTATACATGTTTAGTTTCCCATCCTAGTATACATGGTTTAAAAAACTGAGTCCCGACAAAAATGGGTTGAGAGTGGTATTACCTAGTATTCACTCTCTCACACGCCATGTTAATACTGTATAAGACAACACCACAAGAAAAGAAAAAGAAAAAGAAAAGGAATTCAAAGAATTCAAAATTGAAAATTCTGAAAAAGAAAAAGAAAAGAAAATAAAATTATTCAGTTGGTCTTCTCTGCGTGCTTATGCGGCCGACCTGATCATCAACTGATAATATATGAAAATCAGAAATAAGTGGTAGTCAAAAACAGTGTTGCATGGTTCCTCAAGTTGGGGGTTTGTGAATCCTCAATAAACTCTGAGGTTGGGTAGGTTTTGCTATGGAAAATTGGGCGTGGGGACGGTTAAACATAACGGTAAATCTGTACAATATTTAAGCACTTTACTGGATGTGAGTTTATGTGTTCAAACCACCTGACAATTGTCTAGAGTGTCTAGTAACAGAAGCTGAAAAGGGTTCCTCAGTCAAAGACCTATCTGAAATTATCTGTGAAATTTACCAGCACCAGGTATGTAAATATTTGAAATTTCTGAGTTGAGTTTGTAAATATTTTATTTTGGGTTTGATTTTATCTGTCTTAATTCTTAAAAATTTTATTGATCATGATCGGATACTCGGGTATGATTCTGAGGGGAAGTTTTTTTGTGAAAAATTCTCAAAGTGTTAAATTTTAAATGATTATGAGAAATATCAAGTTAGGGGTAATCTTGAAAGTTTTTAAAAGGTTGAGGGGGTTGTTTGAAACATTTGTGTGTTTACGATTTCTGGGGGGGTTATGTGTAAATTGGGGGTATTTAAACCCCATTTGCGATTTCTCTCTCCATTCACCATTTACGACTCCGCCCCCAAACCCTTTGCCGCCGCTCTCCTCCGCCGCCTTGCTCACCGGAAACTCGTTACAGCCCGATTCCGACCACCTATCTCCTTTCAAACTTCATCATCATCATCTACACCATTTTCCGACCTAAAGCCCCTTGTCAATCGACTGATTTTATGCGATTTCCTAGACATGTTCGCAGTTTTGAAGTCCGAAACCCTAACTCAAGTTTTCACCGTGTTTGAGTCGATTTCGAGGGTATTTGAAGCCGATTTCTTGGTTGAAACTGTTAAAAGGTAGTTGTTGATGGTTTGTTTGAGTGTTTGTTGCATGTTAACGCGTTTACGAGTCTTTGCAGGTTCAAAAATGGCGGATATGGGTGATTACGATTAACTCGAGGTTGAAGACGACGATTGGATGTTTACGATCGCCGATTACGATCGGCGATTACGATCGGCATATACGTCGTCCGTTTACGATCGGAGTTTACGATACGCGGTGTTTACGATTGGTTTTCGCGTGTTATTGGGTGTTTACGATTGGGCTGTCAGATTTCGATTGGGCCGAAATTTAAAGGATCGTAAACCCAATTAAAGAATCGTAAACCCATATGGTGGGTCGTAAACTCACTTTAAATGTGAATTAATAAGAATTTAAATCATAATTACTTAATAATTTTAAAATCTTATTAAAATTAAACGGTTTTTGATAAAATTTGACGGTGTTTGTGAGCATGTGCTAAACTCAATTATTTTCCCTAAAATGTTTAAATTGAAATTTTTTTGTGAAGTTAAAAAGTAAAAAGTTATCGTCAATTGAACACGTTTAGGGTTGATAATCATAATTGCTTACTCATGATCAAATCTGATGCATATGTCTTGTTTGTCTCAGATGGCAGGAAATGTTATTGACGAACCAATCAAATTTGATCATGATCACTGTATACCAGCTTTCCTGGAAGACCCACCAGAGCATCACATGGATCTATTTTACTCTCTGGTGGCGGGAATGAACGTCTGCAAGATCAACCATGCTTTGAGAACAAGCGTGTTGATAGATGAGATGCTGGTAAGAGAATTCTGGGGTACTGCACGAGCAAGTGCTGACAAGACGAGAATCACTGCTACAATCCAGAATCGTCAGGTTGTCATTCTGGAAGATGACATTAGAAGAGGCCTGAATATCAACGATCGTGCTACCGATCCGGTTGATTACCCCAAGGAAGCCGTTCTGGCAGGTGCCCAATTACTGGGATATGAAGGCAGATTCCCGCCTATCATGAAGAAGCAACTGCCGCACTACTGGAGGTGCCTTGCCCATTTCATGCAGAAATCATTTCTGGGCAAGAGAACGAGCTTTGACCAGCTGAACAAGGTCCACGGCACTGCCTTCGTCGCGTTGGCCCTTGACTGGAACTACAATTTCTCAAAGATGATGCTGCTGGATTGGATCGGCAATGCTAACTTGGGTGCTCGTGAGCAGTTTCTGATGACACCAAGATTCGTGCAGATGGTGGTCATGCTGAAATATCCAATGATTGAGGAAAGGATACAGAAACTGGATGTAAAGGTGATGGATGCTGGTGTTTTTGGTCTTCAGACTCAGGATAGAAGTGGGAAATACATGTATGAAGGTAGGCTGGAATGGGTTAAACGTGGTGCCTTTCCAGAGGTAGCCCGTGAACATGTGATGGATGAAGATGAGCCAGTGGCTGATGAGCCAGCTGTGAATGCCATTGTGGCAGAAGATCAAGATGCTGAAGCCACTCAAGCTGTCAATGTTCAAGAAGATGATGTCATTCCATCCGATGAAGAAAATATAATGGATGACATTCTCACTGGCCAGGACTTAGCTGAAGATGATATTTATGGGGACTTGGAGCCACTAACCCATAAAAGATCAAGAGAAGATATGATTGGGTCATCTGGCAGTGATGATACTCCTCCTGAGCTGGAGTTAAACACTGATGAAGCTTTCGTGGAAGAACCCGTCCCTGCTCGTGAACCATCTCCACGAAAGAAAACTGATCCTAGGAGCATACGGTTCAGATTCACCAAGACCAGCTCGAGCCTAATGTTAGTAGAACCTGCTGGACCCAGTTCTGCGGGTGCCAGAGGTCAAGAAGAATCTGTTAATGAAGCCCACCAAGAGCAACCGTCTCTCACACAGACTGAAGGTGGCAATGATCAACCTGCCCCTGTGCAGCACGATAGTCCGATTCTGAACGTGCAAAGCCCTGTACGTGAAGATAGGCAATTTCTGGAGGTTGATAGCACCTTCGTTGTTCCAAGTCCGGTTAGAGTGAGCCTCTCTACCGCGACAAGCCAACCTCTCGCAGCTCCTGGTTTCCGCCCTTTGTTGGCTGCTGAGCTTCCAGTTGATCTGAGGATTAGTTCTGATCCTCAGATTAACTTCCTGATTTCTCAGAATAGGATGAGACAAAATGAGATCAAGGCTCTCATGGAAGAAAATCAGCGTCTGAGAGAGAAGGAGGAGGCAAACAGCAAATATTTGAAAGGATATGAGATAGCTGACAAGGAAAGGATGGAATATCTCTACAATATGATAAAGGGACTGAGAAAGAAGATTAATGAACTGACAGGTGGTGGAGGGCCTGGCAACACAGGTGCCTCAGGTCAGAGTTCATCTCAAGCTGCAGGAGCTATGGAGGCGGATGATGGTGATGAGAATATGGAGATGCCAAATTACGCCCGAAGTGGCAGAGTTATCTCCAAAGCCCCTGAAGGACACGAGAACTGGTTCAAAGAGTTCTTCCAAGGACCAGCTCCCATTCTTTACACCATCGACGTTGGCAAAAGCTCAATTGATAAGCATGGGAGTTGTGAGGAAATCCTATGTTGGCACTACGACATGGAGAAGAAGATCTTTGCTGTTATCCGTGACGGCTACAGTCCAGTAGAGTACTATCAATCACGTGCTCAATTCCACTCCTGGACTGAGCCTGAGATGAGGAAACTTCTGAGAGCTCCATTTATCAACAGATGGAATGGACCAGAGGGAAATCAGATCAGAGATAACCTGCTGGGCCACATGCAGAATGATTTCAGTGATTTTGAGCTGAAAGAAGTGAGATGGAGAGAGACAGGATCTGACCCTGTGACAGGGGAGCCAATTGGAGAAGTTCGGAGGCCACCGACCAAGCGCACAAGGATAATCAACCTGTTGGATGAGATCGAGGATGGGACACTGGTACGAAACTTTGACTGCTGGTACTACGATCCAACAACTCATGAGGTGGTGGTTCTCTGTAAGCCAATGCGTCAATTCCGATTTTATGACCCGGTGGATCTTCTTCGATTTGGTGAAAGAGATATAAAGCTTCTGGCCACCCAACCCATTCTTGCAGACGAGACTGATATGGTAAATGCTGTAAGGGTTGGCATCTTCGATGGAGCAGCTAAGAAGATTGTAGAGAAGGGATGGTGGTTTAACAACGTTCAAACCTCATTCAGATTTGACTTGCTGCTGCCGTGAAGTGCTCTAATGGTTCATGCCTAGGGGAAGATTGTAGGGCTATTATTATTAAGGCATGAACATTAGTGGGCTTTGTGTTTGGGCTTATTAGATATTGGGCTAGTTAGTGATTATGATTGGGCCATGTGGGCTTCTAACTAGGTTTGCGATTTTGTAAAGGCTATATAAGCCTCTCATGTATGTGTTTATGATTCAAGCTTTGGGAGAACCTATTTACGATTTCTTCAAGTGTGCAAGGGTTTACGATCAGTTTGTGAAGCTTCATAGTAGACGGTTTTCATTCAAGAATCAATCTTTCTCATCGATTGATTCTCTTCTTCTACTATTTTCTTGAATCGATCTCTCACGAGGATTCCGCACTCGTGTTTGATTTAGTATATCGTGTGTTTGGGAGATTTCCGGACCTACAGCAAACACTTCTGCGCCTTGAGATAAGATATCACACCCATAATAGTACCACACTTTTCTCCTTGAACTGGGAGCAATTCTCCACTAGGCAACGGTATCCGAACAATCTTCTCATGACAAACGATTTCAGCACGATTCTTAGATAGCCAATCCATTCCTACAATAACGTCAAAACTTCCCAAAGTGATAGGCAAAAGATCTATTTCTAACTTATGGCCAGCCAATTCCAACTTACAGTCTTTAACTAAATGGGTAGACTCAACAAGTTTACCATTAGCAAGTTCAACTACGTATTTAGCATCTAAAGGAGTCATGTTGGCATTTATCATATTGCTAAATTTAGTAGATATGAAGCTTCTATCGGCACCAGTGTCAAACAAGACTAGAGCATAGTATCCGTTAAGAGAAAACTTACCAGTAACGACATTTGGATCTGCCCTAGCATCTCCCGAGCCTATAACAAAAGCTCTACCTCTGGCACCATTCCCACCGTTGTTCCCATTGTTGTTGTTATTATTGCCATTGCGATTGCCAGTGTTGGTGTTATTGTTGTTATAGTTGTTGTTGTTATTGTTGTTTCCACCGTTCAGCTGGGGGCAATTTCTTTTTATGTGGCCTTCTTTCCCACAATTAAAACAACCTTTGGGGGCTTCAGCATCTTGAACTTGTTTTCCATTGTTCTTAACCCTGCAGGTTTTGGACTGATGACCCTTCTTTCCACAATTTGCACACACATAAGAGTCACATGCACCATAGTGATGGAAACCACACTTGTTAGAACGTGGGGAATTTCCCATGTAAGATGATCCTCCTTGGCCGCCTCGGCCTTGATTATTCTGCTTCTGGTTATTCGAGGAGAAATTCCTAGAATTATCAAACTTACGATTCTGGTTTTGGTGGTTCTGCTGATTGGAAGACTTGTTTCCAGACTGATTCCCAGAATTATCCCACTTTCTTTTGTTATCAGAGGCTCCAGAAGTTCCTTTTCTAGGAGGTAAGACTCCTTGATCAACTGCTTGATTCGTGAGCCTATTGGCAATCCTTACAGCCTCACGAATGGTCACAGGGTTCGAGGCACTCACCATTCCCTGGATTTGGGGTACTAAACCCTTGATATACAGCTCGATTCTTCGGTAAGCAGGTGTGGCGATTCTAGGACACAAATTCGCAAGAGAATTTGAACGAGTAGTGTAAGCTTCAATTTCAGACCCCTCCATCTTGTGATTATACAACTCAGTTTCCAATTTCTGGATCTCATCCCGTGGATAATACTCTTCTTGTAGCAACTCTTTGAACTCGGCCCAAGGCATGGCATTAGCTTCTTCAATCCCCAGCATCTGCACCTCAGTCTTCCACCAGGTGAGAGCCGGTCCTTCCAAAGTACCCGTGGCAAATTTCACCTTGCTAGCCTCAGGACAGTTACACATTTCAAAAGCAGATTCCACTTTTTCAATCCAGTGGAGTAGGCTAACAGCTCCTTCAGTCCCTTTGAACTGATTGGGCTTACAGTCCATGAAAGTTTTAAATGTAGCATTACCTGTACATACATTCATACAACCATTCAATCACAGATTACCAATACGTGTGATCACATCAAACAACAAAACACGAATTTTGTGTTACCTTGGGGTGGCCCTGCATTGCCTGCACCTTGGACATGTGCCGCTAAAGCATCAGCCACATGTTGGTTAATTAGTGCAGCCAATTCAGCCGGTGTCATGTTTGGTACATTTCCGTCTGCCATTATCTTCAATTCACAATTACCCAAAATGAGAACAAGATATACATGAATCACAACAACCATCACATAAGTAATAAATTACTTCACAAGAGACAATCACATATTAAATAGTAAATCCCATTTCAAATAAAGTGCAACTCGTTCATAAATTATCCAACAGAATTCAAAATTCAAAATGCATAGTCTTGGGAACATCCTCCCGATAAACAAACAACCAAACAAAACGAAAGTGAAAACAATAAACTCAAGTGCTATCATGATCACTGGATGAATCAGGCATCTCCTCCTCTGGTTCTTCCTCTGGATCCTCTTCGGGTTCTTCCTCGGGATCCTCCTCAGGTTCTTCCTCGGGATCCTCCACAATGGGTTCTTCAACAGGTTCTGCTGGAGCCGGAGCCGGAGCCGCAGCCTCCCTGGCCAACTCAAGCTCAGCAACTCGAGCCGTGAGTGTCTCAACCAGCTCTGAGAGGTGATTCACCTGATAATATGTGTCACTCAATCTTACTTGATACTCGGCCTGGCGCATATTAGTCCCTTCCAACTCTTCCTTAAGGATAGCAACTCTGAGACTGGTGTTGGCCCTATTATCCTGCAGTTCCGTGACCCTATCAAACAACTTCCTAATGTCCCTGAGCGCGCGGTCAAACATAGAGACCATTGCCGCGACAACTCTTTCAATGGCATACGGCAGTTCGGGTAGAAAGAATCGAGTTGACGACGGCTCTGTTGGAGTAGGTGGCACTTGCTCCCGATGAACCCAACTAGCCACAAGTGACTCGTACCAGTTCCAGTTGTCGTTGTCTCTTCCACGAACGACATTTGGT
Source organism: Deinandra increscens subsp. villosa (assembly GCA_039602395.1). NCBI lineage: Eukaryota > Viridiplantae > Streptophyta > Magnoliopsida > Asterales > Asteraceae > Deinandra > Deinandra increscens. The sequence goes on from JBCNJP010000006.1 coordinate 62,532,689, forward strand.
TCTCCATATACGTGGCCCTCGGAAGTTATCCTCCGAACACCATGAGTCGGGGTAGTAGGACCCGAAGTAACCCGCCTACTGGTGACGGATGGGGATGATGATGATGAGGATGATTGGGAAGCGGATATCCATCCAGCCATGTCTGCATATATACCATATATATATATACATATATAAGTACAAGTAACACATAGTCAAATAGTCACATACTAGTGTGTGTGTTCGAGTGTATGACTAAGGTGTGTCTAAGGCTATAGTCGGTCTACTAATGCAAACCTAGTTCACTATAACCAATGGCTCTGATACCAATCTGTCACACCCCCAAAAATCCCACGCGCGATAACGCGCCGCAGGGAGCGTGACAAACCAGGATCGAACACATTAGCCATACAAACAGTCTATATGCAATGTAAAAGTAAAACCAGAGAAAATGCGTTTTTAAATGCGGAAGCGTAATCGACAAAGTTGTAATAATAGTTCAAGCGCCAAAACATGCGCAAACCAAAAGTTAATAAGTTCGATAAATAAAAAGTCTATAATGCATGCATGGTAATAATAATCCTTATGTGGTGCATCCTAGCTCGTGGCAGACAATCCAGTTTAGCGACCTGAGATATAACATGCTAAAGTGTCAACACAATGGTTGGTGAGTTCACAGGTTTATCAGTTCAGTAACATTTCAAGTTCAGTTTAAGATTGACCATTCAATAACGTCAAGTTGTAAGAGCATAATCACTAATATATATCAAATAGCTAGCTAGGCTATATACATGAAACTTCGCACGTTGATGGTCACCGAAGCTAACAGTTGTTTACAGTTTGCCTTGTTGTGTTTAGGACGAATATAACACCCGTTCGATATCCAATAGTGTCAGCGCGACTGACCCGGGTGGGGTTTGTCAGACCCAGTAGTACTACAATATATTTCCCGCTATCGTCATTAATACTAACGGTACCATAAGAAGGACTTTGTTGTATCTGTGCTTCAAGTACTTCAAGTGATATATAAAAGTCTAATTATCTCGGTTGTATAATTTATGCATGTTAATCTCCCCCAACAGGATTTAAAACAGTAAAATGGGGCCGTGAAACTCACCTTAGGTTGCTCAGCAAAGTTTCCAGGTAAAACAGTTAATTCAAGTAGCAAGAACGAGTCTTGTGCAAGCAATCAATCACCTAACGAGCATACGAGTATAAGTGTGTGTTCTAAACTATTAAATCTAACGTAAGCGATAAAAACGAAGGATCGTGAAGTCCGGAATAAGTCGAGGATGGCACGTGTGCCAAATCCGAGCGATTATCGAAATAACGCGAGGAAACACAACATATATCAATATTGTATATTTTCTAAGTTCAAAGATTTCAAAAATAAATATATATTATTTATATTTAAACTGAACATGTTATGACGTTAATAACAAATTACAAAATGAGATACATATTTATAAAATTTCATCTAAAGGTATCTAGTCGTTTCAATACCCAATGACATACGTATAAATATTAAACTACACGAAAATATATTTAATTTACCCTTTTATGTAACACCATAATTCTTGAGTTTAAGAAAATATATATGTATATGTATATACACACATACGGATTTATTAAAACTATATTTTGATTTAAAATGTCAAAGTGTACGGATTTAATAATCAATATACATTTTTACGGGTTTTAAACGTTTGTAAGAACCCGTTTAATACAAGTTTCAGTTTTTTTTTTGGAAGGCAATACAAGTTTCAGTTGACCCATTATATAAAATATCAAAAATAAAGAAGAAAAACAAGCAATGAGGTCAGCCGGGTTCGAACCCGCGACCTCATGCTTACAACTGAGAGCCCTAGCCACTGGGCTACGACTTCCGTTTGTTAACAGGACCGCCGCGAATTGTTTTTGTGCTATGATGGAGACTAGAACTGGGTTGCAGGAAATTAAACAGGGACAAAAAGAACGCAGGGTTCAGGTTTCGAACCCTTGACCTCTCGCAACACAGTCCAGCGTCCAACCCATTGAGCCAGAATGGCGTCTGGTTAAGATCCAGAACCCAAAAGTTCTAACCCAACTTGACTACAAGTCATCTTCTTCATTCAAGAACTCCGGTGGCCGGAGTTATATTCCGGTCACCGAAAAATCACGAAAAACACAAAAAGATCCAGAAAAGATGCGACTAACATTAAGTAATCGTTACCTTGAGTCGGAGATGAGATGCGAGATGATTTTCAAGCCGAAGACGAAGCCGAAACGTAAACGCGAACACCGAGTATGACCACTGTGTGATCTTCTGATTACACCTTGTTGCTCGTAGGGGTTTCGCGATCTCAATGGTGATCAAGAGGTGGTGCAACTGTGGCAGACGGTGGCGGTTTTGGTGGTATCCGCGGTGGTTCTTGTTGCCGTGAAAAAAAAGCAGGGGGAGCGAGAGAGAACGGGGAGGGGTTGTGAGAGGAATGTTTGTTTGTGGTGAATAATAGATGGAAGTGTGAGAGGGTGCAGGTGATAGCCGATCAATTAGGAAATAGGTAACCGACATATCATTGATCGGTGATTAAGATGTCGGTTACGAGTTATGGATCGTCGACGGTCGCCGGTTACAAAGTGTTTCAAACTGATTTTGATAAAGTAACACAATTGGTCCCTCACCCCATATACAAGTTAAACAATCGAGTTTCTGAATTAACGATAACAACCCTTCAACCTTTTTACAAAAAGAAAGTTTTAAAGATTGACGGAATCGGTCCCTCTGGGTTCTAAATGTGTTAACGACCTTAACAAAGTTGACGGAGAGATAACGATTAAAAATATACGTTAGTGACCAAATATATTAGGCGTATAAGGTTTATAGGAAATATAAATCTCGTTTAAATTCACATAAAATCATAGAGTTTAACCCACATAAAATCATAAAACAAATCGTATAATTTTTATGACACGCCTTCATATAAAATCATAGAATAGCTCGTGTGAACTTATATATAAATATATCATATGAAATCATAAATGGTGAAACCACATAATATCAATCGTTTGAACTTAGTGCATGCTCGTAGTGATGATCACACAAAACCCTAATTGCTAAAGTCAACACAGTCAAACACATAAATGTTCACACAACATTTAATACAGTTTACGTTCAGTTAATGTCAGAAAATGACCTGAAAAGTCGGATTGTCACAAGCAGCCATAGTTTCAGCAACACGTTGCGCGATCATCTATTCAATATCAGCGGCGCTCATCGGAGGCGGGGGTGAGGTGTTTTGAGCGGTTTGGCGTCGAGGCGGCATGTTTTCGCTTTAAGTTTCCAATTATAACATAAAGAAAAATGAGTTTAGATGATATGAAAATGAGGTTATTACAAGCACGAGAATAACAACCATGACATATATCCAATAATACCACAACAAGTACCGCAACAACACAACAATAAAACAAAACGTAAACAAACATCATAACATAATAATACTAAAGATCATTTCATTCCACCATATTAAATGTAAAACATACAAAAGATGATCCAAGTACATAAGTCTGTTTTGGACGAGTAGCCCGACTAAAATACAAATATGTGTCATCACTAAAATGGCGGGTCCAAAAAGCTAGGTATGCTAAAAGTCCAATTAGACATGGGGAGGACCCGGGGGCATGGTCAGGGTGGTGGTGATCTATGACATCATCATCATAAAGGTAAGGAGGCGTCCTTCCATCTCCTCTAAAGTGGGAACCCTCATCTGCAGCGCGTCGTTGGACATGAGGAGGTCAGTAGTGGCAGTATTGACTCCTGTCATATGGGTGTGAAGTGAGTCCATGGCATCATGAGTGGCGGCCATGTGCCCATCTATCGCGTCCATCCTGGTCTAGAGGACACCCAGATCAGATAGGACAGGGAGCCCAGCGATCTCCCCCTCGAGGACCACTAAACCCTCTTCGTATTGTCCCATACGAACGACGAGTAGCGGAACAGTGTCCGACACTGGCTCGCTAGTGAATGGGGAGATGCCGATAGGAGGTCGGCGAGAAGAGCCCTGTATGGAGGACTCACCCTGCTGGTAAACGCTGGGTATGCCCTCACGCTTACACCATGCGCGGATGTGATATGGTATCCATGCGAGGTGAGGCAACTCAAAAGGACGGAGCTGCTTGGGCTCAGGGTCCTCAGGGTGGTCATCGGCGTCTCGTCGCCGGGTGGGAGACCAGTCGTCCTCTCAGGGGTAAATCAAGTTTTAATCCATAGGTTTGTAGTACTTTACAACTAATGCTAGTTGGCATGGATTAGAAGAGCATCTAGACTTGCGACTAACAAATTTTTGGAAGATAAATTCTCCACTGATTTTATTGTAGGTGATTTTTATAAAAATGTGTCATGTGGTTAGGAGATTATAAGTAGCTAGTTTTTATAAGATGTTCCATGTAATCACTAACCATCCTGATTTTATAAAAATATTACAAAGCTGGTGATGGTTTATAAAACTAAGGTGATGGGCAAATTTTATATATATATAACATGTAGCGGGTTGGTTTTGGTACTTGGGCCGTAAACAACAAAAGGGAGGGAAGTTGGGCGGCACTCGGTTGGGCCGAAGGAAAGAAAAGGGGCGACTGGGCCTGCTTGGCCCGCGGGTCGGGTTGGGGATTTGAGTCGGACCATCGGGGTATCGGGTTGGGTTATCGAGTTAAGCTGCGGGCTTCTATAAAGTGTTTTGGGCTTATTGGGCTGAACTAGGCCCAACGGGGTTACAGGTTCGGTTATGATCAAACATGAAGTTTTCTGAGTGAAACGGGTTTATCCGAACGTGTCTTCATGATCGTTAATGATATTTAATATGTTCGATTTAGAAAACAACGACACATTGTGTCGTTCATTTATTTACATAAAGTTTTATGTAAATAGGGTTTTTAATACGCGAGTGATAAGAAAACAGTTTCGTTTGTTCGCGTGATTTTTAAGCTCGACTATTATAGATGTTTCAAATACATAATCACTTACAAGGTTTGACGTGTCGTTGATATTATTTCTTGACACCGGATTTAAGAAAAATATAAAAAGTATATTTTTATATTTGTTTTCTTATTATTAAAGTTCCACAAATTGTTTTATGGAATTTTATATATGTTACGGGTATATGTTTCCAATACAAATACGGAAATTATTTACGTTGGATTTATCAGGCATTATTGTATTTAGCAGACAATCTAAACTAAGTAATGCATGTAATTATCATAATTAAAAAGTCAAGTATCAGATTGACCTGGAATTTTGGATTGGGTGTCACACCTAGACATGAGGGTTTATACATTTTAGATATGGATAATGCCTTTCCTAAATGAAGCATTGCTTGTTTTATATCTAAAGCTTCAGTGGGTGAGTCAGATTTATGGCATAGAAGGCTAGGCCATGTGAACTACAAGAACTTGAATAAACTTGTCAAACTTGGGTTGGTTAAGGGTTTACCCAATAAACAGTTCACATGTGCTCAACACTGTGTTCCTTGTCTAAAGAGCAAACAACACAAGTCCTCTTTTAAGCCGGCCCAAGGTTGAAAGCTCAATCTCATAGCCCTTATAACTGTTACACATGGATCTCTTTAGTCCAACAAGGGTCATGAGTTTAGGGAATAAATCTTACCGTTTTGTTAGAATTGATGATTTTATAAGATATACATGGGTGATTTTCTTAGAACTAAGGATGAACCAACCAAGATTTTGAAAAACTTAGTTCTCAGTCTTGAGAATTACTCTATTTATAAGGTCAAAACAATAAGAAGTGATAATGGAACAATGTTTGAGAAATGTGTATTAAACTCATTTTGTGAAGTAAAAGGGATTAGCAGCCAGTTTAGTGTTCCTAGGACTCCTCAGCATATTGGTGTTGCTGAGAGGAGGAATAGGACATTGATTGAAGCTGCAAGGTCAATGTTGGTGGAGTATAAACTTCCTATGACTTTTTGGGCAGAATCAGTGAACACTTCTCGTTATGTCTAAAACATGATTCTCATTGTTAAAGGTCATGACAAAACACCTTATAAATTATGGAAAAAAAGAAAACCAAATGTCTAGTTTTTCAAATCTTTTGGTTGTCCTGTCACAACTATAATAATTAAAGAGCTTTTTCCAAAATTTGCTGAAAAGGCAAATGATGGGTATTTTGTTGGATATTCAGCTGTGTCTAAAGCATACAGGGTATACAACAGGAGAACTAAAATTGTTAAATAAACTTTAAATGTGTCTTTCAATGAAAAAGATAAAAACAAGTTTAGTTCTCAGCCCAATTGGTTATTTGATATTTATGATGTTACTTCTACTTTCAACATAACTACTGATAAGCCCATGAGTAGTTCAATGCAGGAACATGTCCATAATTCAGCTGAAGAGCATTGGAAAGCAAATATGAATATATTCAATGCTGACCCTCCATTATTTTCTTCAGTAAGTATGAAGCCTTTGAAGCTAACAACTGTAATTAACTCAAGTTAGGGAATAGTGGTTGAATTGGTAATCGTTCCGCTTGTTGCCTTGATCCTAAGGGCGAACCAGCAATTGCAGTTTAGCCGAATCTTGTATCTTCAGAGATTGAATCTCTGGTTCAAGTTCAGTCAGATAATGGACATTCTGGTTCATATGAGACATCTGGTTCTGCTTCCAATGAAAGTGGTTCAATTGATCATCATAGTCACTTTACTAATGGTCCAACAAGTCCTGAACCCAATTCTGATAATCCGATCTCCGATTCAATTATGAGTTCTCAAGAGGTACAACAGCCTGCTCCCACTTCACAAATTGGTGATATACATCTTGAAGTAGTTCTTCGTATGCTCAACATTCTATCAAATGGTCCTAACCACGAATTCCCAATGATGCAAAACATAAGAATCAACAAGAATCACCCGGTGGATAATGTTATTGGAGATGTTTCAGTACCAATGATGACTAGAAGCAAGTTTGTAGATGCTAATAGGTGACTGAAGCATTAAGAGACAGTGGTTGGATTGAAGTCATACAGGATGAGCTTTTTCAAATGAACAAGCAGAAAGAATGGAAACTGCTAGATTTGCCACCAGGGGCAAAGGCAGTTGGAACCAAATGGGTATTTAGGAATAAAATGGATGAAAGAGGAATTGTTGTAAAGAACAAGGCAAGGTTAGTGGTACATGGATATGCTCAAGAGGAAGGTATAGATTATGATGAGGTTTTTGCTCCTGTTGCTAGGCTAGAGGCAATCAGAATATTCCTAGCAAATGCAGCATACAAGAACTTCCAAGTGTATCAGATGGATGTCAAAAGTGCCTTCCTATATGGGTTACTGAATGAAGAGGTATATGTTTGTCAACCATCAAGTTTTGATGACCCACACCATCCTAACAAGGTGTGTAAGCTAATCAAAGCTTTATATGGTCTCAAACAGGCTCTTAGGACTTGGTATGAAACTATTTCTACCTATCTCCTCAAAAAATGGCTATAAGAGAGGTGCCATTGACAAAACACTCTTCACCAAGACTATTGGTAAAGATATGCTTATGGTGCAAATCTATGTGGATGATATTATCTTTGGGTCATCGAAGAGAAAACTGTGCAAGGAGTTTGAGGCATTGATGCAAGCAAAGTTCGAGATGAGGTCAATGGTAAAACTTAATTTCTTCTTGGGGCTTCAAGTCAAACAAACTTTTGAAGGCATCTTTTTGAATCAGTCAAAATATATTCTGGACATGCTTAGGAGATTTGAGATGCAGTCATCCTCAACAATAAAAACTCCTATCTCCACTTCCCCACAAGTTAACTCCCGATTTAAGTGGTGAATCAGTGGATGAGCACATGTACAAAGCAATGATAGGCTCTCTGATGTATCTCACTGCAAGTAGGCCTGACTTTAGTGTTTGCTTGTGTGCAAGAATCAAGATGCACCCAGAGAATCTCACTTGAATGTTGTCAAGAGGATCTTCAGATACTTGAAGGGATAACCAAAACTAGGCTTGTGGTATCCAAAAAATTCCGATTTACTCTCAAAGCTTCCACTGACAGTGACTATGGAGGTTGCAATCTGGATAAGAAATCCACATCAGGAGGATGTCAATTTCTTGGGGAGAGATTGGTCTCATGGAAATGCAAGAAGCAAACCTGTGTTTCAACATCAACAATCGAGGCTGAATATATTACTGCTTCTAGTTGACGTGGTCAAGTTCTCTGGATCCAGAATCAGATGCTAGATTATGAGATCACCTTCATGGAAACTCCAATGTATGCTAACAACAAAAGTGCTATCTCCATCACCAACAACCCAGTCAAGCACTCAAAAACAAAACATACTTAGATCAGGTATTACTTCATACGAGATTGTGTAGAAAAGAATTCGATTAAGTTATACAAAGTTGAATGAGGACAGTGAGCTCTTGCTGCAGTAGGAGGATAATATGTGCAAAAAAAGAATTTGATTAATTAATACAAAGTTGGAGGACTCAGGAAGAGCTCGAATGAATGAAACCCAATGAATATTGTGACTATATGGCTATGAAATTTAAGGAGGACATTGAGCTCTTGCTGCAGCAGCAGATCAATGCAGATCTTGAAAAAGAAATGAAGATGAGAGAAGAGGTTGCTGAGACTCTGAGAGCACGAGAAGTGCAAATCTGACAGGAGAAGAAGAGCACAAGGCACTGAAAGACTACTTCATTCATGAGCTAAAGGAGAATCCTAGGAGTATCTATCCCTCTTCACTCATAACTCTAAGAAATAGATACTTTTATATCAAAAGGCAGTTAGTGAAAGAAGCCTAGGAGAAGGAATTATGGGTGTTCAAACCGGATACCCGGAATTTCGGATATCCGAATTTCGGGTATCCGAAAATTTCGGATACCAGTTTTTGTTTTCCAAAACCAAGTCCGAAATTTCGGATATCCGAAATTTCGGACTGGACTCGGATAGTTAAAACGGATATCCAAAAATCCAGTATTTTAAAAAAAAAAAACACAATTTAACCAAAAAAAAAATGACAAAACGACAAAACAAATAAACATAGTCCAAGTCTTCAAATACAAATAAACATAAGTTCGACCTAAAAAATGACAAAACAAATAAACATAGTCCAAGTATTCAATAATTCCTTATTTCTTTAATATAATTTTAATTTAATTTATTTAAATTTTCGGATACCGGGTATCCGAAACTTCCAAAAATTTTGTAAAATCTTGTCCAAGTCTGAATTTTCGGATATCCGAGTTTCGGATATCCGAAATTCCGGATATCCGAAATTTTCGGATAATTCGGATACGGATTCGGACTCGGATATTTTTGAACACCCCTAGAAGGAATTGCCTAAACCTATTGGAGCTTTTGAAGGTAAGTTTATAGCTCATCCTAAACCTCAAAATATTATTAATTTATTGTTTTCCACCACACCTCAGATTCATAAACCTAAACCTCCTCCTTCCACCACTAGAAAAAAAATCCTAAAACAATCACCCCAAACCTCCACCTTCCAAAAAGGCCAAAATTCCCAAACCCATTCATCCTAAATACTCACTTGATTACTTTACCCCCTTCACCATACTTTCTACCTAACATACAACAAAACCTTTAACACCACCTCCATCACCACCTAAACCCTCACCTGAGCCTACAACCAGCAAATCACTCACTCCAAATTCTCTACCACCATCCACTCAAGCAAAAACCTGTTGCTACTCCTCTAAGAACCACAAAAAGAAAGAAGTCAATTTCCAAAATGAAAATCACTCAAAAGAAGAAGAAGCAGGGGGTTAAGTCAGTTCAGGGCTCTGATGAAGAGTCTGTAGCAACTAAAGAAACAAGAAGATCCATTATCGACTGGTCTTATGATAGTGAGGATGCAAAATACAAGTTTGTCACTAATAATATTGAAACCACGTTGTATACCAAATTAGAAGAGGCTGTAGAGAATTTTTCAAAAGAAGAGCTTACTGATGTTGTCATTCTTGCTCAATCAAAAGTAAACATGAGTTTAGATGGTGACCTTCTCTACTTCAGGATCAAGTATGTTTTTAATAATGATGCACCAGAGGCTGAACCTGAACCAGGAGAAACAAGTTCACACTCCACGATCAAGTTTTATGTCTATGATGAAAATGACAAACTTTTCTACATGCATAGAGAATATGGGACCTTCACCGCTCACAAGACAATTACTACTCGCAGTGAATGGCCTAATGAAGATGATTGGAAAAGGCTTTGCATAATTGATCCTAAGAGAGACTATGCGACTAATGCCTATCTAAGAACTGTAGCAGATATGTAGTCTAAGTTGGAGTGATGGTGGAGATGAAGAACTTTTTTGTACAAATGTCTTTTGTTCAATAAAAGATTCATTGGATGAGAAAACTTGTTTTTGGCAGCATCATCTTAGGGGGGACTATAAGGATAAAATCAATTGGGAGTTCAGGTTAAATGCTTAAGTGTAAATGATCAGGCTAAAGTTCAACCGGAAGCCATCTTACTTAAGAAACAAAATGTTCGGGGTGAATAAAATATAAACCGAAAGCTTTGTATTCAAGAGAAAGCAGTAGATCAGCCGGAAGAACACATGAGCCGGAAGAACGATAGTTTATGGGTGAACGCGAGTTCCAGCCGGAAGGAGAGTTCAACCGGAACAACCACTATACTGTCGTTTTCTTCCTGGCACATAAAGTCAACAATTGCAGGTCTGAAACACTAAAACCAAGATATCCCCTCTGAAGATTAAGTCAATCTGTTCAAGAAACAACATTGTCTAATAAAGAATGTTTCTTAGTTCTAGGTCATTAATTCCAATGTACTTAATGGTTTTAGATGATCTAGATGGAAATCAAGGGCTCTCCTGGATTTCCCTTAGCTCTATATATAACGTAGCTATCTTAACGGTTACTCACCGATTCACTACACGATTTGCTTGCAACTTGTAATCGTTGTTGAGTTAATGCAATATATTGTCGAGTTTCTTTACTTGTGTTCTCTCATATTTACAATTAACTAGTTTACTCAAGCACAATCGTTTTAAGTCACAACAAACAACTAAGTGAGTGAGTGAGGCTAAACTTGTTTCCGCTTGGTTTAGTTTATAAGTAATCTTGTTTAGGGTATTCGGTAACACCCACGAACGTACAATTTTTTCTGTGACGACTTACGAGCTTGACTCCGGTGTCTACATAGTTATTTTGCGGCTTGGTGAAGGCTGCTGCCTCTCACAGCCGTCATTTGTCTTTTAGTTGAGCTGTTTGGGCTTTTTATTGGTGTACAATTGACTTCATTTGGGAGTTTGAATTGTCGTTTAATCGAAGACAGGTCTGTGTGAATTGACGGATAACCAATGACATATTGGTGGTATATGTTCACACATGAAAGACTATTAGACTATCCGTAGTGGGGCGCATACCTCCCCCCCCCCCCCCCAAAAAAAAAAAAAAAACTTAACATGGAGCCCCTTATAGTGCCCCTCACCACTACGCCAGGGCTCCATGTTAGCTTTCTCCCTCTTTGGCGTTATATATATGGCGCTCTCCCCCTTGAATATGATTGGTCCATGTTTTGCAGCTTTGTCTTTATTGGTTTTAGTTTAATTTTTTTATTTTTCTTTTAAATGAATGACACTAGTAATATAATCCCCTCACACTACACCACTCTCATCATAAAGTCCCTCTTGCTGACATGGACGTCCAGGGCCGGCCCTGGGCCTGGGCCACATGGGCTACAGCCCAGGGCATCAATCTAGAAGGGGGCAACATGGTTTTATTTTAAGCCCATTAGTTTTAGTGAGTAGATTTAATTTTTAGCCCAATAAATGGTGCATGTGGGCCTGTGGGCTGTGGTTGCCGAACAAAAAAAAAAGAGTATTATGCAAGTCACGGTGGGAATGGATTTGATATGATTGATAATTAAAAAAAAAAAGAATTGGGAAACCATTAAACCAAACGGCGATAATCATTAATCAATTGTCAACAGATTCCAATTTCCACGCGACCACGCACGGCGATTCAATTTCATTCATCTCCTCCACCTCCATTCGATCATCTCTGCGACTCTGCTTGACTCATTGCTTCCAGTTTTGACGTTTTTAATCATCAATTGGCAATTGCTTGAATGCTTGACTGCTTGTCTGCTTCGGTGAATCGGTGCTTCCAGTCGACACTCGGTGCTTCCATTCCATCAGGTGATTTTATTCCATTATATCTACTTTTAAATATATTTTGTCATTGATATCATGCCCCCTCGTGTACAACCATCTGGTGCCCAAAATAGAAAAAGGAAAAAACAACAAGAAAAACTTACCCAATCTTTACAAGGATCTTTAAAAAAATATTTTAGGCATGAAGGTAATAATAGTGGAGAAAACGTTGATGAAAAGAATGTGGAAGACAATTTAAAGTTTTTAACAGGGCAAATTTTCGACTCGCGCCCTGGGCATCCAAATTCTCAGGACCGGCCCTGTGAACGTCACATGACGCATAACCCCCAAGGGGCTCCATCCACTACACATAGCCTTATAGGTTATTTAATCTTTGCAGATTCCACCCCTCTAGGGAAATTCACTTTGCCAACCCCTTTACTGTTGTGCTTATAGTCTGGTACCCTCCGGTCTATTTTTGCATTAATAAATTATGGTTTGGCACGGTTCATATCATATTTATCTGTTTTGCTTAATTTTGGTTGGCTATGATGATAATTTTTTTTTAATTGACCGTGATGATTTCCTTTTAAACATATGTGTTAAGATGATATCACTTGGTGTGACACTAACTTGCAGCCTTGATATTAATTATACAATTACCTGGGCCAAATGGTTTTGTTCATATGATAAACTTGAATCTTTTTAAATTTAAACTTTAACCAACTTGCTTTTGAAAAGGGTTCTTATAGGGACACCCCTTTTTTTGAATTACACCACCTCAATACGTGAAGGATAGATGTATCCTTCACATATAGTGAGGGTGTAAGCATAAATTTAAACAATAACTCTTTGTCGGGCTAGTAAACTGGAGTTAGTGTTTTTTAGAGGTGAATGATAAATTTAAACGTAAGCACTTATGCTTACACCCCCACTATACGTGAAGAATATATCTATCCTTCACGTATATGATGACATAGAAAAGCAGCTACCAAAATGCCGCGCTCTATGAAAAGAGCAACTATCAAAACACTCCACCGCAAATTAGCGCGGGTTACACCATCTAGTTTCCCAACATAGACACAACTATATATATTTATTTTATAATGTTAGACAGACATTCGATATGATGCACAAGTTCTCGGTTTTATGAGTATATAATTAATTAATTAATTAATTAATTAGGTTTTTATTAATATTTTGATATGGAATATATGATAAGCCGGCCTATATATACAGTGAGCTTATTGGTCTGTTGAGAAATTATTATTAAGTGTGTGTGTGAAGTGAATTGAATGGCAAGGATGATGTCAGATCCTCTTGTGGTTGGCAGGGTGGTGGGAGACGTAGTGGATAATTTCAGTCAATGTGTGGATATGTCTGTAACGTACAACTCATCAAAGCAAGTTTACAACGGGCATGAGCTGTTCCCTTCATCTGTCACTACTAAACCTAAGGTTGATGTTCGAGGTGGAGATATGAGATCCTTCTTTACTCTGGTACATACATACATACATACATACATACTACCTATATCATCATTCCTTCATTCCTTCTTTCTTCTTTATAACAATATTACCTATACTCTTCCTTCTTTCTTCTTTATAACAAGCTAGATTTATTATATATATATGCATGATTGATGAATAAAGCTTCAGTTCTTTTTTAAGTACTTCCCAAATTATATATATATCTCTTCTTGCTGCTGGTGCTGCTTTCAAAATTAACAACATTTATTGATGATGAGTTTATTTGGTAATAAAAAAAAAAACTGATCGATCGAAGAGAAGTGATGGAAATGGATGTGCATATATGCAGATTATGACAGACCCAGATGTCCCTGGTCCAAGCGATCCGTATCTCAGGGAGCACTTGCACTGGTACATTTATTTATTTATTTATTTATTTATTTATCTATTTATTTATTTATTTATTTATCAACTCCATACCTTCTCTCTCTCTTGTATTTGTGTGTGAGTGGTTAATTTCTTGAATTACTTTCTGAATAACATATCACAAAGTTCCAGTTTTAACCTATCGGTGTTCTGGGATATCAAATTAACTAGCTGGTATATAGTATTCAGATACTCGGTCTAGTTTTAGATTGTTTTAATGAATTGAGGTATAAAACGATGAGCATAGTACGTAAGCTAACGGAAAGTTAGATATCTACTTTTGAAATACATGTTTACAATACTGTATATATATACTAGGTTAGTAACCCGTGTACTACACGAGTTGAATTTAGATTTATAAAATTAGCTAAATATAAAAAAAGATTAAGAAATTTGAATATTATAATGACATAATTCATTATAAAATATTAATTGATAATTTTATACATTAAAGATGATAAATTCTTGATTTATTTCCTTAAAAAGACTCAAATTATTGAGTAATTTATCAAAACTACATTATGTTTGCTATTTTTTTAAATTAAAATTTTAATTTGAAAATATTGGTAATTAGTTTTAATTGGTACTTTACTAAATTGATAATTGAATTTAGTTTTGACATGTGACAGTGTTGATGTGAACATCTTAAAAAGAAGACATGTGGAAATATTTTTATTGCTTTATTAGTATTAAGATATATTAAGATATATTCACCGATATAGAAATTGTATTAAGGGCAGCTCAAGCAATACACAAAGAAAATAAAGAAAAAAATAAATTGTATTAAGGTTAGTTAATTATATATTTAAACACTTAAACAGCACCAAATCCTTTATTGCAATAAACTACGAAATTCCCATGACGTACAATTTGGATTCAAATATATTTAATCATACAGCATTTGATTATAGTCACTCTAAATGATATTATATGTTGAATTTACTACTTCCCAACTTTGAAAACAACTAAAACACTTCTTAATTTTTTTATAAAAGAGCCATAATAATGTTTACGCTAAAATTTCCGGTGAATATTTATTTTTACCTATTAATTGTGTTCGGTGCTAAAAATATTTTACCAATTTAAAACCAATAGTATTTATAAACCAAATTAATCACATAAGATGTGTACGTAGCGTTAATAAAAGATCTACAATTGTCAGAGTGATTTATTTATGGGATCCCTCTTTTCATGATATTAACTTGCATATTTTTATTCTTTTATAAAATACAAAGTTAGTTACACAAACTGAATATAGATTTATAATATTAAATAAAATATATAAAATTACACACACATACATATATATATATATATATAGAGAGAGAGAGAGAGAGAGATGAGATGAGCATTATGAAATCCCTCTCGAGTAAAAAACTCTTTAAAAATAAAGTCAACTTTTTTTTTTATGTCTTTTTATGACGATTTAGGTTATAGGCTACCCTAGGTGAAAAAAAAAACGCAAAGTAGTTTTGTTTTAAAAAAGAATATGCAAAAAATGAATTTTAAATGACAAATGTAAAATCGGCCAAAAACGGGCCCAAAAATTTGTTATTTTTTTTATAGATTATACATTCATTTTTTATAAATTATACATTCAATTTAACATTTTTTGTGAAAAAAAAACCACCAAACGATTTTTTTATAAAAATTAACTAATAAATGTTAATTTCAGGTGGAACCACTATAATTCATGGAGGGTTTTCCATATATATAAACTAGTGGCTTAGGTTGGTTCTTAAAAGTTCTCAAATGATCATCTCCCTATATATATATATATAGTTAGATTCAAATGAGAACCGATTCATTTTGAGAACTTTTAAGAACCATTTTTGTAAACCCTATATATATATATATATATATATATATATATATATATATATATATAGGGTGATGATCATTTGAGAACCAATTTGATTTGAGAACTAAAAAGAACTAATTTGAGCCACAGGTTTATTTACATGTATCCCCCCTCCCATGAATTGTAGTGGTCCTCCCTGAAATTTGTGGTTGAGATTTAGTTCTCAAAAGTTCTCAAAATAAAAAGTTCTCATTTGAACCTAACCATATATATATATATATATATATATATATATATATATATATAGAGAGAGAGAGAGAGAGAGAAAGGGTAAATGAAATCCACTTCGAGTTGGGAAAACTTTCAAAACAAAAAGTTTTTACCCTTAGGTGAACAAAAACAAAAAAAAAAAATGCCTCGGAGATTTTTTTAAAAAAAAATCTCAATAAACGGTCTTGTTACATATGTAACACTCTATACATATGTTGGTTACATATGTGACAACAAAATTTGATATATTTTTAAAAAAAATCCCCGAGGCTTTTATAGGTAGCCTATAGCTTAAAGAATCACCATAAAAAATTGAAGAAAAAAAAAACTTTTTGACCCCGTTTTTAAAGAGTTTTCATAGTTTTCCCAACTCGGAGTGGTTTTCATTCTAACCATCCCCTATATATATATAGATGAATGTTCAAATGCAAACATGTGTTTTGTCTAAGATCGGTGCGAACTTTTAAAAATTCCAATTTAGTCAATACATTTTCTCGGTCATACGATGTATTTTAGTGCTAGTATATGATCAGGATTGTTTGCTGGTACATATATACGATCAGAAATGGTGCTGGTATATGATAAAAAGTGGTGTTGGCTCATGTACAAATTTTTTTTATGCTGGTATATGTATAAATTCAAAAAACATCAAGGAATAAATTAAGAATCTGCATTGGTACATGTATACATTTACCTAGCACCATTTCTGATAATATACTAGCACCTAAACTACATTGTAGGAAAAAGAAACGGGTTATTATGCATGTTCACACTGTTCGTAGATAAAATGTCTGTCCGCACCGTAACCACCCCTATATATATATATATATATATATATATATATATATATATATATATATTATATACATATATGTAAAAAATGTCACCTGGGTGTAGCCTATAACCTAGAGAACCACTACAAAATAATTAAAAAAACATACGATTTTAACCCCGATTTTGAAGAGTTTCATGGTTTTTTTTCAACTCGAGAGTGTTTTCATTTTACCGTTTTCCTATATATATATATATATACATATATATATATACATATATATATATATATATATATATATATATATATATATAGGGGATGGATCATTTGAAAACCCACTTTAAATGTGAAAACCCTGAAAACCTTAATGTCCCACTGAAAAAAAATATAAAAAAAAATACTAGATTGTATAATATTGATTTTTTAGTTTAGGGCAATGGTTAAGAAATCATGGATAGTTTTTTTTTATTTTTTTATTATTGCACATGTGCAATAAAAATTTATTATTGCACATGTGCAATAATATTAAAACCTCTATAACTTTTTCATACGTTAATATTTTTGATAAAAAAATTGTACCATAGATCTTATAATTCTGTTATCTTTAATTCTGGAAAAAATTAAAAAAAAATTAACGTTTTTTTGTTAATATTGCACATGTGTAATATAATTAATACGTATTATTGCACATGTGCAATAATAAAAAAAATCACGAAATTTTATATTTTTAATTTTTTTCCCAGAATTAAAGGTGACATAATTTTAAGACTTTTGGTGCAAATTTTTTAAAAAAATATTATCGTATGAGGAAGTTATAGAGGTTTTAATATTTGTTTTCTTGTTTTCGCAATAACATCTTGTTTTTATTTGATCTTTCCCCTATATATATATATATATATATATATATATATATATATATATATATATATATATATATATATATATATATATATATAGGGTTAGGTTCAAATGAGAACTTTTTCTTTTGAGAACTTTTGAGAACCAATTTGGGCCACTAATTTTCAAGGGGGAAGCATTCAAATTCATGGGGGGGTTTTCCATATATATAAACTAGTGGCTAAGATTAGTTCTTTTTAGTTCTCAAACCAAATTAGTTCTCAAATGATCCTCTCCCTATATATATATATATATATATATATATATATATAGGGAGAGGATCATTTGAGAACCAATTGGGTTTGAGAACTAAAAAGAACTAATTTGAGCCACAAGTTTATTACATGTGGTTGAGATTTAGTTCTCAAAAGTTCTCAAAATAAAAAGTTCTCATTTGAACCTAACCCTATATATATATATATATATATATATATATATATATATATATATATATATATATATATATATAGGGTTAGGTTCAAATGAGAGCCTTTTATTTTGAGAACTTTTGAGAACTAAATCTCCACCACTTATTTCAGGTGGGGACCACTACAATTCATGGGATTGGGATACATGTAAATAAACTTGTGGCTCAAATTAGTTTTTTTTAGTTCTCAAACTCAATTGGTTCTCAAATAATCATCTCTCTCTCTCTCTCTCTCTATATATATATATATATATATATATATATATATATATATATATATATATATACTCACGGACGTGTGTGTAACAATCAAAATCTAGGTTCAAGTCCCATTTGTAACAAAGAATAAAAAAATTGGGGGTTACAACTTGGGCCAGAGGGTTTCTCACCAGAGGTGAGTTTCCTCCTGATGGGGATTGAAGATGATCGGGTGGGTGGTGTAATGTCTCCGTCAGTAATCCAAATTTGCCGTTCAAAAAAAAAATAAAAAATCTAGGTTGCGTAATACTTCATTTTTTTAATGAGTAATCTAAAGTTAGAGAAAAAGAAAAGAAATTTGTGATGCCTCACCATCTCACATGAATCTAAAATGCGACTCTATTGAAAGGGTGTAATAGTATGTCTTCATCAAGCCGCATGCCAAGTGCGGCTCTAGCATTAGACTTAACCTAATGGCCGGTATAATATTAGAAGTTAGAAATGGATTCCAACCGGCCAAGTGAATACTTGAATATTGACTAGAGAATTTGGAACTAAACACATCAATATATGGAAAAAAAAGTAATAAAAAGCAATAGTGCTGTTTAAAGGGGTCTACTAGAAAAGCAATATGTCAGGCTCATATTGTTTACCAGATTTAACATTGGACCAACCAATAATGTTTTGACAACGTTTTATTTTTTCCTATCACAGGATTGTCACGGATATCCCTGGCACAACGGACTCCTCATTTGGTACAACATTTCTTTACACATTCATTATTGATTCACTTCTTTTAATTTTCTTTCAAAAATATATATTATATATTTATATTTATAGAGAGAGATATCAAACATGTGGGGTTAATAATTTGATATTCTTTACGAATTAAAAAACATTTTATAGTGGTAATTGTTAGTTTAATTGTAATTGGATTGGTAATTAGACTTATTCTAAACCGGCTATTAAGTTTTTAATTTATTAGGCTATTATCTATTTTATATAGATTGGGTTGAGCTATCAAGTTCTAAAAAAAAAAACCAAAAATGATGTTAAATGAAAATCACACTAAAGAATCTTATGACACACACTCACAAAGGTTAACCATGCATTGAGATAGATACTTTAGATGTTCACACTTTATTGAAATTATATGTACGGATTAACAACAAGAAAAAGAAAAAATAGTTGCGTCAAGTACTTGAAAAACCATACATATGATTATACATATATATGAAAAAATACTGTATTTCTGTTACTATGTACCTATAGGCCTAAATCCGTCCATGTTCCTAAAATCCAGCGATCCAAACATCGCTGTTAAAAAAAAGGTAGAGAGTGGTGGTGATTTTAGCCATTAAAAACCGATATGAATTGAATAGGAAAACACATTTTCAAAGGGGGTGATTGAATAGGATCATGCTCGTCCTTGTCTAACTAAACTGAAACCCGAAGGCTGGATTTTTCTTTTCTTTTTTTTTCTTCCTCGTGTCATATAATTAAGCTTTCTCGTAATCAAATTATATATATATATATATATATGTATATATATATATATATATATTTTTAGTTAATTAATTAATTATGGGTGCAGGAAATGAGGTGGTGAGCTATGAAATACCAAGACCAAACATAGGCATTCACAGGTTTGTGTTTCTGCTATTCAAGCAAAGGGGAAGGCAGAGTGTTACCTTTTGTCCCACTTCAAGGCACTCTTTCAACACTCGCAATTTTGCTCATGAGAATAAACTGGGATCGCCTGTTGCTGGTGTCTTCTTCAATTGCCAAAGGGAAACTGCTGCAAGAAGGCGCTAACCAAGCTCATTAATTAATTTAAATTACCTACCTACCTACCTTATTATTATATAATATGATAACTCATAACCGAACATGCATGCATGCATGCATGAAATTAATGGGGTCGTTAATCTATTATGAATGTGCGCTGCTTGCTAGGAAGACTTGGGTACGTGTTAATTAAGAATAAACAAGTGTACTTAACCTACAATATGTATGTATTTTATCACAAAATTGGAACATCCAATTATTAGTTTCGATCTTCTTCATTATCAATCTAATATCTTGTTAATATATTGACTCTACTTGGATTATTTTGTTGATCAAAACTAATGATAATAAGGTGTTGTTTGGTAACATCTGCGTCCCTTAAGTGCTGAACCAGTAAGAGGCATGAACTAGTAATGTGTTGTTTGGTTGGATCTCTGAATGACTGTGTAGAATGACTATTTTACCCCTATGAGCTATTTCTTGCTGATTGAAATGTATCTGTTTGGTCAGAACTCTGAATGACGAATAATTATTTAAAAAAACACAAACCATCGTAAAAAGTCCAAAATCTCACATAAATCCTTTATCCAAATGGAAATTAAACATTTGTCATAAGTTGAGTTGTTATCTCGTCATGCAAAGTAGTCATAAACTCAACGCCTTGTGAACCCCATTTCATGTCGTGAAAGGACTGACCATCATTTTCCTCATCATGTATTTCTAAAAACAGTGTGTTCTCTTCGTACTCCATAAATAACTGATCATGAATATTCCGTTTCCTTATAAAGTTATGGATAGCGAAACACGCAATAACAACGTCTCTTTGTATTGGAAATGAAAAGGGAGCCATTTGTTTTAGGATTGGGAATCTTGCCTTCAAAACACCATATGAACGTTCAACAACATTTCTGAGTTGAGCATGAGCATGGTTAAATTTTTCTTCCTTTGTCAACCGCACGCTGCCGTCGAAAGTCTGCCAACCAATATCTTATATTACGATAGGGAGTCATAAACCCACGAGTTTTGGTGTAAGCAGCGTCACAAAGGTAATATTTCTCTGTAAACGTTAGTATCAAAACTAAAAGATAAAAAATAGATAAACAATTTCGTAAAAGTTAATGAATGTTTAGAAACCTGGTGGGGGGGGGGGGGGGAGGGGAATGAAAGCCAGAAGTCGGATTAAATGCAACTTCTTTCAAAACACGTGAATCATTTGCAATGCCCTCCCATTCAGCCCATACAAAGGTAAATATCATATCAAAATTACAGATTCCCAAGACATTTTGAAAGCATTCACCTTTTCTTCTACCCCTATAACGAGGCTGTTGATCAATGGGCACGACTTCATGTACAAGAGTTCCTTCTAAAGCACCTATCGCTCCAGGAAATATTTGTTTTAGCCTTCTATGTCGTTCTGGAGCATTTGTGATTGGAGTTGAAGACGTAGGCACTATAACTTCTCTTGCGAATTCCATCATTGCATTTAGGACCTCATGAAAACATCTATGAATTGTTTTCGTCGAGTGTTGGAACCTTTGTTTAACCATTCAGAAACGCTCATTATGTCCTACGAGAATAAAAAACATAGCCATATTTTCTTCAAATGTTATCGACCTACTACTCTGCAACCAATTTATTTGGTTAAAATGATTGCACAATGGTACATATGCATCACGTGACATGCGCATCATCTCATGACATTGCGTAGAAGATCCATGCAACAATACTTGTGTTTATTCATGACCGGTCAATGATGAATTCAAATCTCGTATCCTTTCATTTCTTCTTGAGACTAGTACTAACTAATACCAGTAAAGGATCAAAAAGACCGTAATCTCCTCATCCGAGTCCATAGGCAACCTGTCATACAAAATTTCAAAAACAATAGAATAAAAAAGACATTCCAATAACATTTTGAAAATATACAATCCAAAACACACAATCCAAAACATATAATCCATTAACATAAAATTCAAATAACATCCAGTAAACAAACGATCCAAAAAATAACAATCCAAAAGAAGAAACAACCCTTAATTCAAATAACATCCCATAATCAAACTATCCAAACGATAATCACGAAAATATCGCACAAAGCATCAAAACAACCCATACTTTTGTAACACCCACGTACAATTTGATGTCAAACATAACATTCTATAACATTAAAGGTTGGTCCCAAAAACTTTCTTTACAAAACATATGATTTGTAATCATAAGATGCCACCTAGTGGTTTTTCATTTACAATATAGCAATACTGAGTTTGACATCCAAAAGTGATAACTAACTTAATTCTTTAGTTCCAATCATCAAAATACATGACGTGTTAATCCTTCTTGTGGTGATCGGTTCTTCGCACACTTGATGAGCATCCTCTCTACACTTTGGCCTTACCTGCAACATACTCACTTTCAAAATGAATCATTTCTGGGCGGTACACGCTGGACCATTTTTGACAGAATATTGGCTATTTTCGGCCAGTTCCATACTTAGCCAAATTTTTGGCCTTCTTACCCAGTTTTGCCCAGATTTTCCAACCCAGTTTTCCTACCTTATATCAAGTGTTTCAACACTTATAAATTACTTCTAAAACATGTTTTTAGGCTCATAAACATACCTTGATCAAATTCAAGTCATGATTTGCACTAACGGGACTCTACGACCCGTTTGCCCCATTAAGGGGTATCTTTGTGGCAACCTCAAAGATTACCATCCAGAATTGACCCAACACATATGTTTTATAACCATGAACATAAATGCAAGCAATATGACCTCATAACGTTTGTATGCATACACCCAACTAGTAATACGTTTTCTATATGTTTCTAGCTTAACACATTACTAATACACTAAGTTTTGACACAATTTATATAATTTCATTCTACTTGTCATTGGTTCACCTAATCATTTTAGTTGATATCCGAATGACCCGTGTTTCTTATTTGACCCGTTAAGACGGGTCCTTGCCTTTGGTTTACCCCAATGCCTAATTGACCACATATAAGCCTCATTATCTATGGTTCTATAACATTTGTGATTCCTTTTCTCTTGTTACTTGGCATAGGCTCTATAAGCCTATTTCCGTCCATTGTAACTTTCATTCGCTATATGATTCCTCCGAATCTTTCCTATGGTCAAGTTTGGTCATTGGAGAACCTTTTGGCATTGGGCTTCACGGTTCCTAGAACCATTCGTCACCCGTATACATAATTCATAGTTTGTTCCGTTTGTATGTAATTACACATTTACATATCTATTACCTGTAACATAAACAATGTTACCTCGCGAATTAGAGCCTCCAACTCCACTTGCGCCGGAATTGCTTCCTTGATCACCTTGATTGCCTAATGGGTCACCAACTATGTTAGGACCTTAATCATAGTAGCATTTTACCATATTCTCAATAACATGATTTTTATGCTACACATACACATTTACAATCTCACATAGTTGGCAATCAAGCATATTCACCAACTTTGCACCTAGCTTCATGTATTTATTAACATCAACATGCTAACTAAAGGCATACATTAACCATGCTAGCTAATGCACCTAATATCATCAAGTTGGCTCCATCTTTGTGTACTTATAGTTCCCTATGAACATGCAACATCAATAGAAGCAATATAGGTGCATTTACCACATTCTAACTCTTTTAGTCATTTTATCAAACACCTTGTGTGCGTATATTTATACACACATATAACCCAACTCATTGAACCTCCTACTTGTCCATTTATCAAGGTTTAGGTGAAGTCACCTCTAACCTATCTTTAATTCATCAAATACTAGCACATTCATGCAAGGAATACACCAAAGCAACCAATTTTCACTACCTTCTAGTGTAGTCATCTTACATGGGGGTTCAAGAAGAATGATTTGGTGATTACCTCACCAATTACTAGTCAAATTTTGAAATCTAAGCAACACATGATGCTCCTATCATCACAATAACATTTAATCATCCACAGATTTTGGATTCTAGACCCAAAATTTCGAACCCTAGACATGCATGGATCATAGAGATTACTTACTTGACACCCAAATGATGGTTGTTGATGCTAGAACACCTCAAATACAAGATTATGGGTTTAGAATCGCAGCTAGGGGCCTCAAATTTGCAGAATTTTAGATGAAGAGAGTGGAATGAGGGTGGGGATCGGTCTCCAGGTCGTGACTTCGACCTCCCCTCCTCTCCTTCTCTATTTTGACTAAACAATTTTATAAATTTACAATTCTGGCCCCTTGAGATTAAACCTTGTTTTATTTTTAACCAAAACATAAATGTTACCCATTTAACCCCATATCTACACATGAAAGTGATTTCTAAAACATAAGGGGTTATCTTAACTACGGAAATTTTTATTGACTAGACGTTAACAGGAAGTTTTGATTTATTAAAAATTTGGGATGTTACAACTTTGCTCCCGCGTTTTTTACCCATATCTCACAAATTTTTGGCTCAAGTAGAAGAAATATTTTCCTAGTATCAACACTCTCAGCAAATAGAAAAAGCACGGTCTGGTATTTTGCATCCCTTTTTTCCCATCCTAATGTTCTTAACTTCTCCAAGCACTTCTCCATGTCATTTAATTTCTTTTTCTGAAGCAACAAATTTGCAACTCTGGTAAGATTGTCCCCCATCTCTATGATCTTGAAATTAATTGACTCCTTGCCTTTTGGTTTTTTAGACTGAACCGGTGGCTCATCATTAACACCTTGAGTCGATCGTATTCTTTTAGAACGATCTGAAGACTCCTCACTAACACTGTAAGCCGAACTAGTGAATTCAGGTGGCATTTGAGTGCCATCAATGTCCTCAAAGCCACTTTGATCAAACACATCTGTAGAAGTACGATGAATTGTAGAAGATGGGCCCCAACTAGCAAAGCCATTTGAAGTAGATCCTTCAAACAATTGTACACATAAATCAGGATAATCAAGCGGCGCTCTTATCGTTGCTTCTACATATTTGTTGGACTATGACAAAAAATATAAATTACTATAAGATTATTGGGATATGTTATATATATGTATATATAAAAAAATACCTTGATCTCAAGTTGCCATTCATCTTCGGATAAGTTAAAGGTCTTTGTTAGAGGGTTATAAACATTTCTGGTTTTGTTCTTAAGCTTTGACCAAGCTGTAAACTTTACTTTCAAGTAGTTATAACGATTCTTCATTTGCTTTTGATTCGCTATAAAGGCATGTTCCATTTTTTTATTTTTCTGCCACATTCTTCCATGACTTTGCTTTCAAACTCCCACCATCACGTCCATTAATTGTCACTTTAAAAATACACGATCCGAAAAAGGTTTTATCAACACCTTCTACCTTCTAATTAACCCTAATCTTTTTTTTTCTTCCATAGATAAACAATCTACCAAATATGTGTAAACAAAAACCACATCAATAGGTGACCTAATCAAGCATCAAACATATCAAAAAAGCAAGGAAGAAATTAAACACATAAGGAAAATAAAGGTTGTCCAGAATGTTCAAATAAAAAAAGCAATTAAACACATATAAGCACTTAAACAAATAAGGGTTGGCTATGATTAAAGAACTTGAATACTTGATGGCCTCCCCATACATTATTGTCACACCCCAACCGATGGCGGAATACGTCGGGGCGCGAAGATTGTCCAGAAGCTCACAACACTAGATTAGGTTACGATAATCATAATAGTTACCCATTTCATAGCAAATAAACAAAACATAGCATCCAAGTCATAACATACGATAAACAACATAAAACATAATCTAAGTTTGAGAGTTCATTATTTAATTTGGTCTCTCTAAAGCCGATGCAATCCTATGGTGATGATATCCAAGTCAAACTGCATTACCTGCAACATGTTATAAATAAAATCAACTAAAATAGTTGGTGATAATTCATAGGTTTAGTGATAACGTTCAAAAGCATGCGTACAAGTTTAAATAAATGATTCATGATAAAAATGATTAATGATAAAAATGATAAGTTAACGTAATCCAACCCTTGACAATTAGGCTTTCAATCACAAGACGCCACACGCGAGGCATGCCAAGTGGGCTTGTCAGGCCAATAGATCTATTATCGTAACCCCGTCATGTTTAATGTTAATAATTACGTTCATCGTTCAATCGTTCATCGTTCCATCGTTTAATTGTTCATTGTTCATCGTTCAACCAACCAATCAAAACAATCATACAAGTTTCAAGTAATCATCGAACATAGAATACGCGTGTGAAAATAGAATTTAATAAAATGATACATGTTGCACCCCAAAAACATTTAAGTAAAAAGGGGCTATGAAAACTCACATGATGGCGAAAGTGTCGAGAGTAAAACTAAAGAATAGCGGCGCAAATCAAACCCGGAGATCACCTTTACGATCGAATGCGATGGAGTAATCACCGACAAATAAATAAATAAATAAATAAGTATTCGAACGAATAAAACGTGCGACTCGTCATGACACGACGGACTCAATCGGATACGCGACTCGTTGGTGAAGTATTTAAGTAATGTTATGAGAATATAAGTAATCAAGTGGTCAAACCTATATCTAGGTCAAACGTTAAGCAAATAATTATTTATTTAACCATAAAACTTTACGACGTCCCAAACCTTGATTATTTTCCATAAAATCAACTGAACCAGATTTAGTCTTCAAAAATTAATTTGGGGCTGATCTAAATATATATAATTACCAAATAAAATTTCAAGACATAACTCAAATGCTAACTCAATGATTTACTCAAAATGATTTATTTTTAGTTCCAAAAAAATACTAGTTAATCTAATAATAATTAAACAACCAATATCTCATTCTTAACATGGCATAACCCTAGATCTAGGTCCAAAATGATATTCCATACAAGAATCAATACTCTAGTTTAACATTATCATCATCTAATCAAGATCTAATTAAGATCTAGTCATGAGGAAAGAGAAAAACACATAAAAATCATCATTTTTCCTAAATTAATTCTAGATCTATAAACAAACTAGTGGTATCTTCATCCCAAACCCTAGATCTACTATCAAGATCGTATCCATATCAAGATCCAACAAAGATGTTTGTGTAAAAGCTAGATCTATGAAGATCTATGGAAGAAGAAAAAATAAGAAAAAGATGAACTTTTTGTATAAAAATCAAGTTTTTATAACCAAAACACTAGATCTATCAATTATGGTGTTCATCCATGGCAAAACATACATAAAAATTGGTTCTTTTTCCAGTCATGACATAGATCTTACAAGTTCTTTAAAGGTCTAACAAGATCTCAACAAAAAGTGTTATAAAAATCCATAAAAGTTGATAAAAATCAATTATTTATGTTCAAAATCACTAGATCTAGCTTTGGGATGCAAGATCTAGGTTTAGATAAGCATAAATATTGTATCTTGATGATGGGGGATTAAGGATTCAAGAAGACGGAGGTTGGGTTTGATGAATCTAACCTTTTTGGTGGAAAACCGATACTAACCGAGGCTCGAAATCACCAATCTTAGCTCCAAAAACTTCAAGAACTTGATCCCCTCTCTCTAGCCTTTTTAGGGTTTTTGTTTTGGGTGATTAGGAGGTGAAATATGGAGGCTAGAATGAGAATAAGATGTTAAATACTCAAAAATTAGGGCTGAAAACGCGGTTTTCCGTATTTGCTCATTCGCGAGTGTCGTGTGTATTGTTTTCGCTCTAATTTCTTCGTTCTAGCTCCGATTTAACCCCCGTTTTTTTTTCCTATATTCCTCATTTTAAGCTCTCTACCACACTAACCACATTTAATCCACTCAAATTGATATAAAATATGCCTCATAACGATTAATGGTTGATAAAAATATCATACAACAATGCATTTTTGGTCGTTTTTATCACTTTTAAGCAACTCACCAACGTTTTACGATCCGATCAAGTGTGTGATGACTCATGACATTGTAAGTGATCATATGAATCATAAACATGATAAAGCTGATATACGAAACTCAATAATGTGATCTCCCGGTTAAAATCGAACTCGCACAGGATTTACCGAACTTTTACCGTTTTCGTTCTAGACCTTGAATTCACACCAAACCTCACTTGTATTTACTTTTGTGTGAACTAGTATTACACACAAGGGTCATACACGTTTAGATTGATCAAATTGCCGGTTGAACGTAATTCAGCGACGTGTTCGTGTAAAATCCGAATTAAAGACAAATCGAACATCAAATCGGTCAATAAACATGATAATGGATCCAATAACATGAAATTAGGTTAATAAACACCAAAATCGATCAATACCCATAAATTCGATTATCAATCAACGGATTGGGTTACAATACGGAAAAATCAGACAATCGGAAAACCCGGAATGTTACAATTATCACCAACAATGTCATCTGATACACGAATTTCGTAACTAAATTGCATTCTCGGTTCTTTATTTTTACAGAGTTTTATCCTATTAAGCATTTTGATTTTACCATCGAAATTGTTTGACCCGAAAGTAATTCACGACTCTCAATTTATCTCTGTAACCAAAATCTCAAATTATATATATACGTTTATCAAATTAGGTGAATAGTAGTTGCTTTTTATTGGGCCATGTGACACCGTTGGCTGGATACCATATGTCATCTTAAATATTTTTAAAGTGTTGCCTTCGTAGATAGACGTGTGTAAATGCAACAAAGTTGGAGGTTAGCCGTCATAACCCATGCAAATATCATGTGACCGATTAGTAGCATATTACATATTGTGATAAATTAGATTTTGTTAAGTATCATATATATCTAATATTCCCCATAATTAACATAACTGAATCTTAAACTTCACATTAATCAGTTGTATCAGGTGTTTACTTGGAGGAGAGCCTACCTTCTTTGGGTTGAGGAAGCCATTAATACTTGTAAAAGACTGGCAACTAGCAAACATGTATGAATTCTTTGATACATCCTGAGAAATTAATTTGTTTCATAGTAGCACAGTTAATTTGGGCTAGCTCGAGGCTTAGTCCGGTTTCTTTGCATGAGTAGTGTACATAGAGGCTCTTCATTTCGTGATGGAAAGTCTTGTTGATTGCCTTCCTTCTCACGTCGTTTTGCTTCATAGTAATACCATTCAAGGTGGTCCAAATTATTGGCATGTATACAGAAGTTTTTGCTACAATAAGAACTACAGAGGCAAGATACTTGCCTTGAGGTGATAACCAGTTACTGACCTTAGGTAAAGGGTAAGCGTTGTGCTGAAAACCTACTATGAAATGAGCAAAGCTTCGCTAGTGTCATCGTAGGAGGGGGTTTCCTGCGATCAGCCTCCGGCGTTGAGAATCCATATGGTAAGTTATAGCAAGAGAAGAATTAAAATGTAGTGTGTGTGTGTGTTAGGGGTTGTGTGTTATGTTATGAGATTTACCTTATACCGCGTTCTCAATTTATACATGTTAGAGCATATTCTTATGCTACGTTGTGTCTCGTGTATTGTATCTAGACTAGAGCGGTTGTGTGAGTCTTAGTGGCAAGTGGCAACATACCAAAGTGGTCGTACCACTTGGTCCGCCGTACCATTGGTACGGGCGTAACAATGGTACGCTGGGTGGTCTGTCAGTAGTATGTTGTGCACTATAAATAGTTCGTGTTAGACAGAGTTCGTTAGAAGTTCTGTTCTTTCATATCTCTTAACTGTGTGTTCTAAGTGTGTTTTCTCTCTAGCTTTATTTACTCGTTTGTGTTCTTCGATTTACCAAATCATGCAGTAGTAAGATCCCTTTGTGGTTTTACAAGTGGTATCAGAGCATTTGGTTGCTTTATTGCTTTGATTTGGTGATTTTCGAAATTGTTAGTGAGAGAAAGTTGGGTTTTGGTTCGTTTTTCATAAATTGTTCCCTATTCTGAGTGTTTCTAAGGATAAAAATGATTTATGAGTGTTCCTAGAGTATTTTCGCACTTCACTGATCCAAATTCCAGTACAAAAGGTCAAAAATTCGAAAAATCAGTCGAGTTCAGCATGATACGCTGCTGGTACGCTCGTTGAAGATTTTGGTACGTCGGTTGAACATACTGGTACGCTAGGCAATCTTCATAGGTTTCTGGTACGCTGGGTTTTGGTACGGAAGACAATTTTCAACAGTGGTCCGGAGCGGTTATTTTCTGGTACGCTAGCAGTTATGCCGTACCAAATTGGTACGCTACTTGATTTGGTACGCTGATATTTTTGGTTCGCGACTGGTACGCTGAATTAATTTGGTCCGCTGATTTAGTCTGGTACGTAGATTGGTACGTTGGAAATTTTGGTACGTTGAGAAGTTTTTGGTACGCTGGCAGAAAAGTTGTATTCACTAAAACTGACGTAGCTTGAGAATCGTTAAGAGCTACGGGAGCTAATACCAGCCAAAGCGTTCGTCTTGACGAGATCTATACTTTTACTGGCCTAATGGCTAGTACCCTCCGGTTTGACCCTCAAAATCCACTTGGAAGACCTCCGTTTTTTAGTTCGAACTTTTCGACGATCGATTTTTAACTCCAAGATGAGTGATTTTCACGCATTTTCAGTTGCTCAAACATCGTTGCAAGCAATGATGAACGATGATAACGAGATAGGACAACTCAGAAGGTTCATAAGTTGCTAAAATTGGAAGATTATCATAATTGTAAGAAACGATTTGAATCATACATATTTTCTCAAGATGTTGATTCTTGGATCCCAATTGAGAAAGAATATGAGTATCCGATGATCAGTCCGAGAAAGCCAAAGATGATAAGTGATTTTGGTGCTGATGAAAATAATTTTTTTGCACGAGAGAAGAAAATGTATAGTTTTCTTACAATGGCTTTACCTAAAGATTTGATGCATCAGTTTAAGAATTATACAACTTGTAAGGAATTGTGGGATGTTATTGCTGAAAGATGTGAGGGTAGTGAGCAATACAAGAAGACTCGGAAGAAAGTATTGGAGAAAGAATTTGATAATTTTAGACATTGTGATAATGAAAAAAATCATAGATTTGATTGCAAGATGTTCACATTTGATCAATGAACTTGAAGTTGTAGGTGTCAAGAAAGATAATGATGAATTAAAAGAGAAGTTTATGGAAGGTTTACCCGAAAAGTGGGAGAATTTTTTTATGATGTTGACTAATGATCCAAACTACTCAAGTTGGACTCAATCAATTGATAAGCAAATTACAAGCTCGTGAAATGGAACTGCTTGTGAAAAAGTTAGCTACTCCGTCTGTTCAGAATCCTGAAGTATACTTTGGAGAAAATACTGCTACCATGCATGCTAAAGCAAAGTCACATTCAAGTTCAAGTTTTATTCCTCCTCTAACAGCTTTTCCTGCTGGAAAGTCTGAAAATAATGGTTATTCTCCAGGTTGCAGTTTTACTATTCCTGATAGATCAACAAACAAGTCTACTTCTGCTCAGCAACTGAAGATCTAGCTGCTTTGTTATCTGCTTTCATATCATCTTTGTCTGGATCAGTTTTTAGTCAAATTGGTCAATCTATATTGTTTGGAGACGATTTATATCAGTTGGATGAAGATCAATTGAATAAACTTGATCTGGAATGGCAGTTTGCTATGGTAGTGGAGAGAGGAAGGAGATTCATGAAGAAACATGGCAAGACATCTATTCTTCAAGGAGGAAAGCTTGGTTTGGATAAACAAACGATTAAATATTTTAAATTTGACAAAAATGGACAATTTGTTCGGGATTGTCCTCAATCATCATCTGACAAGGGTAATTCTAATAAGAAAGGTCACAATAAAGATGCAAAGGCTTTAGTGGCTGAGGAAGCTTATGATTGGTCTGCAGATTTTCCGGATGCATCTGCATTTTTAGTTCACTCTCTAGAACATTATGCATTGATGGCTACTATGCAAGTTGAATCAACGTGATTCTGAATCTCAAACAAGTGAGTCTGAAACAAGTGATTCTGAAGTTAATGGTTATGAGTCAACATGTGAATTTTGTGCTCAAAAATATAGAAAGATTCGATAATTGATTCAAGAGAAAGAAGGGTTGGTTGTTTATATGAACACAAAGGAAGAAGAATTAGAAAGTTTCAAGAAAAAGTTTGAAGATTCTGATGAGATTCTCAAGATAAATGAGAAATTAGTCAAGGAAAAGAATGTTTTGATGAAAGAGTTTGTAGAACTTTAAACAAAAATTGGATGAGATGGTTATTGTAGATAAAGAACAAATTTTGAAGTTGCAAACTAAGAATGAAGAATTGATTAAAAGTGTTGTAAAGTGGGAGAGTGAAGCAAAAGATGTGATTGGTGATTTTAATGTCTTATTTCAGAAATCAACTACAAGAGTAGAATCGCTGAAGCAATCTTATGATGAACTCAAGAAAGAGTTTGATGAAGTTACTGCTGCCGAAAACCAACATCAATTAGTTCATTTTGAGTTACAAGACAAAGTTATTAGTTTGAAAGAAGAAAACAAATTGTTGAAACAAAATATTGAGATTCATGAGGGACGAGTGAAGAAAATTACTCAAGAAGTATATGATGCTCATGATCAGATGCGACAAGAGAAGTTTTTGTCTAATAGAGCTTTGGAGCAATTGATTGATTCTGAAAAAGCATTGGGTGAAGCTCAAAAGAAAATATGTGATTTAAATGTTGAAGTATTGGATCTTAAAAGGCAGTTGAACAATTTGAAGAATTCACATTCTTTCACAAGTTACTTGTGCAAAGATGAGAATTTCAAGAAGGTGTTTGGAAGCGAAGAGCATAATCAAATTCCACATCCAGTTATTCAATCTGATGCTCTTGCTGATATTCAAGTTTCAGCTGTAACTGGAGATTATTCTGATTTTGTGTCTGAGAAATCTGAGAAGAAGAAATCCAAGGTTTCAAACAAGAAAGGGGAAAAGGAGGAAAGTTTGATTGATAAATCTACATCAAAGTTTGTATCTGGTGGGTTTATATCTGATGAGGGAGTTGTTTCTGATGACAAGAAGATTGGAAAAGATGAAAAAAAGCTGAATGAAGCACAAGTTGCTGAAAAGTTGGTTGAAGCTAATAGGTTACAAGACATTAAAATTTCATTCAATCAAGCTGCTAAATTTGGTTCTTCAAGTTCTCAAGTCGATTTAACTAAGCTACCGGGTTACAAACGTTTTGGTTTGGGTAGTGAAGGCAAGAAGTTTAAAAAGACAAAACATAAGAATGTGTCAAAGAAGGTTCAGAAAGTAAAGAAAGACACCAGTTTGGATCAAATCTACCACTTGGCTCAAGTTTTTATGTCCACCATGGAAAAGGGATTTGGAGGCAAATAAAAGAAGCAGGATTCATCTGAAAGTTCTCCAAAAGAATATTCATCTGGATCTAATTCTATCCCTCGAAGTCCTACTTCCAAATGGGTGCATGCGAACAGGTTCAGGTTTTTGATGATTATTCTAATGAATATGAATCTGATGATATATGTCATCCATTTCAGGGCAAACCACAATCTAAACGATCATATCGTTTGTGCTATCAATGTCGCCGAAAGGGGCATATGGCACAGGATTGTCCTGAAATTGCCAAAAGAATATTCTCAAACAAATCTGCCACTTTTATGGATGAATCGGGCAGAATTTTTACTGAGTCACCACCTTCCAAATCAAAATCTAAAACGAAACAATTTTTCAAATTTGATTCCAGTGTTGGTGGTTCATCACATGATGATGATTCTGTTAAAAATGACAAAGCAAAAATGTAGTGGCGACCTAAGGTGGTCAGCACGGCTGCAACTGATTTTGTTAAAGACATTGGTCGACCAGAAGTTGTGTGCTTCAGGTCATTTGAATACTAATCATTTAAATCCAGTTTGCATGTTTCTTCAAGAACACCTGTTGGTGATTGCAACGTTCAAGCTTCAAGCGGTTACTGATAGTGGAGTCTCCTGCATAACTTAAATTGAATGCTTCATCTTTCTAAACTAAAAGTTTTGCTGAAAAGCTAAACACTAAAAGATATCAGTATCGATTGGTCAATTTTCTTTCTTTTACATTCCGTTTGTAGTTTAGGGGGAAAACTTTGAAAAACCAAAAATAGTGTCTTTGTGTTTTTGTTAAAATGAAAATCCAAAAATGGTGTTTTCATTTTAAGGGGGAGAAAAAGGAAAAATACAAAAACATTGAAAAACAGAAAAATACAAAAACATTGAAAATCGGAAAATACAAAAACATTGAAAATTCAGAAATTGTATCCGACATATTTGGAAATGATGGTACATTGGCTTACGTGTCTGACTCGTGGATAAATTAGATGAAAAAGCCATAAGATCATTGTTTGATGTGCTTGGTAGGCTCGACATTAAATCAGATAGTATTCAGATGTGGCAAACACATTAAATACAAATGCTTGACCAAGTGGACAACATCTTGATGCATATCTCAAGATATTTAAGAAAAGATATGTGAAAAAGAAAAAATGAGAAGTCATTGTGTAAACATGTGTTCATTTTGCAAAGATTTAAGCTTGTTTGATTTTCTTTATTTTGTCAAACGATCGGACTTTCTCTGCGTGTCCACAAGACCGACCTGATTGTTGTTCGTTTGACGTTCTGCTTTATTTTCTTTGGTGTTTCGTATAACTCATCGGACTTTCTCTGTGTGTACGGGAGTACCGACCTGATTGTTGTTGGGTTATACAATTTCAACTTGTTTTATTTTCTTATTTTGTTAAATCCGAGGCCTTATCTGCGTATCGAAAGATCGACCTTAAGGTAGATGATTTAACGTTCTTAATTCTTTTTGCATGGAACACACTTGACGATATCATGAATTCAATCATTATGTGATTAAATCACGAATGAATTCACAAAATGTGATAAGTAAAATACATATTTGAGTATGTCTGATAGTGTGGGGTACACTGGACAAAGCAAATCTAATCAATACAATAACATATCCAGATGTTATGAGTACGATTGTGCCTGAGTTTAAGATGGACAAATTATACCAGCAATTGACATGACTTGTGTGCTGAAGTAATTGAAATTGAAGTGTAGTTCAACATGTCATGACCAATATGATCTCAAGTCGTGATCTTTCTCGCAAAAGACAAAAATAGTGTCTGATTCAGTATTGCATTTATGTTGTATATCTAAAAATACAAAAAGATTTTAGGTGTGTTTAAGCATAAATCAAAAAGATTTTTGGTGTGTTATGATGTAAAGTTTCAAAAAGCCAAAAAGATTTTATTTCTTATTTGTTTTCAACCAATCGATACAAGATACAAAATTTCTAATTTCAAAACTATATCTTGGATTCTCTAAGAGAAGTTTTGTGCCAAGATTAAATTATTTTTTTTCAAAAGAAAATGAAAGCCGCGTTTCTGTCTTCTGAAATTGCAGGTTATCTGTGTGACAAGACTCAAGCAAGGTGAAAGGGGAATGTGATATATCTTTCACAAGTGGATCTTGAAGTTCAAAGATTGTTCAAGAATGATCCTGCCATGCAAGCTCTATTTCTGACAAGATTTCAAGTTGAAGATCGAATGCAGAGATGCTGAATATTGAAGACTGAAGTTTAGTTAGATAGATAGATACATAGATACACTACACGTTAAGGGGGAATTTGTTAGAGCATATTCCTATGCTACGTTGTGTCTCGTGTATTGTATCTGGACTAAAGCGGTTGTGTGAGTCTTAGTGGCAACATACCAAAGTGGCCGTACCACTTGGTCCGATGTACCATTGGTACGGGCGTACAAATGGTACACTGGGTGGTCCGTCAGTAGTATGTTGTGCACTATAAATAGTTCGTGTTAGAGAGAGTTCATTAGAAGTTCTGTTATTTCATATCTCTTAACTGTGTGTTCTAAGTGTGTTTTCTCTCTAGCATTGTAACCTTTAAGTGAATCAATAAAGGCAAGCTTTATTTACTCGTTTGCGTTCTTCGATTTACCAAATCATGCAGTAGTAAGATCCCTCCGTGGTTTTACAATACATGATGCTTGGGATCTGCGGTAGCCGACATCTCCCCTTTGAGGGTGATAACACCACGACTTCCTTGCACGATTTCCTTGAGAAGGTGTTTTTAGCTACTTTAGTATAGAGGATTAACCATTGTTGACTGTCTGTCGCTGTTTTAAGTTAGGCACCAGTGACTTGCTTTAGTTATTTGTCGTTTACGCTCGTGTGATAGGTTTTAACCTACAACTATTACATCTTTTGGATATGTTAGCTTTAAGGAGTCTCCACATTCTATACGTATCCTTTTTAAGCTTTGTAGGACGTACTCTCATGCTTTTGTCTTATTTTAGAGGCAAGTAACTTGCCTAGTGCTAACGACCGAGACAAGTTGCTATGGGCATGCCCTATTGTCATACCTCGCAAAACCGTGGACCTCCGAGGCGTGATGTGGAATGGATCAAAGTCTAGAATACATCGACTAACCTCTATATGCAAAAGTACCACAACAGGTTATATTGGAGCAGAAATTCGATAGATCAAAATATTAAGTATTCATTACTAATACTATACTAGAAATTTCAAATTTAAATAGTTTCACAAAATATGAGATTTAATAAACATAACACATGCGCGATGTGTAATGCAACTTAAATCTCCAAAACACTATGGCCTTCTACCTCGACTCCTATATTTCGTGCAAGCATCTATGGACCTGAGTTAACATGCTAAAACGGGTCAAATATGTTGTGAATTCATTGGTTTTGATAAACAAAGTCAAATATTTTGAAAAATAGTACAAACACAAGACTTTGAACGTATTATTGTTATCCCAAAAATAATATTGCAATTTATTACCATGAGCTCCAGTAATTGACGCTAGACAAACGAAAAAAACTCCCCCATCCCAATGTTCTAGTACTAACATGGTGTGGAAATGACTAGTTATGTACCCGTTGACCATTCCATCAATGGTTAGAGTGACTAACCGCAAGTAAGGGGTGTCAAACCCAAATATGTCTATACATAATTATCACGCTTTAACCCAAACTAACGATACAAGACAGGCGACTTGAATGTATTAGTAGTACATATCATGTAATAAAAGGTACCTAGTGACACTTGTGTTTCATTCAAGGGCGCCTTGTAATCTTCCCCAAAAGAACAAGTCAAACGGGAGGGGGGGGTTCGTGAACTCACCAGTAGTAACCTGTTGATGAATGCTATATTCTTAACCTAGCATTGTCCTATACACATATACATTACACTAATGTCCTAATCAGTTAACATAAAAAGGTTGTGTTCATACAAACATTATAAGTTAAGCAAGATCTGAATGTATATCACATATTATGTTCTTATAGTTGGATGAAAATGCATATGCCTTGGTTCCTTGTTTCGACTGTAGTCTCAAAAGTAATAAATTAAACATTCTTAAGACAGTTTATACTAGCATGAACCTAATCGTTCCTAGGCATATATCACATTGTCTCAAAGTTAAATGGTTCTCAATTTAACCTAACTTATATATATATATATATATATATATATATATATATATATATATATATATATATATATAGGGTAAGGATCATATAAAAACAACTTGTTATTGTGAAAACATAAAAACAACTTTAAGGAGGGGTATACTTGGAAACTCATTATCCTATAATTAAACCCTCACTAATTAAACCCTCTCAATAAAAAGGGTTTCTTTTACAGCTGGCTCGTCTTCGCCATCTCGATCCATCGTCTGTCTTCACCATCTCCGCCCATCTCGCGTCGCGAATTCACTGGAATCGCTGTGGAATCGCTGCAATCGTATATTACCGTTGATTTCGTAAGTATTTGTTGATGTTACATTGCTAACGAGGTCGCGTTCATCATATTAGATCCTTATCCGTTTTTTGTTTTTTGTTTTCTGTAGTGCAGTTATTGTTCAATGGATCCAATTGAAAGTTCTGATTGTACTAATGATAATCGTACGACCGATTCTGATGTTTTTGTTGATGCACCATCCGATTTTGACATCAATTATGTTGATTCGCATAACATGATTCAAGCAATTTCTTCTACTGGTGTTCCATGTGAATCTGTCGGTTATTCACATGAAATTGATCCTGATCCTGATCACGATCCTGATCCTGAACATTCACATGAAGCTGATCCTGAATATTCACGTGAATCTGCTCCTGTAATGGAATTCTTTGGTGTTGAGCATCGCGGTATAATCACTTATAATTTTAATACACATGTGCATTTATATTATTAGCTTTAATATTAAGTGTCATTTAACTTAAAGTGCATGTTTGTATTATTGATCTTATCAATTTATATGATTATTGCACATGTGTAACTGTTCCATTATGTTATTTTATTTTTATGAATTTATTTTATGATTGTTGCACATGTGTAATTGTTCCAACATATACTTTGTTTTTTATTTTTTTATGAATTAATTTAAATCTCACGTCTGTAATATGTAATGTTCCTCATATACTTACATATACATAACATGTTTTTTACTTATGTTTTTATTAATATTCTCCTTTCTATTTGTTACCAAGGTCATTAACTAGCAACCTGTTTTTAACTTCTGATGGGACAAAGATATGGACACCCGCGATACCTGCTTCGTGTACACCTGTTGTGGGAATGGTTTTTCCTAATTGGGAAGCTGTTGTTGATATGTATGACTCGTATGCTGACAAATCTGGGTTTTCTACACGACTAGGTACCCACGGAATCGTAAATGGTGTTACTACATTTAGATACATCCTATGTAACCGAGCCGGGAAGCCGAAATTGAAAGATTATAACTCGATGGACCCTGAGTCGTTATCTACTTCCAGGAAGACCCGTTCCAACATTTCTGATTGCAAGGCTTGCATCCGTACGAAATATGATCCTGAAACTGGAAGTTATACCCTTCGTACCTTTGTTGAAGGTCATAACCATGAGCTTGTCAGTCAATAGTTTATGGAGTTTTCTAAAAAAAGGCGAAAAACTGATTTTTCAACCCACCAGTTTGTTCACCAGTTGAGTTTAAATAAAATTGGCCCCAATGTTGCACATAAGGTACAATCCAGTTTGAAAGGAGGCGAACACAATGTGCGCGGTACTACCACAGATTACAAGAATATAAGTCGATCGATCCGTATGTTTATTGGGGATCGAGATGCGCAGCTGGTATTAGATACGTTCAAGGCTCGGACTGAAAATCTTCATAATTTTTTCTTCGAGTATCATGTTGTTGGCCATGAACTTAAATCGTTTTTCTGGGCGGATGATGTTTCCAGATGTAGTTATGAGGCCTTTGGTGACGTTTTGGCATTTGATGCTACTTATAGAACTAACAAGTAATCGTTTTTCATTCTCAATCATAATTTTTATACACGTAACTGTGCTTATATATACTATTTCCGTCATTTCTAATTCCTGCTATTTTTTTAAACAATTTTGTTTATTAGGTACCGGATGATTTTTGTTTCGTTTACCGGCGTTGATCATCATAAGAAATGCGTTACATGTGGTGCCGGCATGATATCTGACGTGACCATTGAGTCGTACACATGGCTGCTTGAATCCTTCCTTAAGGCTCACGTACATCAGCCCAGACTTGTATTGACTGACCAGGATGACGGGATGAGAGATGCAATCTCTAAGGTTCTCTACAACTCTTCGCACCGACTGTGCATGTGGCATATAATGAAGAAGTTGCCGTCTAAGGTACATATAATTGCTGTTATTTAAATGAGCTACCATTAAATTCATATGTGTATTACAGATTTGTTTGAAATTAATATTACTGCACATGTGCTATAATATTGTTAACACCTTTATCTGTATGAGCTAACCTAGAATTCACATATGTGATATATATCTGGTTGTAATCTAGTATTATTGACCATTATTAATATATATATTTGTCACAAATCAATACTATTGCACATGTGCACTAACCTTATGATTATCGTTATTTCTATATTTAAATTAGTTGTACTGTCCATATTCACACGCACACATCCTTATGATTAATACTTGTTGGTTTATCACAATAGTCATGCATTCGGTTTATATTATTTCACATGTGCATTATTAACATTTTTTATGTTTTTGCCATCAGATTGAAGGTGATATTTTAAACAATACAAAATTGCGCCAAAAATTACATAGTCTTGTTTGGAACCTGATAATCGACAAAGACACGTTTGAATCGAGATGGTTATCGCTTATGGAAGAACACGGATTGTCCAACCATGGCTGGTTAAATCAAATGTATGCCATACGTTTTGATTGGATCCCATCGTACTTCAGGGATCTTCCAATGTGTTGCCTTATGAAAACTACATCGAGGTGTGAGAGCTCTAACGCGCTATTTAAAGTCAATTCAAGTATAAATAACACGCTGTTGCAGTTCTTGATGTGTTTTGACACGGCAATCGATAGACAACGCCATAAACAGTGTCAGTTAGAGTTTGAAACAAACACGTCAACACCTGAGTTTCATAACCCCTATCATATAGAAAGGCATACAGCGAGTTTGTACACAGTTACTATCTTTCGAGAGGTTCAAAAGGAGATAGATCGAAGTGTCCATTATTGTACTATAGGCCAGACACGCTCTGTTGGTCCATCTAAGATATACACCGTTTCACATACTAACAGAAAATTTCAATTTGTCAACGAGTTTGAGGTAATCCCTTAATCTTTTTTCTTATGTGAATTGCATGTTTTTATCTTACAAATTGTTACATTTCCTATGTTGTTTTCTTTATCTATATGTCCTATATGCAGAACCATGTTTTTTTAATTACATTTTGGTCACAATTCAACATTATTGCACATG
Organism: Deinandra increscens subsp. villosa; assembly: GCA_039602395.1. Taxonomy (NCBI): domain Eukaryota; kingdom Viridiplantae; phylum Streptophyta; class Magnoliopsida; order Asterales; family Asteraceae; genus Deinandra; species Deinandra increscens. The sequence continues at coordinate 62,573,573 of JBCNJP010000006.1, forward strand.
TGTAATAATATGTCTGTAACAATTTGTTAAAATGATTCTTTGTCACAACTATTTTGCAGGTCACCTTTAATGCAACCGATAACACGGTTTCATGTGAATGTATGTGCTTTACTCGCATTGGCTACTTGTGTAGGCATATTTTCTACGTCTTCAGATTTGTTCATGTTAATGAGATCCCTGCACAGTACATTTCTGCGCGCTGGAGAAAATATGCGCTTCCAAGGAGAGTTTATGACATTGCAAATAGGTATTCTGTTGATACCAGTGAAGAAGGCGTTCTTAGGAACGAAGTTACCGACACTGTAAATCAATGCATTAACCGTTTAAGGCGTCAACTGAACCTGCTTTCTTCGTTCTTAACTGAACTTAATGACATTAAATCCCGTATATTTTCTTAAGTGCCCTTTAATCATGATATTAACAGGACACCTGCTATTATAAGCGACATTTTACATCAACCTGAGGCCTCTAACTCTTCTGACAATCCGGTTCATTTCACACCGACTCAAGGTATTCGGAACAAAGGCTGTGGCACCGACAAGCGTTTGATCGGGCCTGGTGAAAAAGCTATTGAAAATTACAAGAAGGGACCAAGATTATGCAAGAAGTGCAATGCTTATGTTAACCACGATTCGCGTAATTGTGATAAAGTTCGAGCTGCTGCTGCGGCTGCTGCTGCTGCTGCTGCCGGTGTTTCTACGAGTAGTCCTGGTGCGACTGTTGCTTCTGCTGAACAGCCACCCGTCCGTCGTGATGGTCCGTCTTCGGTACCTCGCCCATCAATCCCACGGCCTGTCCGCAACCTTAGACGTTCATCAAGGCTATCTGATAAGTCACCAACTGCATGAGTTACGAGCAACCAACAAATAATACAATTTGACTGTCAAACGATTAAGCGTTGCTATTATCTTGTTTTATTTTTGATATTATGTTTCAAACATGTTTTGTTATTACAGCTTTCGTGCACATGTGCATTAATCTTTTACTTGGCAACATTAATGTTTATTCTCTACATATTTGATATGTCCAGTACTATAAGTTATTTTTTTAAATGTTCCTGTAAAAATTTTAATGTACAGTTGCATTTTAACCGGTATCCAACCTTTATTGCACATGTGCAATTATATTGTACTTGGCGAATTTTAATGCACCCTTCCCAAACTGATACTGTCAACGGTTTTTTTTTAAGTGCACATGTGTAATAATCTTGTATTTGACTAAATTAATTTCAACCCTAACACTTTATGTCTTTCTTTATGCTACTGTGCATTAACTACAATTTAGTATGGGCCTGACTACCAGTTTATCCGAATTCAAACATTCATGCACATGTGCAATAATCTTGTACTTGGCTGGTTTTAATTCGCAATTCCCACCTGATACATTCAACGTTCATTTTTTTTTAAATCACGTGTGTAATAATTTTATACTTGACAAACTTACTTTCAACCCTAACACTATATGACTTGTTTAATGCTCTTGTGTGTTAATTACACTTTAGTATGGACCTTACCATCAGGTTAACCGAATTCAAACATTCCTGCACGTGTGCAACAAACTTGTGCTTGATAAATTTAAATTAATCTGTATCACTTTACCTGAATTTTTAATTTTCCTGCTCATGTGTACTATTATTATTATATACTATACTCAGTTAAGCGTACCCCGACATTTCAACTTTATTATACACTGTCCTGCACATGTGCAATAATATTCTACCTCTTTAAATAAATTGTATCCCCTGATACTTTTTTATTAATCAATTGTCATAGATCTGCAATTTTTAGTGACTAGTTGATTTCAAACCATTACCAAATGATAACCATCTGTTTACATTCATAACATACGCATTCTTAAAGCAAAAAGAACAAAACAAAATACATCAAACAAACATCATCCTGCCTTATCTGCCACCCACCTACTTGTCATTTTTCACTGTGTCAGCAAAACTGACATGCTTACTTTTGTCCACCGTTTCTGCTGCTGCCTTCGCCCCACCTGCTGCTTCATTCTCTTTAGATTCCATGGCGTTTCTTACCGCCAACAACTCTTTCTCCAGGGTGTAATACTCCTTGTCCAACCTCTTAATAAATTCAATATCTCTCAACACATCTTTAGTATTTCTCCCAAATGATTGCTTTATATCCTTGTTCTTTGCTTCCATGTCCTTCAACACTTCATTCAAATAAACATTTGCTTTTGATAACATGATTTTTGTGGCGTACTTCATCCTCATGTTCTTTATCTGTGCGCTTTGCTTTTTGTTGTCTTCAATGAAGCCACATTCAAACTCTTTCGTCCGCCCTCTATACATCTCCATATGTCTCATTGCAAACACACCACAGTCCGTATAGTTCTTTTTTGTTGCCCATTTCAGGAGCATCCGTCTTGGTTTTGCAGTTTTAATGATAGCTGCCCTTGGGTGGTTTACACTTTTTAGGTAACTTGAAAATATCTCTCTCTGTAATAATACAACAAATTTTAGTATTCATTATTCATAAACCATCAATTGTATCAGCTGTGATAAAAATGCATCTGTGTAATGTATATTTTTCCACAATCGAAGATTATTGCACATGTGCAATAATCGTAATAGTTACACTTTTTGTGTCAGTACTGCAGTTTTATACACACTTTGATATTACTGCACATGTGCAACTATATTGACAACCAATTTTTTTTCTGTAACTGAATTTTATTGCACATGTGCAATAATCTGATCATTTCCACTTTTTGTGTCGGTACTAGAGTTTTAATCATATTTTAACATAAACCACTTACCACTTTGTATGGAGTTCCTTTTGTTGCAAACCTCTTTGTATCGACCATTCTAACCGGTGATTCTTTGATGTCCATGTTGTCTATCAATGTTATCCCGGGGATGTCCATATCAAAACACATTAGGTAGAAGTGACTGCTCTCCAACATCGGTACAAAAACCGTGTCAAACGATCGAAGGTCCATCAGATCCGTGTTCTTTTCTAACACCAGCAAGAGGTTTTTTCTGAACGCTTGCAGCCTTGTTTCGGTTGTTGTATTTGTGTTGAACATCCATTCAACCTGTGCATTGTAAATAAATATTATGTTATTTAACACTTAACACTGCTACACATGTGTAATAATTATTTAAAACACTTCCTACTTGCATGTCTATGTATTCTTTTTAACTTACTATTGTTGTTGCGTGGCAAAACAACCGTTTAGGCTTATTATCTGTTGATGTCCTCTCCTCGAAATTCAGCACCGCTGCCCAACAGTTAACTACATTCGCAAACACATCCTTCTCGGGCCTCAAGCTTGCCAACAGAAATGCTTTAGTTTCCACCAATGTTGCAGCTCCTGCTTTAATCGCGAATACATCCTTTCTGCTTATAATACATTATACAAATAACCATTATTTGTAACAATTAGTGTAAAATACATGTGTATTATAGATTTTGTGACAGTTCAATTATTTCACATGTGCAATAATTTTTTAAATTCCCATTATTTGAATCAGTGTGTATTTTTAATCAAATTTTGAGATTACTGCACATGTGGCTCTATATTATACAGCTCTAATTTTTGTAATTTAATATTATTGCACAGGATGATAATATTAAAATATTAATATGTATCATTATACTTACGCAAATGACGCCGCGACCTCAGCCTTTTCTTCTTCTATCATCCTTTTTTTCTCTAACTCATCCTCATCATTTTCTGATTTTTTAGAATCAGTTTCGATCTTGCTGTTTTTTTCATTCCCTTCAGTTAACTTTTCCTGAGTCTCTGCGAACGACATCAAATACTGCCATGCCACCCGTTCCCGCTGCCCCATTCCTCTGTTTATGTCTACTGGCTTCCATTCTGACCTCTCAACTCCCAACTCACCTTTCGCAACTGATTTTCCCGCATTCGATTTAAACTTTTCTGTCTTTTTTTCAGACGCCCCCATCGCTGTGTTTTCCTTACCAACGCCATCTTTATCAGCCTCCGTTGCATTTTCATGCTCTTCTTGAATTGTGTTACCCATGCTCTGTTTGTAAAGCGCGGTTATTTTCTCTTTTGTATTCAATGATGTTTCCTTCCCCTCTTTGATCAACTCTTGTGAGCTTTGTGAGCTTTCCAACCCAGAATCAAATGGTGATCCGAAATCAAATGATGGTGACGTCTTGTCTACCACTTTTTCAACCTTCTTCTTACCTCCTGCTATTTTGTTTATTAGGGCATCTATCTCCTGTTCACCTTCTTTTGGGTCCTTTTCTACATGTTCTTCCTCCGGCGCCCTTTCCGGGATAGTTTCCAACTGTGTTGGTTCCCTTTGAAGATCTCCATGCCCCTTTACCTTCTCCTTTGTTTTACTTCCCACCTTTTTTTGTTTTTTTTGGACCCTTCTTACAAACTTTAGTCCCACATCCTTTTCTTTTTCACTTTGTCCACTTTCTACCCCTTCCGTGTTCTTTTCTGCATTTCCTGTGGTGTTTTGTACATCTCCCCTTTCTTCTTGAATTTCGATGTCCACAACTTCCTTATAATGCGACCTGTATTGTTCTATGTAAGCCTTCACCTCCTTGTTTCCGGGAAACTTTGCCCATGCTTCTGATAATGCCTTCTCGATTTCTTTCTTTTGTTTCTCAGATGTATTGAAAAATAAGGACAGTTTTTCTGTTTGTTCCTGTTTTACAAACATTAAATGTTAGTATTTTGACATTTTTTTTATGATGCACATGTGCATTAATGTTGACTTCCGTACTACACATGTGCATTAATGTTAATTTCTGTACTACACATGTGCATTAATTATATTTACATACACATTCACGTGCGCGACAGCCTTAACAGTGTCGGAAATATTACATATGGTGCTATTTTTTTATTACACAAGTGCAATAATCATGTTTAAGTGTATAATAATATAAATATACCTGCAGACTCATATTTTCTGGTTGGTCTTTCTTCCCTTTGTCCTTTTTTTCCTTTTTTGTTTTTCCATCCCCATCGCTATTCACATCACTGTCGTCCCCTTCGTTATCAACATATGTACACCTTTCTGTTCCTATCCCGAACCCCCCATTAGCTATCTCATATTTCTCCTTGATCTTTAACATGTCTCCAGTCCAAAACTTTAACGGGCTCATGTTACGTTCCACATTTATTCCCTCGCATGCCATGCTGTCCACATATGCGAGCTGCACGTTATTACAAGAGCCAACATGTCAGATTATTGTTGTTTTTTATAGTAAAGTACTAATATTCTAGTATTAGCGTTTAAAACACGTACCGTAAGTACCAGCAATGGACCCGTGAATCTTATATTAGACACACAACTCACCCAGTTTTCTTTGCACCTTTTTAATGCTCCAATGATATAGTTGTTCCAGTTTATACCATCCAAATTTGTGTCATTTTTTATATTTCCCAAGTAATCAAGCTTCATATACTCACTGACACCTGCTTCTGCCATCACACTTATAAAGACTGATATGAAATCTAGTTTGAACATCGTCCCAGCCTCTTCGCTGCTATCTATCTTCTCTACAGCTTGAACCCTTGTGATGTAACCACTCGGGTACCGTGCTTTCCATTCTTTACCAATTGGGTGGAGCTTTTTCTTCGCTGTTGGTTCCAGGTCAAATCCTTGATTTTGCAGCCCAAATAACTGTGAGATCCTTTCATGGTCGACCTTGATCTTTGCTGTTCCCAGGTCAATTTCCAAAGTTTTTGGATTGAACTTATCCACTACAAAATGCCCTAGCTTTCCGGGTATCCCGTCCACCCTTAATTTTAGGATACGCCCCATTCCCATTTGTCTCACCGCCGCCCTCTGGTTTTCTTTCAGCTTAGTGACTGCTTTAAACAAATTGGTGTGGTGCTGACCTAGTTCTCAATGAAAACCATCCATCATCGTCTTTTACTTCAATCTCCTCCCCGTTTTTTCCTTTAGCACCACCTTTTTGTCCTCCCGTCCTACTTCTTGCTTTTCTACCTTTCTTTGGTTTTTTATCTGCATAACATATAGTGTTTTAATACAAGTAATACGTTTATAACATGTGTAAAAAAACAGTTGTACGTGTATATCAACATAACGTAAGTTTTTAACTTTACTGCACGTGTATAATAATAATTTCTTATTATTATTACACATGTGCAATTATGCCAGTAAACATTACATTATGTCATAACAACAAAATTTTGTACTATTTTGAATTAACATACCTTCAGGGCTGTCCTCAATTGACTCTATCTCCGGATCGTAGGATACTACCTTTCTACTACTTCTCCTCGGCTTGTTACCCAGCTCATTCTCTACTAATTGCATATCCATTGTCGCATCTTTAGTATCTGTGTTAACACATTTTTTTTTATTATAATAACAGTACTGTTTTTACATAATCCATTATTATTGCACATGTGCAATAATCACAACATTACCAATTTTGTAGCAGTAAACATTCACAATACCATTGTTTGTACCATTTAACGTTATTATTGCACATGTGTAATACATATTTGTCATAATTTGTTATTATTGCACATGTGCAGTAATCATAACATTACCAATTTTGTACCAGTAAAGTTGAAATGCGTATGTGTGATGTATATTACATCTCATAGCAAGATTATTATACATGTTCATTTTAAGATGTAGTTTTAGTTACATTTTAAGATTACTGCACATGTGCATCTATATTTACATACCCATTATTTTTGTCATTTAATATTATTGCACACATGCATTAATATTAACAGTTCCACAGTTTGTGTCATTACTGTGTTTTTTTTATCACAGTTTATGATTGATGTATGTGTGCAACAATCTTATCATGAGTATTGTTATTTTTTGTTATAAATTTTTTTATTGCACATGTGTAATTTTTTACTGTTCTTACCGGATTTCTTTCTTTTTCTAGTTCCCTGCCCTGTTCCTTCTTTCAAGGCATTTATATCATGCCGCCTTTTCGACCTCGGTTCAATCTTGTAAGCTGTAACAATTAAGGATATATGTTTATTATTAATAATGTGTTTTTTTCATTTTATACATTAGCAACTTAATCCATATATTACCTTCTTTTTGCTTTTCAGTATCCTCGTCAGATGTGGTGTCTTTGTTTTCTTCAAATGACGGAACACCGTCGTCTTTGTCGGTACCTCCTTCTTCATTATCATCATCGCTGCCTTCTTCGCCGTCTTCTTCATCGTCATCATTGCCTTCCTCCTCGTCTTCTTCATCGTCACTATTGTTGTTTTCCCCACTATCTTTTTCATTTTCTTCTCCTCTGTCTTCTTTATCTCCACTTGCATCTTCTGCTTCATTGTTTTCGTTGTGCTCACCATCTTCTTCTAAAGTGCTTTCAAACTGTTCCACATCCGATATTTTACCATCCCCTGCTGATTCATTGTTTACTTTCATTTTTTCAGCCTTTTTCTCTGTTGTCTTTTTATCGTTTACTTTGTTGTATACGACCTTTAGACGTTTCACTGTCATTTTTTGTGTGATGAACATGTTAGAACGTATACTTGTTCTAATTTTTTAATTGCACGGGTTAAGTGTAATAACAAAACATTACCTGGTTTTTTTGTTTCTTCTTCTACGCTGTCTTTTACAACATCTGGGTTTGATGGATCGCTTGTGTATTTGCTATCAAAATGAGAAGCGACCCGTGAGCTCTTCCTTCCTGATAGAAAAAAAAAAACAGAATTATTAAATATGTTGCTTTTCAAATGTCGAATTGTTTGTCTTGGTTTTAAAATATATCCTCACTTCGTTGTGGCTCCATTTGCACCTGAATGAAACACAAAGCCAAAAAACTATTGATAAAAGTTGTTGATATCGTTGTTTTCGCTTAAAGTGCATGTGTTTGTTTACTTTTTTTATCACTTTTTAAATTTTTGCACATGTGCAATTGTTCATTCTATTACTTTAATTCTATGATTTGAAATTAAAATTGCACATGTGTAATATAGATTTTACTACATTTTAAGATGAATACACATGTGCACTTATCTTATTTGTAACAATTAACATAAATGCACATGTGTAATACAGTTTTGATTGTATTTTAAAATTAATTCACATGTGCAATTATAATAACAGTACTGTTTTTACATAATCCAGTATTATTGCACATGTGCAATAATCACAACATTACCAATTTTGTAGCAGTAAACATTCACAGTACCATTGTTTGTACCATCTAACGTTATTATTGCACATGTGTAATACATATTTGTCATAATTTGTTATTATTGCACATGTGCAGTAATCATAACGTTACCAATTTTGTACCAGTAAAGTTGAAATGCGCATGTGTGATGTATATTACATCTCATAGCAAGATTATTACACATGTTCACTTATCTTACCATCAACGTTTTTGTGTATCAGTTATGTTAAAATGTATAATTTTACAGTATTTCGCCGAAACGAGTGTTGTGCCGCTCGTCACTCATCTGAATACCGATTACAACACAACAGTAGCGATTTCACGAGTATTTAGGGTTTTTTCTGTAAACATTGTGCAGATCCTAGTTTTTTTTTGTGAAATAGGTAAAAATTGTAACGATTCTTACCTTTTTCATGTTAACAGTTCCTCGATTGATGTTTAGTTCCTTCGATTGCTTCCTTTCTTCGATCGATTGAAGGTTTTTTCGACTGTTTGGCTGTCGTTTTTCAGAGAAGAGAGCGTTTTTCAGAGAACGTAATTTACGGTGATGGTGTTAGTTAGGGTTTTTTTTATCGCTTTTGAATAATATGTCGATTCCATTTTCATAATTCCATTTTTGCCCCTCCGCGCTTTTTTAATTAAATGAGATTCATATTTACATCTATGGTCCTTTATGTATAAATTTGTCTTGTTTTTATGTTTTCGCAATAAGGCTTGTTTTCGCATGATCCCTACCATATATATATATATATAAAGGATTCTATGAAAACCCTTTATTTTGTGAAAACGTGAAAACCACTTTAAAACCTACATAAGTTCTTTATACGTTAATGTTTATTCATGAAATTTGCGCCAAATGTCTTAGAATTACGTTATCTATAACTCTGGAAAACAATATTTATAAAAAAAAACGTAAAAAAAAACGTTTTTTTTTTCGTTTTTGGTACACATGTGTACCATCATCACTACTACTACACAAAAACGAATTATAAAGTATAAAAACACTCATTATGTTAAAAATATATTAAAAACATACTAAAAACAATAAAACATTTATGTTACGAATGATAATTAAACATAGTACACATGTGTAGCAATACTTAAAAAATCATAAAATGTTATTTTTTTCTTTAGATATAAAGATAATAAAACTATAATAATTAGGGTGCAATTTCCTTTTAAAACTATTAGTAACTCATATTAAATTTTGATTTTTTTTATTGTGGTACACATGTGTACCAAAAACGGAAAAAAAAAATTAAAAAAAATAAAAAAAACGTTTTTTTTTTGTTTTTGGTTTTTATAGAATTAAAGATAACGTAATTCTAAGACTTTTGGCGCAAATTTCATGAAAAAACATTAACGTATGAAAAAGTTATAAAGGTTTTAAAGTGGTTTTCACGTTTTCACAAAATAAATGGGTTTTCACACGATCCTAATCCTATATATATATATATATATATATATATATATATATATATATATATATATATATATATACTAGGTTAGTAACCCGTATACTATACGGGTTGATTTAGTCTCATAAGATGAGATAAATGAAAAAAAAAATTAATGAGAGATTTGAAAAATATGAATGGCATGATTCTTTATCAATTTTTGCTTTGTTAAACCAGGGTTGAGTTTTTTTTATTTAACAGCCATAGAAATATTTTTTTTATCATGTAATATATATTCAGTAATCACAATAACCATGTCTAACCTGTCTAATATTGCCATTCTTTTGATCTGATAGTAGTAAAACAATATGATTGCCGCCATTGTCATTTTAATTGTTGTAGCATATAATATATAGTTATTTTAGAATAGTTAAGAAAAAATCAAGGATTTATTCATCATCACCATAACTATTTAATTAGAAATTTGCAATTTACTAATCGTGTTTAATTAGAAATTTGAAATTTATTGATTGTAATACTGAATTTTATATGTGGTAAGTTATAATAAATTTTGGCAATTTGAATATTGAAAAATTAAGTTTAAAAATTTAAAAGATGTGACAAATCCAATATACTTAATAAGAAATATAAATTTTATTAAATGTATTGTTAAATTTTATACGTAAATTTTTTGAATTGATAGTCTTTAAAATTTGAATACTACAAAATTTACATCTATAAATTTGAAAGATTTAACCTTACGTTATATTTAATTAGAAATTTAAATTTATTAAATGTAATGCTGAAACTTATATTTGGAAAATGAAGTAATATATTAATTGATTTTAAAACTTAGAGTTAAATTCGTTTTTGGTCCCTGAGGTTTACCAGTTTTCTCACTTGTAGTCCAATTTTAAAAATTAATCAATTTAAGGGCCTCACCTTTATCTTTTTTTTCTCAATTTTGGTCACCTTCAAAAATTCATCCAAATTAATCGTTAAAATGAAGGGCATTTATGTTCAAATTAAACTATAGTTCACCAACTTAAAAGGGAAGTCGATCTATCTAAAGGTGAATAGAGTTTAATTCGGACATAAATGTCATTCATTACAACGATTAATTTGGATGAATTTTTTAAGGAGACCAAAATTGAGAAAAAAAACCAAAGGTGAGGCCCTTAAATTGATTATTTTTAAAATTGGACTCAAAGTGAGAAAACTGGTAAACCTCAGGACCAAAAACGAAGTTAACTCTAAAACTTATATATTGACTTAATCTGGTATTGACATGTGGACATAATGACGTGGAGCCCTCGAAAAGAGCCATGTGACAACTATTTTATTCCTTTATTAGGATTAAAAGTAGTTTTCAAAGAAATCTTACCATATATATATATATATATATATATATATATATATATATATATATATATATATATATAGGGGAAGGATCGGGCGTAAACACTCATATTTTGTAAAAACCTAAGAACACTAGTTAATGAAGGGCATTTTTGGCATTACATAAAGTTTATATTGACTGATCCAATTATAATCTTAGGTTCAATCACACCCGACTCCCAAATCACGTCCCTCATTCATTAACATCTGATTCGTAATCCCTCTTTCATCAACCTCTGAATCGTAATCCGTAATCGCTCCTGAAATCGCGATTTTCTGTTGAATCTCACGGAATCATCATCAATTAAATTCGATTCCAGGTATTACAAAAATTGTTCCAGCCGCGCGTATACAATTTATTACCGCAAATTCGAATTCGCTGTTTTACCTCGATTCTGACATTGCTTCTGTGTTTGTTCAGATCTTCGTAATTGCATATGGACTTGTCTATTGATAATCATACCTTAATTGAAGATTCCACACCTGTTGATGCTGTATCTGTCGATGCCAGTTGTGATTTTGGTATTGAACACATCGACAACAATAATATGCTTATTGGAATCACCGGATCAAGCACATCATCCAATGTTGCATCATCTTCCTCATCATCTACATCAGAATCACAATCTGCTCCTCCTATGGTGTTCATAGGTGTTGAAGAACATGGTAACAGAC